>CM062294.1:46098409-46177511 GCA_031216915.1 Pictodentalium vernedei
AGATTTGATGTGCTCGATTCGGAAGAGACAGAGAAGGAGATGGAGGTAGTTGCAACAGATAGTAGCTTGGGGTCTAGGCCAGGAAAAAGGAGGAGGGATCCGGGAGAAGACCAGGGGAGTAGTCCAGGTAGTTCAGGGCCTGGAAAGAGACGGAGGGACAAGGATAGGAGTAATCCTAGGTCAAAGATACCGATACCGATATTGATTCCGAGTGGGGCTGTTGGAGAGGAAGAGGACGCTGTAAACAATAGGAGACTAGAGGAGATAAATAGGGCGAGGGCCAAAAGTAAGTTGGTGGTTGCGGGAAGTAGCATAGTTCGGGGGATCGACAAGGTTGTCTGTGGTCCGGACAGTAAAAATAGAACAGTTCTGTGCTTCCCGGCGGCTAAAGTGGAGGACCTGAGGGATAGAGTGGACGGTATTGTAGCTGGGTCGGGGCCTGATCCGGTAGTGGTATTACATGTGGGGTCCAATAACATCAGGAAAAGGAAATCAGTTCGTTTGGTGGACACATACAAGGACCTAATTAGTAAGCTACTTAGCAGGAATGCTCGGATCATCGTTTCAGGGGTGCTCCCCGTTATGGGTGGTGGGAATGAGAGGTACTCGCGGATTATGGCACTAAACGAGGAGCTGTAAGAGCACTGCAAAGACTTGGGAATACATTTCATTGACCACTGGGATTCATTCTGGGGACAAGGAGAGTTGTATGGGCAAGACGGATTGCATTTAAGTAGGATGGGTACAGACCTGTTGGGCCAAAAAAATTTACAGATGGCTGGGCCTTTTTTGGAGAAAAGGGGGGTAGGGGACCACATCCGATAACCCAGAGGGGCACAAATGCTGGGAACATAGGAAGAACAACAAACATGCACAATACAGGGTCATACCAGGGTTTTAATAATGTGCCAGTGATGACAAAAAAACAAAAACAAAGATTCATTAAGTTTGGGTTCTGCAACATCCAGGGTCTGCACAAGAAAGTAAGCGAAATATCAACAATGATGGACGAAGGAGACTTCGATATAATGGGTCTAAGTGAGACGTGGATACGACGGGATGAGCGGGTTGATCAGATGAAGGGTTGCGTGTGGATAGGAGCTGGGCGAACTGAGGGTCAGAAACGGGGTGGGGGTGTTGGCATCTACGCTGAAGAGGAATTACAGCCCTCATTGATTAAGATCTCACAGAAGCAAGGACTCAGATTCCAGTATCCAACGAAATAGTCTGGGCAAAAATCAAGTTAGGAAGCAGGAGTGTTGCCGTTGGTGTTGTATACTTAGCAGTGGAGGGAAGTAAGCCCGAGTGGAATGATCCAATATATACAACTCTTAGATCGAATATCACAGAACTTGGAAGCAGAGGGTTCAGTATTGTCCTAATGGGGGACTTCAATGGGCATATCGGGGATAAGGAGGAGGGCATACAGGGAGGTGATAGGAAAATTAACACGAATGGGAGGAAGATGTTGGACCTATCAAAAGAGCTTGGTTTAAAGATCCTGAACAGGGATGCGAAATGTAAGAGTAAATGGACCTGGGAGAGGAACGATAAGAAAACAATAATTGATTATATACTCACTGACATTAGCGTATGGAGGGAGGTTATAGATGTAGAAATAGATGACGAGGGAAAAAATGACCTGGGTAGTGATCACAGCCTGATAATAGTTAAGATTATGGGCAAAAAGACGAATAGAGACAGAAATACCTTCAAGGAAGTTTGGGGACTAAAACAAGGAGCCGACTGGAAGCAGTTTCGGGAAAAACTAAAACCAAATCTTGAATGTATACCTAGGGATGCAAATGTCCAGAGTATTTCAGATGGCATAGTAAATAGCCTAACAGAGGCAGGGAAGGATTGTATAGGAAGGGTGAGGGTCCCAACGAGAGAGCTTGGATACAGGGTTAACGAGGGACTGAAAAAGGCTATAAAAGAAAGGAAGGTAAAATGCGCTGCTTACAGAAGAAGTAGGAAGCTTAAAGGGGTGGATAACAATGACACGAGACTAATGAAAGGAGAATATGAACTGGCACGGAAAAAGGTGAATGAGATAAAGAATAATAATAGGAAGGAGCGCAATTGCAGTCTTGCCAGAACAATAAAGAAAACGGGGGGGGGGGGGGGGGGGGGGTCGAGCTCAAACGTATTTTGGAACTGGGTAAATAAACGGGGGAAAAGTAGTGTGCAGAGTATCAAAGTGGATGGGGAAAGTACAGAAGATAAAGGCCATATCGCCTCAGAGTTAGTCAAGCACTGAGAAAAGATAAACGATAGGCGATGGGGCAGTGGGTCCCCACCAAAAAGAAATACACTGGTGGAGGAGAACCTATCCAGTCGTGTATGTAGCGAAATCACGGCAGAAGAAGTGCGGAACGTGGTCTCGAAATTAAAAAATGGTAAAGCGGGAGGGACTGATGAAATTCCGAACGAATTCCTCAAAAATGGAGGGGAGGCACTTATTGAAGTCCTTTTCAACCTGGCTCTGCGAAAGCAAGAGGTCCCCAGAAAGTGGAGGGAAAGTAAGGTGTCGTTCATACACAAAAAGGGGGATAAGGAAGTTCTAGATAACTATAGGGGGATATCAGTTAGTAGTAACATCGGGAAAGTATTCTGTAAGGTCATATACGGTAGACAGAGGAAGTTATTGAAAAGAAAGGTTTTTTAGGAGAAATTCAAAATGGTTTCAGGAAAGGACGAAGAGTCACTGATCACCTATTTACACTCACCCAACTGATGGAATCAACAAAGGCTGAAAAGAAAAAGATGTTTCTGGCATTTCTAGATGTGAAAAAAGCGTACGACCGAGTGTGGAGGGAAGGTATGTGGCGAAGGCTCGAGGGCATCGGACTGTGGGGTGACTTTGTGGGAATCATGAAAGCACTGTATACAGATGTGCAAAGCCAACTCAGTGTAGGGAGTATCACTACAAAACGAGTCCCTATGGATATAGGCCTCAAGCAGGGGTGTATCTTTTCACCGATTTTGTTTGCATTGTATGTTAAAGATTTAGGGGACGAACTAATTCAGAGTGCGGAGGGGGTAAATGTTGGAGACATAAAGATACCATGCTTATTCTTTGCGGACGACATGGAGTTAATGTCTAGAACTGAACAGGGGCTAGAGAAACTGCTGAAAATTGTTGGTAGATATGGGAACACTTGGCGGCTCGATCTAAATGAAAATAAAAGCAAGGTAATACCCGTTGGACGCAAGGTAGATATGACGAAGAGATGGAGAGTGGGGGAGTTCTCAATCCCCGAAGGGGAAAGCAAACAAATCACTGTTGGAGAAACGGGAGAGTATGAGTATCTAGGGGTAAGCATAAATATAACGGGAAGAGGGGTGTACAGAAATTACTCAGCCAAACTGATTCTGAAGGGGAAAAGAATTCTGAACCAACTAAAACTTTTAGGGAAAAATAGTTTCAACAAGGTCTTTGTGGGGAAAACACTGTGGGAGAGGGTGGGTTTACCAAGTATAACGTATGGCACGGACGTGATTCCATTAAACCAAACCGTTATTAAGAAGTTGGAAAGTACTCAGAATGATGCCGGCAGATGGATAACATGGTCGAGTAATGCTGCAGCTTTGGAAGCAGTGAGGGGGGAGCTTGGGTGGATGAAAATCAAGGACAGGGTAGATTTGGGAAAACTGTGTTACTTTAACTACTTGAGAAACCTGCCTGACAACCGGTGGTGCAAATTGATGCTCGATACCATTTGGAATTCTAATATAGAAACGGGGTGGTCAAAACATGTGAGGGAACTAATGGACAATTACTCTATAGAGGTCACAAACATAGAAGTAGGAATGAAAGAAGGCAAAAGGTTTGTCAAAGAGAGAGTCAGGGAAGATTGCAATCGAAACTGGCGAGCAGGGGTTAGCGTGAAAAGATCACTGCAGGGGTTACAATATAAAGAAAAGCCAGCTTTCGAGAAGTACCTAGATGGCACCTTTGGAGGGTCACTGCTGTTCAAACTGAGATCAAGATCACTGGAGCTTCGGGGAAAAATTGGGAGAGATGGGGAAAAGGGATGCCAAATGTGCTACTCTGGAGTAGTGGAGACTCTGGATCATTTTCTCTTGGAATGCCCACAGTATATACCTCATAGAATAAAATTTACTGGAAGAATAATGCAGAAGTGGGGTGAAGAAACAAAGGAAGATGGCTGAAGGGGGAGAGGGTAGGAATGCTTATTGAAGAAATTGAAAAAGAGGAAGTGAGGGACACTATTAAGCAGTTTATATCTGAATGCTGGGAGAAGAGGAGGGGAAGAGGGGGTGGGGTGCAGGGGGAATGATGGCCTTCTCTTATGAGGACCGCGACAAATCAGCGGCTGGCCAAAGAGTTATTATTATTATTACATGTTCTGGACACACATCTATATTACGCATCTATCCTGTCTCCGAAATGTCAAAAGAGTTTACCTCAAACAAAATTCGCATTAATATCTCTATCCATACCGAATTACAAAGCACTCGTTAAATCAGAATTCATATGTTTAAACTTTGCATTCAGACTGTATAAAGAGTGAAGCAGAATTCTGAGGGGCAGTTGGCCCGAGGGCACTCAGAGAAGGTCCGAATTTAGCCCTGGCCATCGAGGGTCATGGACACCGAGATTGAAAGTCCGCGTATTGATGTAAACCTGTGAGGGTTGTAATGAACCGATAGTAGTTTGTTAACGGTCGCGAACCGAAGTGGTATAGCAGCCAAAGAAGGAAACGCTGTAATGTTGAGGTCAAGAGACCGTATTAAGAGCTTGAGTAAGCGCTGGAATAGCTCTAGAGATAAGATAGTTTTAGGCGGTGCGAGAATTGGTGATGTTGAGAACACTTTGCAGAATATTTTTATGTAAGCTTTGTTAAGTATATGTCTGAAGGCGAAGAATAACTTAACCCCCTGAGAGCCAGGCAAGGCGCAAAGTGATCGTGAACTGTGCTAGACGCCGATTGAATTTTGATTGAACTGTGAGAACGCTGATAGAGTCGCACAAGCAGAACCTTATATGAGTTAAGCCGGAATGACTGTGAAGTAACCCTCCGAGGAGGAAGCAACGAGAAGTGAATAGACACTTTGTATGTATCACAAACCGTGCGAAAATGAAGATGAAGTGAGGTAGATCCAGCGAACACAGGTTGCTGTGGGAGATGTCGTCGAGGGCCCTAAAAAATAAACTTTTATCCGCGTAATTAGTGTATTCTTATGGATAATTTTGTGAGTAATTTGCTTCATATTTTATTTCTTCGTACATGTAAATAAATAATCTTTTCAGTGAATTATCATTGATCACCCTTCGGCGTTGTAAGCCACATGTACCTTCGGGAATCCTAAGAGTCCCAAGCGAACAGGGCATTGATACGGTGGCAAGGTTTACGTTCAAAGTGGGGTTCAGACGATAGTCACTAGCTGTCGGCTGAGCACTGATAAGAACATATTTTTTCCTCCATCACTTCGAACATCAATTTAACCCCGTAATCCTGCGACACTATTCCGACAACTCACTAGCAAAAACGTTAGCTTGAGGCAACATAAGAAACTGTTGAAAGACAACCAAAAACCCCTGAAGATTGCCGTTTTACCTGAGGCAGGAAGCAGATACTTTGATAAGAGACATGCTCAAGCGAAAGATAATTGAACCTTCTTGTAGTCCATGGGCAGCTCCGACAGTCTTGGTACGCAGAAAGGACGGCCGCGCGCGGCTTTGCGTAGACTATCGACGCTTGAATAAGAAACTCGTCAAGGATGCCTACCCAATTCCAAGAATTCACGAATCTCTGGATCAACTTGGAAATGCTACTTGGTTTTCAACACTTGACTTGATTTCGGGATTTCATCAAGTGGAATTGGATAAGTCTGCCAAACAAGACGTCTTTTACGACTATCGTGGGAATGTTTCAATGGAAAGTTATGAGATTTCGAATGGCCAACCCGGTGAGCGATTGATGGAAACTGTGCTTTCAGGAATTGAACCAGAAGTGTGCCTAGTCTATCTTAATGACATCATCGACTTTGGGTTCAGCTTTGGGGATGAACTCCAGCGGTTGAATTTGATTTTTGGGAGGATGCGGTCGTCAGGACTCAAACCGCAGAAGAGCCAGCTTTCTCAGGAAAGGGTGGACTATCTGGGGCATATAGTGTCTGCCGATGGTGTATGTACAGACCAGGGAAGACCGAAGCAATAAGGAATTGGCCGACGCCTGTAAATGTATCTGAACTGCGAAGGCTCCTTAGCTTGGCATCTTACTACCACATATACGTGAAATCAATTGCTGAACTGGCAAAACCACTAGACCCATTGATAGAAAAGGGAAAGGTTTTATTCTGGGACCAGTCTTGTGAGAATGCTTTAGTAGCGCTTAGGAATAAGCTAATTTCGGCCCCGATTTTAGCTTATCTGAAGGAAACCGAGATGTTCATTTTCGACACTGACGCTAATAATGCAGCAATAGGGGCAGTCGTATCACAGAAGCAGGAGAAACCGAGCTTGTTGTTGCTTACTCCAGTAGATGTCTTACAAAGTCTAAAATGAATTATTGCACGACAAGGAAAGAGTTATTGACGATTGTCCACCCACTGTTGGGGAATAAATTTGTGATTAGGTCCGATCATAGGCCATTGTGATGGCTAACCAACTCCAAAGAGTCGGAAGGGCAGGTTGCCAGATAGTTGGAAGCCCTCAGTACATTTGATTAGGGCGTAGGCACCAGACTCTTTGTCAAGGCGACCCTGTGTTCAATGGGGTAGGATGGATTATCTGTCTGATGCACAACCGGTGTCATTTACAGAAGACCACGAAACAATCATAAGGGCAATTTCAACCAACCCGACATACGACAACGATGTCATGGCTGCAGCATAGTGCAGCGATCCAGAACTTAGGTACTTGGTACAACAGAAGAAGCAGAGCAGTTACAGACCCGCTTGTGGTGAAGTTAGGGCATTGTCGCGACCTGTAAAGTCTTGTTGGTCTCAATGGGACAGCATCACTCTGCACAATGGTGTTTTGTACCGACAAACCGAACAACAAAAAGGCAAACCCTTACTATGACAGATGTTATTACTGAAAGAACCCCGAGAAAGGGTGCTAGGTGAATTACATACCTCCAGGGCGGCTGGACATTTAGAATTCCGGATGACGACGGGAAAGTCCAGCAGCGTTACAACTGGTGTGGAGCACGAAGGGATGTGTAAATATACTGTAGGAAATGCAAACAGTGTCAAAGACGGGTGGGAAAAAGAGACGTGCCCGGCTACATCAGTATGTAGTAGGAGCCCCAGGTGAACGTATTGCTGTTGACATCATGGTTCGGCTACCCACATTTGTCCAAAGGGAACAAGTATATCCTTGTGCTGGGAGATTACTTTACAATGGGTTGAGCAGTACCCATTACAAACCAAGAGGCAACAACTGTGGCAGAGATTTTGGTCAAAGAATATGTGTGCATGTTCGGTATTCCTCGAGAGTTACACTCGGATTAGGGACAAAACTACGAGTCCGCTATTTTCCGAGAAGTATGCCATCTATTGGGGATAACCAAAACGAGAACGACGGCGTACCACCCCCAGTAGGATGGCATGATCGAACGGTTCAACGGAAGGCTTGATAATATGTTAGCTGCAGTTATCGATAGCAGCCAAAGATTTTGAGATGATCAGTTTCTATACGTGATGATGGCCTACCGAAGTGTTGTACAGGCATCTATAGACGGGACGCCTAATTCGATGATGCTGGAACGCGAGATAACCCTCCTCTTAGATGTTTCATTTGGGATTCCTCCTGACCAGCGGACGTAAACTACCGACTATGCAGAGGTGCGCCGAGAAAAAAAATTGTACAGGAATCATAAAATAGCTCGGCAGTGTTTAGAAGGATACGTGTTACGACAGAAACGAGTCTATGATCGACGCTGTAGTGGTAACCCATTTGAAGTCGGGGATGCGGTATTGTTGTACAATCCGACGAAAAAGAAAGGGCACCGAAGCTATATTCCCACTGGGAAGGACCGTACTTGATTATTCAAAGAATAAATGATACAGTGTATAGAGAGCAACGGACTGAAAGAGGACAGTCCAGAGTTGTCCATTTTGACCGGTTAAAGCCGTTCTGGGGCGAAGTAGACAGTGCTCGGCTGAGTAAGCCCTCTCCGAAGAACAACGTTGCGGTGCAAACTCGAGATGTTGTGCCCGAACTGGAGAAGAATGGCAGAGAAAATATCGTTAGCAGACACGACTGTGCAAAAAACACAGCGACTGGAAGAAAATGAGACGATGGAGCGAAGAGTAACGTTAGCGCTGAGAATGATGCAGTTTTGCCGAAGCCGCTGCTAACCAGTAAAACGCGCTGAGCTCCTACAAGATGTGGCTGCGATTAAATTCCTTCCACTATTTCTACCATCGTTCTGCATTTGTGATTGTGTGTACCGATATTTCGTTTCTTTATACTGGAAATTTTTAAGTTATCACCTATTGTTTTTTTTTCCTTTTTGTTTTGTCAGCATTATGACTCGTGTTAAACAATCTGCCCGCAAAGAACCCGTATCTAAATGTGAGAGATCAATGAAGGAATCGTCTGGAAGTATTCCTGCAGGCAATGTGAGAGAGGTTATGACAACCCAACATCGCTACGACGCCATGTGTATGACACTCACGGTGGACGAAATTATACATGTCCTGACAGTCCGGATAGGATATTTTTGCGACGCCAAGACTCAGAGCGTCATAGAGATCGAAGGCGTAATCTTCCGCCTAAAGGCAACTCTCCCAGCATGTAACCTAGAAGGTCGCCAGCAGTCTCCAGCTTCACTGTTTGTAAAAGTACCATTCCGCGTTCGCCAAGTAAATCGCGTTCCGATGAGTCCGAGAGCGAGTCTTCTGGTGAAAGTACGATTAGTAAGAAGTCATCATTGCCGGTAGCTGCATTGTCTCCGCGTGGTCCGGAATATGTTTCTCGTGGTGTACAGGTAGCTCTGTTGGTCTCCCTTGCCCTTGCTCTAGCTGGAGAGACTGTTGCGGAAGAATTTTACAAAGGAGACACTATGGTGCGACGTGCCGTCACGACCGAAAGTTTCGGATGATGTAGTTTGTTTGCGCGGTGTAATCGCGGGACGCGTTCCTCAGAGAGAGAGGGGGTGGGGGGGGGGGGGGGGCTGTGTAACAGATAGTTTTAGTAATTTTTGATTTTTCTTTTTTGTGAGACTCGCGTGGCAGATATTGGAACAAAATTTAATGATGGTCATGTCACCAGCAGCTAATATAAAAAGTGGTGCGCGTTTCCCACCAAGAGCAGTAGAGCGAGAGCATGTTAAAGACCTGATCGTCATTTTGAAATTGTATATTTGATTTTTTCGTTATTAGTCTTGTTCACTGTTACTCATCTGTCCACAAATGTAAGTAAATGTTTAATGGTGTCTTTAACTTTGCTTTCTTTAAACGTACACGTCCTATCTATTTACCAGGGACCCATGGCGAACTCTAGAATATAACTGCTATGGTAATTCGTGTGCAGTGGATTAACCCTTTACCCAACGTAACGGCCAAAACCGGCCAGCGCTATTCTCAAATCGCTAATTAATGTTCATTATTTTTTCATTTTTCTCTCAAAAACTTAGGTTATGAAGTATCATTGGAACGAGCTCGTCGAGCTCGTTCCATTGAGGAGTCATAACCTATGTTTTTGAGACAAAAAAAAAATAAAAAATTAGTTATTCAATATTTTTTTTTTGGCAAGTGTTGTCTGTTTTTCATGTTAGGTAAAGGGTTAAATTCATCTACTGGACAAAGTAGTTTAGGTTCTGAGGCGGGTCATGATACAATTGTCGTTTGCTGTTCAGAAGTTTTTGTTATCCTTTTGTTATTGTGATATGTATACACATGTCAATTATTGAATAAATACTGTTTAAACTAATTGTCGTTTGAGAGAATTGTGCACTGTATACAAAGACATTTTTAGTTGGCCTGCAATCGATCGCCTGCAAAATATTGAACAAACACAAAAGGGTTACATGCATGTTTTGAAATTATACCGTGAGTAGGTGTGACTGGGATATTTATTGTGTCTCTTGATGCAGACATTGACTGGCCGTTTTTATATTAACTTTAAAGAGGTGAATTGTGTGAATTAAATGAAGATATTGCGACGCGTGTCATCCTGATAAAAAAACACACCTGTATTGTTAAGTGTGAACAGAAAAATACAGGATTTTTTTTTTATACTCAACAGATTGCTAATCTATACCTTAATGCCAGTCACTGATTTGCAACGGGTTATTTCACACACGAGCGCATTTTTTTCACACAAATATTAATATCACGGCAACAGTTTCTTTAAAACGATTACAGCGATTACAATCTGTATTTATGTGAATTTATACAAACATTCATGATGCGCCCCTTTACCGTTATTCCCGTATATACCTGATCGATTTGAATAAGATATTCATATCAAACAATTTACCAAAAAATGTGACCTCAAATTGGGTTGTTGCTGCGCGTTAAATTATTTAAAAACATGTTTCAACCTGCGTTAGCTGTAGCCCGCCATTAGGTTTAAGTAAACTCCCATTATGTCCATGATCGATCATTAAATATTATTAATTAATAGAATCTTCAGTCATAAAATATGCCCAATTAACACCACATTAACGTCATAATAAAAACGTCTACTTAGTGAGGGTGTACGGGGGGGGGGGGGGTGGGGGTGGGGGGCTAGAGGTGAATGGGGCAGGGGGGGGGGGGTATATATTCTCATGCTCGTAAACACAAATATTTATATTTTGATGGAATGCCAAGTTTAACTTTCACCTCAGTCGTTTCTCCTTGAAAGACATTTTTTTTATAAGACGGTGCATGTCGGGTATTTTTTTATAAGACTGTAACAGTATTTTTGTTTACTTTTAGTGACAGTAAAATGAATACAAGGAATATTGCATGGCTACCGAAGGTATCACATGCGACGATTTAACCCTTTACCCAACGTAACAGCCAAAACCCCTGCGCTATTCACAAAAATTACTTTCCAATTTTCATTATTTTTTCATTGTTTGTGTCAAAAACATAGCTTATGACCCCTCATTGGAACGAGCTCGTTGAGCTCGTTCCAATGAGGGGTCATAAGCTATGTTTTTGACACATAAAATGAAAAAAAAATAGTTATTCAAGAATTTTATTTGCAAGTGTCGTCTACTTTTCGTGTTAGGTAAAGGGTTAAGGCTAGCAATGCAGGACAAGGAGACAGGCCGAGCTGGTGACAATTAGTGAGGTGTAGACAATGTAAGATATGCCAAGTATTTATTGAACTAGGGTACGAGTTGTTCAGACGTACTTCAATCACTCGAAGGGATGGGTGTGGGCTTTTAAACACTTTTTTAAAGATGTGTCAGAAATGCGGCGTGTAGAAAACGTCCGGCACATGGACGACATATGGAACGAAATAGCCACTCTCTTATCCTGACACTCTGGATTCATTTATAAAACAATGACCCCCGAATGAACGATGTCACCAATAAACTGAATCGTAAACCCTCACCCTCAGTAGAGAAATGTGAGCGGCATTTTGCGAGGACTGCGACCATACTAGACGACATACTCGGCTCAGTTTAATCAGGGCTGGGTGTGTAAAGAACTTAGGCAGTTCGCTGAAATTCATTAATTCATGGTGTGTTCAGCTCAGTTTTGTCTACGGCCCGAGGAGATGCCGTACCCAATGATTTATGCTGCGTGATCGTCTCGCACCCTGTAATTATAGACCCCGTTGTAATCTCTGATGAACTGGGAAAATTGGAATGCGACGTTTGTTATGAATAGCATCGCTAGTGTATTAAAGTCAGCATCACCAGAAACTGGTAATTTTAAACTATCGCAAAGAAGTCACCACTTCCAATTACAACAACATTAAGAATAAAGGCAGATAGGAAAAAATCTCGTCTAGCTCGTGAACTCTGTAGGGTAGCGGGGGTGCAGGGGTGGACTGACCCGCAACTATCCATAACATCAGAAAAATTTAAGACGTACTGGACTACAGTATTTTAGTTCTGAGTTCGGACTTGGGGAATACATTTATTCGAACATATGTCAACTAAGACCTGCTTGATTAAGAACCCCCCACAAAAACTCCGCTTTACCTTTATCTGACCGATTCTTCACATAATAAAACTCTGCCAACATGTTCAATTTTAGAACCGTTCAACAACAATAGAGCCTTGAGAAACAGCATTTCTTTCATTAGACTCTTCTCGAATTCGACATCTGTGACCCAGAGAAAGTTTCTTTACAAACTGTGACAAATGAGCAAGTGGAAATGCAGGCCGAGATCGCCTTGAACACTCAAGTACAGTCAAGGTGCCAATAGCGGATCAACCCCATTAGCGGATCACTCAGTCATGAATGATCACGTTGAATTAAAAGTGATTGTTTGATTTATGAACCGAGTCCACAGTCATGTAGGTATGGGCAATGTTTAGCAACTGGAAGAATATCACCTGTGAGGTCTGCCGTTTAATATTGAAAATGAAAGTAGGAAGTACAAACCCCCTTCCGCTTTGGGGAAGTTTTTCCAAGAACTGAAACGGAAATAAAAATCAAACACGAAGTTCACCAGCTGAACAAAAGTTAAAATTTATGGTGTTTGGTGTCATTTTGAAGGTTAGAATATAAGCAATCTAATTATAAAAAAGTCCAGACCAATCAGACACGAAAAGATGAAATAAACTTCGATCCGCGTGCCTCGGTCAACTACCCATTAGCGGATCACGCACTGCAAAAAACGAGGAAACGCGGCAAACTCAATTGTGTTTACTGTGATGACATATGAAACGAATTATTTGCATGTGTTGTTTCGGATAGTGCAAATATGCCAACCACATGATCATTTCCACATGCTCAACGAAATTTGCTAATAATTTTTTTTTTTCAAATATAGTGTTCCGAGCTATAAGAAAGTTAAGAAAAAAAAACAAATAAAATACATGTAACTGATCGAATTCACTCGGCGACCATACCACTGGGGGAGCGTGGCCGTGAAAAGTGGGTTGATTGCGCCGGTGTCCGGTTGATTGCCCTTTCTCTTCGACATCGAATTGTGGTAAGTGTACGATATATCGTAGATTTCTCTAAATATCAATAAATTGGGAACCCAGGAATATATGCATAGGTTGTGTGAATGTATCCTGAACACGTACATATATTTTTTTATACTTAGATACCAGAGTATTGCCTGCTAGTGACTTCATATTCAATCCATCAGCGGGTCGTTTTCGTCAAATGTTGACAAAAATGTCTCGTACGCCTCAAATACTTTAACTACCTAATTTCTTTTTACCCTGCATGTAGATAAGGCGTAGAAGATCTTATAACCTGAACTACAGCAAACAGTTTGTTAAATGAGTTGAGAAAACCGAGTGTCCGTTTATTTTGTTGATTGCATGTAGTGACCGGTTGATTGCTTAAGTGGTGTCCGGTTGTTGTATTTGATAAATTTGTGGTGTACGGTTGATTGCATCTTTACGTATAATGATAACTGTCTATCGAACTATTTATCATCAAAAAACATGCCAAATTATAAAAGTACATTTGCATATCTGTCTGTAGCATCAACGGTAATATAATGCAAAGTGAATTACTGTCTATGACGTGCAGGTAATCATGGTCATGATGTAACTACACAATAAATTACTATCAGCAAAATGTATGCAAGTTTATTTTGCTTTGCTAATGAAGGTCAGCGCAACTCGGGACTTGTTTTACTTGAATATATTTCCCACAGTGAGGCATACGCACTGCCCCAAACTACCAGGAAAGTCGTCGCCATGTGACGGTTGATCTGTGGGATTTGAGCCTGGAGTTTCTCCACTGATAGAATTTAATGACTTTCCCACTCAAGGTCCAGAATTTTGTACGCTACAAGATGAACTGGAGAGCTAAAGTATTGAAAATGTTCTTACACCGTGTTTTCAGGGTGTTGTAGGCGATATCGCCGCCCTGTTGGTCACGTGACTAAAATGGCTACCACCCAGAGTACACTATTTCCCAATAGCTCAGCTGCCTTTTGCGCGACGTTGATGATCATGAGGTTGCTTTAGGAGTTTTTGAGGATGCCAAGTCGTTTTAGGATTTTTTCGAAACCTAAGATGGCCACCAAATCCAAAGACAGTGGCTTTTTTGTCAGAGGAACCTGACAAAAAAGCCACTGTCTTTTGATTTGGCGGCCATGTTATGTTTCGAAAAAATCCCAAAACGACTTGGCATCCTCAAAAACTCCCAAAGCAACCTGGTATACATATGTATGCATGCGTGTCCTCTTTTGCATGATGCACTTCATTAGGGTGCACCTATTAGTATGTATGGGCTGACAGCTGCGAAAGGGGCCTAAGGGCAGAACATTTTCACTATTGTTGTTTTTTATATGCTCAAGGTCAAATGTTTTGTTTGTTTTGGGGTAACTCAGAACGCGAAAGATACTATTTATAGCGCATGGTACTGACGACATATGGGAATTTCATTTTTCTCGCTGTCAGCGAGAAAAATTACCGACATGAACTAAGTGTATTTGTCAATCAACCGGACACAAGTAAAACAATCAACCGGACATCAGCATGATTTAGAACTGCAATCAACCGGTCACTACATGCAATCAACAAAATAACCGGATACTCGGTTTTCGCGTGTTTTCTCAACTAATTTAGCAAACTGTTTGAGTTGTTCAGGTTATAAGATCTTCTACACCTTATCTACATGCAGGGTAAAAATAAATTAGGTAGTTAAAGTGTTTGAGGCGTACAAGCCATTTTTGTCAACATTTGACGAAAATGACCCGCTGATGGATTGGATGTGAAGTCACAAGCAGGCAATACTCGGGTGTCTAAGTATAAAAAATATATGTACGTGTTCAGGATACATTCACACAACCTATGCGTATATTCCTGGGTTCCCAATTTATTGATATTTAGAGAAATCTACGATAAATCGTACACTTACCACAATTTGATGTCGAAGAGAAAGGGCAATCAACCGGACACCAGCGCAATCAACCAAATTTTCACGGTCACGCTTCCCCCCAGTGCATACGAATTTTTGAGCAACTTGTAGTGACAGTCTAGGCCTACCATTCGATATTTTGTGCTTTAAAAGTAGTTAGCGTTCCAAATGCTAGCTGACAAACTTCGAGTGTTGTGTTCCGATTTCAGTTTGTGCAGAAAAATTAAAATATATCCTCCACCTCCCACTGGCAGTTACAATAATATAAGGGCTTGCCGCCGATTCCCCGCGATTATCAGAAGAGAACGCACATTGATCCTTTATCCAGCAAAGCGGCAGAAAACGCCCAGAAAGTTCACACAAATTGGGCTCCTAAAATCTGCATCCACATTTGCATGATTTCATTGAGAGATACCCATCAAATCTGCAAAGATCAGTAGGGGAATTAGAGAGATAGGGGGGGGGGGGGGGGCTGCAAAATGCGAGAAGCTACATGAAGCCAACCGACCCCCGGAGCCCGCTGTCTTTTAATTTAGGGGCCTACCTGGTCACTGATTAGGCTAGCCGGAGCAGATCTTGCCATGAATCCTGGCAAGATCCGCTCCGGTTAGCCTAATCAGTGACCATATGGCAGCCCTACTGAAAATGCGACATCGCTTTGGCAGCGTGGTCTCTCTTTGCATTTTATATACTTCTATTATCACGTTTCATCTCTCTCCCTCCCGCCCTCTCCCTCTTTCTCTCTTTCTCCATCCCTCTCTCTCTTTTAGGGGGCACAGCTCAATTTTGGGGGAGGGAGCACATCCCCCCTTCCCTGTGGCTACGCGCCTGGAACCCATACTGTAAAAAATTATTAGCTTGAGAACTTCAAAAATGGTCAGAGAAGCTGAAGGAGTTTGCAGATTGTAAAACTTTTAATTACGAAAATGCTGCTGTCACTTAATTTTTATCTATTTGGAAATTAGTCAACCTGCTTCTGTGTCCCCGGGCAATGCAAGTTACCCTGATATTGCCAATGTATGTGTGTGTGTTGGGGGTGGGGGTACACACTGGGGTGCACGTGTCTCCAACCTATCTAACCCAGCCTGTGCTCCGCAGTGCACGGTACTGTCGTGCAGTGCTTAGTAGAGTCTGGGGTGATGACGTTGGAGAGCTTGCATGCATTTGTTGTTGCTCAGTTGTTTCCTCTGGCTGTCTTGGCTTCCGTCGTATGTAAGCCTGTTACCGACACAATGTGCCCTAGCTGTTAAAGTGTCGTTAAACACCAATCAAAATAAATAAATAAATCCGACATATGGTTCCTGCTTCTTATAAACCGGATAGACAATCCATTGTCTGCTCGACAAGTTTGTCAAACCTGAATTTGCTGAAAACTGGAACTTGCGACACATTGTTGGGTAGCCCCAAGGCTGTTGCGATGACCAGCTATTGAACTCACTAACTGACCTAAAAACACAAAGAACCTCACCTCCATCACCATCGGCATGAGGAAAACGATTTGACAACGAGAGTGAGTGCCCAGTAATTGGGGGCTTGCTGTAAATGATGTTCCATGTGTGATCGGGAGGATGGGGCTACAACCCCCCCCCCCCCCCCTCATTGAAAGGCTCTGACCATGTATGAAAACACAAACATTTCTGACTGACCAGGTCCGACCAATGAGGTGGTGTAGCCCCTCCTCAGAAGTGTCCGACAGCGTTTAAAAATATGACCAGTTTCGTCAGATGACGTCTCTGATGGACATCGCTGGTATTTGTTGATAGATCGATGATATGTCACAGATCGCCATTCTGTTGCAATCAAAAGTTTTGGATATGACATTCATTAAGTTCTGGCATTTTCGGTTAATACTCGCAGAACAGGGGTGGTGCCGAAACATTTTTTAACACAGGGACTCATGACACAAAAGGGAATCTGCGTTAGCACCAGGGGTAAGAGCACCCCCACCCCCACCCCCACCCCCGTACACCCCCGTTGTTGGTGCCACCAGCCTCCATTTAGGATTTTCAGGCTTTCGCGACTAGTGAGTTGTACGCCTCAAATTGTTGAATTGCACAGGATACATATCTGATCAAACATGACGACGCACAACACTTTGCGCCATCGTCCTACCCCCCCCCCCCCCCCATTCGTTAGCGCCTCCACAGTCTGTAGTGTAATTTATTTTGCTACCAAACTGTCTGAAAACAATCTGAAATATGTTTTGCGATTCAAAACCAGTAACTAATAGGGAGAAAGTGTCCATCCTAGCAGGTAGAATCAAATTGAATCGCGTGATCCGTTATTGGCGGAAGTGATCCGCTATTGGCACCCGACGGTGGTACACAACACTAATCAATTAAGTCTTCCATCCATTATAGTTTTAAAAAAGGTTGGTGCCAGTCATGTAGAGGAAGAATTGTTCTTACCACCACTGAACACGCTTGGAATTTTAAAAAAAATAACAGAAGCAAAATAACATGAAAAAGGAAAAAAGCGATCCGCTATTGGCACCTTGACTGTACTCTCAAAAGTATACGCCTAGGCTCATAGCAGGACATATTTGTCAAGGTGATCGCTAAAAGTGGGGATTTTCTTGTTTAAAGGTGTAAATAATTTCGATAATATTTCTGTCTGGGTTGAATACAAAGCGTAAAGATAGGTATGTGACGGACCCCGAAAACAGATTTGTCAAACTAACGCTAATTCAACCACATGGGCTATCTGATAACAGATCAATAGTAACAGAGACGATAGTCTCTTCGGTAATCATTATCTGGGTAAATATGGTCAGTTAAATTGTAATTGTTTGAAACCAATGCATCACACATGTTCTGGACACACATCTATATTACGCGTCTATCCTGTCTCCGAAATGTCGAAAGAGTTTACCTCAAACAAATTTCGCATTAATATCTCTATCCATACCGAATTACAAAGCACTCGTTAAATCAGAATTCATATGTTTAAACTTTGCATGCAGACTGTATAAAGAGTGAAGCAGAATTCTGAGGGGTAGTTGGCCCGAGGGCACTCAGAGAAGATCCGAATTTAGCCTTGGTCGTCGAGGGTCATAGGCACCGAGATTGAAAGTCCGCGTATTGTTGTAACCCTGTGCGGGCTGTAAGGAACCGATAGTAGTTTGTTAACGGTTGCGAACCGTAGTGGTATAGTATCCAAAGAAGGAAACGCTGTAACGTTGAGGTCAAGAGACCGTATTAAGAGCTTGAGTAAGCGCTGGAATAGCTCTCGAGATAAGATAGTTTTCGGCGGTGCGAGAATTGGTGATGTTGAGAACACTTTGCAGAATATTTTTATGTAAGCTTTGTTAAGTATATATCTTAAGGCGAAGAATAACTTAACCCCGTGAGAGCCAGGCAAGGCGCAAAGTGATCGTGAACTGTGGTAGATGCCGATTGAAATTTGATTGAACTGTGAGAACAATGACAGAGTCACACAAGCAGAACCTTATATGAGTTAAGCCTTAATGACTGTGAAGTAACCCTCCGAGGAGGAAGCAACGAGAAGTGAATAGACACTTTGTATGTATCACAAAACGTGCGAAAATGAAGATGAAGTGAGCTGGATCCAGCGAACACAGGTTGCTGTGGGAGACGTCGAGGGCCCTAAAGAATAAACTTTTATCCGCGTAATTAGTGTATTCTTATGGATAATTTTGTGAGTAATTTGCTTCATATTTTATTTCTAGCACATGTAAATAAATAATCTTTTCAGTGAATTATCGTTGATCACCCTTTGGCGTTGTAAGCCACATGTACCTTCGGGAATCCTAACAGTCCCAAGCGGACAGGGCGTTGATACGGTGGCAAGGTTTACGTTCAAACTGGGGTTCAGACGACAGTCACTAGCTGTCAGCTGAGCACTGATAAGAACATAAATTTTCCTCCATCATTTCGAACATCAGTTTAACCCCGTAATCCTGCGACACTATTCAGACAACTCACCAGCAAAAACGTTAGCTTGAGGCAACATAAGAAACATAAGAAACTGTTGAAAGACAACCAAAAACAGGTGCATTTACTTATATCAGCTCTGATTATCGATTCGGTCAATAAATTGCCATGAAAAGCTTGAAGAAATCAATACTCGTTCCAATGGAAAAATATACGACATTTCTGGGGCACGCAACTACGGACCCGTCTGAATTCCAGAATGAAACAGCAGCTACACAACCAGACAGTGCAGTACAACCCAAGAATATGGACGAACTCGTTTTGGGGTTTACACTACAACATTTCCGCAGCCGAGAGAAAATCCTTGTTGTGACATTCATTCGAATAACAAAGACAATGTTTTGGATTGGAATGATAGGGATGAACTGATGTTTTTAGGCAATCCTATTAGTGGAACTCATGTCTCAGACCTATTAAAAGATTCACAAGGTCTCTGGAAAACGTTGCGACCCAAACGCCACTACGAATTTTATTCCGGGCTGGATGAAATCAAGGTGCCCAATTGATTATTACGCCAAGACTGAAACTATCCGGGATCCCCATGGGATTCCCGAGAGAACTACTGTACTTAAAGTGACTGTTGCAAACAAGAGAAAGTGGATAGTAGTATATTTGGGGTTGGATGACCCTATTCGTCCGGAGGGCTGGGCCGGAGATCTGGGCCCGGAGTCCTGGGTCGATGACGTCATCTTAATTAAAATGTTACGTAAGGTAATTAACATCACTTAATTAATATTTTTTTTAATCGCTTTAATGACTGTTGCATAATTAATGTAATTAATGTAATTAATGTAATTAATGAGTGTAATTAGGGTTGATTATAATAATTAGTATATTAATAAATGAATTAATATTGACGTACTGGACATATGCGCATGCTATCGGTTGACTGACCCGCACAGGTCATCACGTGTCTGGGTATCATTAAATCGATTTTTTCTTTTCAAACGCCAACTACTGACAGATGTTGAAGCAATTAAATCTATTGTCACACTTTAACGGCCGGTCATAAATATCGTTAGACTGGACATGCTATCATGTATTTAAAAATCAATATATCACGTGACAAGATGTGTCTTGCTTTTACCTGAAGACTGTGAACGACTCCATTGTGGCTATTTTTATAGGTATAATTTGATTTAATAACTTGGCGTGATTCTTACATATTAATAATGCAAGTTTATTCTTCTCGTTTTTATGGCTGTCGAAAAACTCTCATAGACCAAGATATTCTGATTTTACCCCTCACGCGATAAAGTATTTTTTTAACGGTCCAATTTCTACGTTATGACAAGTTCTCAAAAAAAAAATCACAAGAGAAATCGCCATGAGACTACTGTACACGGGGGAGAGGATATACATGGCTGTACTTTACGCCCCAATACTTTGATGAATTAACGGATCATCTGAAAATCCACCAAGAAGGTGCTTTGAACTGTCAATTTTGTGTTTCAATAGCAAATTCAACAAAAGAGAGAGGCAGTGTACATCGAACAGACGTCGATGTCAAGATGTTCCAGTGGACGTTTTGTCTGAAATCCTATACTAGGAAAGATACATTAGAAAAAAACATGGAGAAATGTCAAAACTCGACATTTAACTGCGCGATTTGCGGGTTTCAGCTGATTCAACTTAACCGTCATCGCGCCACAAGTAGCAGAAATGCACAACTCGATTGGCCGGTGGAGACGTTCCTCATCAAATAAGGGGGGGTCAAACGAGGTTATGAGGAGGGGTGAAGGAGACAAGTGTGCGGTCATATGTTTAAAATTTTAATAACCTTAATTGCTATGACGTAATCTCCTTAATAAATAGCGTATATTCATTTAATATAATATATTAATAATTTTCGTTAAATAATTCATTTTTTATTCCGCACCCCTGTATCCCCTCACAGTACCTAAAACTTCAATGAACGCTCCTCCTCCAGGTCATCCAACACTAAAAAACTTTTGGAAACCGCTCTCCCCCGCCCCCACCATAATCTTAAAAAGAGTTGCTTTGTCACAAACACACACTTTTTTAACCAATCATACACCTCCGTTATCCCACACCCTCACCGTCACACCCCTGTATCCCCTCACAGTACCTAAAACTTTCCTGAATTCCCCTCCACCAAGTCATCCAATACTAAAAAAAAAAAACTTTTGGAAACCTCTCTCCCCCCTCCCCCAGCCCTCACAATAGCTAAATTATCTCGAACCCCAGTTCAGTTCTCTAAATGTAATGGACATGTCAGGCCCCCGAATACGCCTTCCCCACAATTTTGAGCGATCAAATTACCCCGATTAGTCTCCTCTCATAACTTACCACTCTCTTAACCCGTATTTACTATGAGATTGTCCCCTTAATAAATAGCGTATGTTCATTTAATATAATATATTAATAATTTTCGTTAAATAATTCATTCCACAAGACACTTGTCGAAAAAACAAAATGGCGGATTAGTTTGACAGAAATACGCGTATCGATTTATTCAGGAATGTCTGTCGGTTGTGTCCTTGGGCAAGACACTTCATCCCTATTGACCATGTGGGGCATGGTGACGCTGTGCACTAAGGCGTACTGCACGTCGATGGAGCACCTGTCTTCAACCAATGCAGACCCTGTGTAGAATCTTGACAGTTGCTTGCCGTTGCTCGGTGGCTCTCTCCGGCTTTCCCCACCCGTAAAACTGTCGTGGTCATGATTAGTTATTGTGCAGACCTTAAAATCCAATAAATAAATATAAATAAATAGTCGGTTATCAAAACAGCCCTTAAGTGTTTAACAGTTAATTGTGGACCAGTGCGTTTAAAAGTGAAAAAAATTAGGTGATAGCATACGGACTGTGTTTAATCATAGAAAAATCACACCCGCGCTATTACTAACCTGTATGATTTATTTTTGAATGTTCGCTGAAGAATAACCCACCCATCTAAGTAAAAGCATGAAAGAGCTACCATTATCTTATTACCTATGTGAGGTGGGGGTGGTCGGTAACGTTGTGTACTATGGCGTACTACCTTCAGCCAATGATAACCCTGTGTAGAACTTTGACAGTTGTTCGCCTCTGCACGATGGTTCTTTCCGGATTGCTCCAACTGTCGTTAAATAAATGAAAAAAAAACTACAATTCTATAATAACAGGCCAAGCCAACAGTACTTTCACCCCCCTCATTTTAATAGTTGAAAAGCGCTGTTACTCGATCAAAAAAAAATGGTAAAAGGATATGCGACTCTATATTAGCCACCCAAATTTGCGAGACTTGGGGAAAATATAACCCACCTAGAGCTGCACCAAAGCTACGTACACTATTCGAATTCCCGCATTATGTCCTTGGGCAAGTTAATTTACCCCGATTATCTACATGGGAGCACGATGACGGCGTGTAATAAAGTGTACTGCACGGCGGTGATACGCATATTTTAGAACAATCTAACCCTGATTGTGCGGATTTCCGACGTTGGTGAGATGACAGTTACTCGTCGTTGCTCTGTGGTTCTCTTTGGATATTCCGGAGTCTACCCGTAAAATTGTCACATTTAATTATAACTTGAACTTGATGTCCGGGTGTAATGAAATAGCGTATTTTCTGCAGACATTCTAAATAAACGCAGCTGGTTTACAGACCTGTATATAATTTTTTCAATTGAGTAAAAATATAGGATAGTTACTGATGTAAAACGCCGATTAGTATGTTTAATGAATCTAACTACGCCAGTCCGACCGACCCTTTGCCCACCATGATCACAACAAACGTTTCAATTCTCTCTCTCTCTCTCTCTCTCTCTCTATCTCTCACCGATACAGTACGGGTGGAAACTAATTGCGTTCAAGCTGTTGTTTTTTTTTTCGAGGTTTTACCACCTCCCTTACAGCGCAAATCGAAATGAAATCTGATTCACTGAACCATACTACAGTGCATGTCAAAATTAATTTTTGAACGCCATTTTTTCTATGTGCCGCTATCAGCAGCTATGACCATAGCGTAACTTTGTGGTAAAATGTTTATTTTTGTACAAAACTCAAGACCTTTCTCTGACAAATGCCTATATAAAAACAAGTTAATACGTGAGAATGCGTTGTGTACCTACATTTTGTTGATAAAATATGGCATGACCACATTCCCGGATATTATTAATGTACCCGCTTAATAACAGCCGAATATTTATCGGATCACAGTTTTTTTGATTTGAATAATTGCCGATTTTTGTATTAAATCACATTCAGTAATTTATGTAGATTTCCTGAACTGGGCGAATGTCTAGAAAGGCAATCTGTAGTTTAGGAGACACCACAAATAAAAACAAAATAAAAAATCTGAGATATATTGCATTTTTTTAATTATCCATATTAACCAGAGGTCAAAACTAGTCAAATTAATTAGTATTAAATTACAAATGGTTATGAAATATGCAGTAAAATTAACACTGGTATATGCTGCTGGCCGCATTTTTAGTTGTCTGTAATGGCTGTTGTTCAGAATGTCACCCTATTGGTGTGAGTTTTCGCTTTTTCGTCCAGTTTCATGAGAGCTTCCATGAAGTCCGTTCCACATTCGCAATCTTTCTCAGGGGCCATTCTTCAAAGGCTGGTCCATCGCAGCTTTACAGAGATATTGTTTTCTGGACGACAATGTTCAAGGCGTTCTGGGTTCCCGATGAGACCCCTTGGGATATTTCGATCTTTAAGGATGTTTGCCAAAATTTTCCACCCTGTCGGTTGAAAATCTTTTCTTTTTCGCAGCAGATCATTTATTAGATCACACATATTGGAGCCCGAAATTGTAATACCGTTATACACGAGTCGATCTTTCTCATCCCAGGATAAATTGGGTATATTCTTTATTATCTGGAGTAACAAAAGCGCCTTCTGCTGCATGGAATTTGGTATAACGGCTAACCAGTCCGGATGATTTTCCACTAAAAAACTTGTCGTTAAGGAGTGTGGTTTGGTGTTTTCTTTGCGTAAATTTGATTGGCGCTGAAAGATTGTCTGGTTCAGCAGCCCTTTCTCTTCAGAACCCGATGTTGAAGATTCAGGAATTGGTCTCATACCCTGGTCTATGGGCGGGACAGCTACAGCATTCAGGTGTGCGCGTATTTCCTGCAACTGTTCACTCCCCCATGGTTCAATACACTGAATTCTGCTTGAGGGGAGGCTGATTGAGTCATCTATAGGTTTTGCCCTCAGTGATTCCCCCATCACTAGCGATTTTACTGGCTCTAGCTTATTTGCAAGCCCCAAAATATTTCCACTTGTTAATGCATTGTTCCAACTAAAGGCTGATTTCATATGCACTGGAGGATAGGGTGGCTGGTTACAGACAGATCTGGTTGTTAACTCGGCTGTATTTGGGTTCGCTCCCCCTATAGTGTGTTTAAAATTTACATTTTTGTGTAATTGTCGTCTGTGTCGATAATAATGAGTTTTATGAGAGTAAGATTTTTGACACAATTCACAGACGTAGCGCGCGTTCATCCTTTTCAGAAGCGAGTTAATAGAGTGGCAATACAGTTCCAACACTCTTCCATTTATATGTATGAATAGGATGGGTCCCACCCCAACCTGTCAATCGCTGATTGGCTAATTATATATCAAGATAAGGTGGGTTCTACCCCAATCTGTTGATCATTGGTTACTTCAAATTCTCACACAGTGCATTGTGGGAAATTCCAGTGGTAGAGCTCTGAGGTAAAATAAGTTACAAATTGATATAGTTTACTTCAAAAAAAAGAAACATCAAAGTCACATTCATGACAAGCCGAGGTAGCACATCTGAACCACCAACTCTACACTGTTTAATCAGATAATCCATTTAATCAGATAATTACATGTGCATATCGGTTTTTCATTGGTTTTTCATCAGTTTCCATCGATTTTTCATTGTTTTTTATCGGTTTTTCATTGGTTTTTATCAGTTTTTATTGGTTTTTATCGGTTTTTATCGGTTTTACAATTCGATAAAACGGTTTTTAGTGATTTAAATCACGTAAAATGGTCACTAATGGTCACTAATTGCCACTAATTAGTGACCAATTGGTCACTAATTGCCACTAATTAGTGACCAATTGGTCACTAATGGTCACTAAGTGCCACTAATTAGTGACCAATTGGTCACTAATGGTCACTAATTGCCACTAATTAGTGACCAATTGGTCACTAATTGCCACTTATTAGTGACCATTAATGACCAATTGGTCACTAATTAGTACTAATTGCCGCTAATTAGTGACCAATTGGTCATTAATGGTCACTAATAAGTGGCAATTAGTGACCAATTGGTCACTAATTAGTGGCAATTAGTGACCATTAGTGACCAATTGGTCACTAATTAGTGGCAATTAGTGACCAATTGGTCACTAATTAGTGGCAATTAGTGACCATTAGTGACCATTTTACGTGATTTAAATCACTAAAAACCGTTTTATCGAATTGTAAAACCGATAAAAACCAATAAAAACTGATAAAAACCAATGAAAAACCGATAAAAAACAATGAAAAATCGATGGAAACTGATGAAAAACCAATGAAAAACCGATATGCACATGTAATTATCTGATTAAATGGATTATCTGATTAAACAGTGTAGAGTTGGTGGTTCAGATGTGCTACCTCGGCTTGTCATGAATGTGACTTTGATGTTTCTTTTTTTTGAAGTAAACTATATCAATTTGTAACTTATTTTACCTCAGAGCTCTACCACTGGAATTTCCCACAATGCACTGTGTGAGAATTTGAAGTAACCAATGATCAACAGATTGGGGTAGAACCCACCTTATCTTGATATATAATTAGCCAATCAGCGATTGACAGGTTGGGGTGGGACCCATCCTATTCATACATATAAATGGAAGAGTGTTGGAACTGTATTGCCACTCTATTAACTCGCTTCTGAAAAGGATGAACGCGCGCTACGTCTGTGAATTGTGTCAAAAATCTTACTCTCATAAAACTCATTATTATCGACACAGACGACAATTACACAAAAATGTAAATTTTAAACACACTATAGGGGGAGCGAACCCAAATACAGCCGAGTTAACAACCAGATCTGTCTGTAACCAGCCACCCTATCCTCCTGTGCATATGAAATCAGCCTTTAGTTGGAACAATGCATTAACAAGTGGAAATATTTTGGGGCTTGCAAATAAGCTAGAGCCAGTAAAATCGCTAGTGATGGGGGAATCACTGAGGGCAAAACCTATAGATGACTCAATCAGCCTCCCCTCAAGCAGAATTCAGTGTATTGAACCATGGGGGAGTGAACAGTTGCAGGAAATACGCGCACCCCTGAATGCTGTAGCTGTCCCGCCCATAGACCAGGGTATGAGACCAATTCCTGAATCTTCAACATCGGGTTCTGAAGAGAAAGGGCTGCTGAACCAGACAATCTTTCAGCGCCAATCAAATTTACGCAAAGAAAACACCAAACCACACTCCTTAACGACAAGTTTTTCAGTGGAAAATCATCCGGACTGGTTAGCCGTTATACCAAATTCCATGCAGCAGAAGGCGCTTTTGTTACTCCAGATAATAAAGAATATACCCAATTTATCCTGGGATGAGAAAGATCGACTCGTGTATAACGGTATTACAATTTCGGGCTCCAATATGTGTGATCTAATAAATGATCTGCTGCGAAAAAGAAAAGATTTTCAACCGACAGGGTGGAAAATTTTGGCAAACATCCTTAAAGATCGAAATATCCCAAGGGGTCTCATCGGGAACCCAGAACGCCTTGAACATTGTCGTCCAGAAAACAATATCTCTGTAAAGCTGCGATGGACCAGCCTTTGAAGAATGGCCCCTGGGAAAGATTGCGAATGTGGAACGGACTTCGTGGAAGCTGTCATGAAACTGGACGAAAAAGCGAAAACTCACACCAATAGGGTGACATTCTGAACAACAGCCATTACAGACAACTAAAAATGCGGCCAGCAGCATATACCAGTGTTCATTTTACTGCAAATTTCATAACCATTTGTAATTTAATACTAATTATTTTGACTAGTTTTGACCTCTGGTTAATATGGATAATTAAAAAAGTGCAATATATCTCAGATTTTTTATTTTGTTTTTATTTGTGGTGTCTCCTAAACTACAGATTGCCTTTCTTGACATTCGCCCAGTTCAGGAAATCTACATAAATTACTGAATGTGATTTAATACAAAAATCGGCAATTATTCAAATCAAAAAAACTGTGATCCGATAAATATTCGGCTGTTATTAAGCGGGTACATTAATAATATCCGGGAATGTGGTCATGCCATATTTTATCAACAAAATGTAGGTACACAACGCATTCTCACGTATTAACTTGTTTTTATATAGGCATTTGTCAGAGAAAGGTCTTGAGTTTTGTACAAAAATAAACATTTTACCACAAAGTTACGCTATGGTCATAGCTGCTGATAGCGGCACATAGAAAAAATGGCGTTCAAAAATTAATTTTGACATGCACTGTAGTATGGTTCAGTGAATCAGATTTCATTTCGATTTGCGCTGTAAGGGAGGTGGTAAAACCTCGAAAAAAAAAAACAACAGCTTGAACGCAATTAGTTTCCACCCGTACTGTATCGGTGAGAGATAGAGAGAGAGAGAGAGAGAGAGGAGAGAGAGAGAGAGAGAGAGAGAGAGAGAGAGAATTGAAACGTTTGTTGTGATCATGGTGGGCAAAGGGTCGGTCGGACTGGCGTAGTTAGATTCATTAAACATACTAATCGGCGTTTTACATCAGTAACTATCCTATATTTTTACTCAATTGAAAAAATTATATACAGGTCTGTAAACCAGCTGCGTTTATTTAGAATGTCTGCAGAAAATACGCTATTTCATTACACCCGGACATCAAGTTCAAGTTATAATTAAATGTGACAATTTTACGGGTAGACTCCGGAATATCCAAAGAGAACCACAGAGCAACGACGAGTAACTGTCATCTCACCAACGTCGGAAATCCGCACAATCAGGGTTAGATTGTTCTAAAATATGCGTATCACCGCCGTGCAGTACACTTTATTACACGCCGTCATCGTGCTCCCATGTAGATAATCGGGGTAAATTAACTTGCCCAAGGACATAATGCGGGAATTCGAATAGTGTACGTAGCTTTGGTGCAGCTCTAGGTGGGTTATATTTTCCCCAAGTCTCGCAAATTTGGGTGGCTAATATAGAGTCGCATATCCTTTTACCATTTTTTTTTTTGATCGAGTAACAGCGCTTTTCAACTATTAAAATGAGGGGGGGTGAAAGTACTGTTGGCTTGGCCTGTTATTATAGAATTGTAGTTTTTTTTTCATTTATTTAACGACAGTTGGAGCAATCCGGAAAGAACCATCGTGCAGAGGCGAACAACTGTCAAAGTTCTACACAGGGTTATCATTGGCTGAAGGTAGTACGCCATAGTACACAACGTTACCGACCACCCCCACCTCACATAGGTAATAAGATAATGGTAGCTCTTTCATGCTTTTACTTAGATGGGTGGGTTATTCTTCAGCGAACATTCAAAAATAAATCATACAGGTTAGTAATAGCGCGGGTGTGATTTTTCTATGATTAAACACAGTCCGTATGCTATCACCTAATTTTTTTCACTTTTAAACGCACTGGTCCACAATTAACTGTTAAACACTTAAGGGCTGTTTTGATAACCGACTATTTATTTATATTTATTTATTGGATTTTAAGGTCTGCACAATAACTAATCATGACCACGACAGTTTTACGGGTGGGGAAAGCCGGAGAGAGCCACCGAGCAACGGCAAGCAACTGTCAAGATTCTACACAGGGTCTGCATTGGTTGAAGACAGGTGCTCCATCGACGTGCAGTACGCCTTAGTGCACAGCGTCACCATGCCCCCACATGGTCAATAGGGATGAAGTGTCTTGCCCAAGGACACAACCGACAGACATTCCTGAATAAATCGATACGCGTATTTCTGTCAAACTAATCCGCCATTTTGTTTTTTCGACAAGTGTCTTGTGGAATGAATTATTTAACGAAAATTATTAATATATTATATTGAATGAACATACGCTATTTATTAAGGGGACAATCTCATAGTAAATACGGGTTAAGAGAGTGGTAAGTTATGAGAGGAGACTAATCGGGGTAATTTGATCGCTCAAAATTGTGGGGAAGGCGTATTCGGGGGCCTGACATGTCCATTACATTTAGAGAACTGAACTGGGGTTCGAGATAATTTAGCTATTGTGAGGGCTGGGGGAGGGGGGAGAGAGGTTTCCAAAAGTTTTTTTTTTTTAGTATTGGATGACTTGGTGGAGGGGAATTCAGGAAAGTTTTAGGTACTGTGAGGGGATACAGGGGTGTGACGGTGAGGGTGTGGGATAACGGAGGTGTATGATTGGTTAAAAAAGTGTGTGTTTGTGACAAAGCAACTCTTTTTAAGATTATGGTGGGGGCGGGGGAGAGCGGTTTCCAAAAGTTTTTTAGTGTTGGATGACCTGGAGGAGGAGCGTTCATTGAAGTTTTAGGTACTGTGAGGGGATACAGGGGTGCGGAATAAAAAATGAATTATTTAACGAAAATTGTTAATATATTATATTAAATGAATATACGCTATTTATTAAGGAGATTACGTCATAGCAATTAAGGTTATTAAAATTTTAAACATATGACCGCACACTTGTCTCCTTCACCCCTCCTCATAACCTCGTTTGACCCCCCCTTATTTGATGAGGAACGTCTCCACCGGCCAATCGAGTTGTGCATTTCTGCTACTTGTGGCGCGATGACGGTTAAGTTGAATCAGCTGAAACCCGCAAATCGCGCAGTTAAATGTCGAGTTTTGACATTTCTCCATGTTTTTTTCTAATGTATCTTTCCTAGTATAGGATTTCAGACAAAACGTCCACTGGAACATCTTGACATCGACGTCTGTTCGATGTACACTGCCTCTCTCTTTTGTTGAATTTGCTATTGAAACACAAAATTGACAGTTCAAAGCACCTTCTTGGTGGGTTTTCAGATGATCCGTTAATTCATCAAAGTATTGGGGCGTAAAGTACAGCCATGTATATCCTCTCCCCCGTGTACAGTAGTCTCATGGCGATTTCTCTTGTGATTTTTTTTTTGAGAACTCGTCATAACGTAGAAATTGGACCGTTAAAAAAATACTTTATCGCGTGAGGGGTAAAATCAGAATATCTTGGTCTATGAGAGTTTTTCGACAGCCATAAAAACGAGAAGAATAAACTTGCATTATTAATATGTAAGAATCACGCCAAATTATTAAATCAAATTATACCTATAAAAATAGCCACAATGGAGTCGTTCACAGTCTTCAGGTAAAAGCAAGACACATCTTGTCACGTGATATATTGATTTTTAAATACATGATAGCATGTCCAGTCTAACGATATTTATGACCGGCCGTTAAAGTGTGACAATAGATTTAATTGCTTCAACATCTGTCAGTAGTTGGCGTTTGAAAAGAAAAAATCGATTTAATGATACCCAGACACGTGATGACCTGTGCGGGTCAGTCAACCGATAGCATGCGCATATGTCCAGTACGTCAATATTAATTCATTTATTAATATACTAATTATTATAATCAACCCTAATTACACTCATTAATTACATTAATTACATTAATTACATTAATTATGCAACAGTCATTAAAGCGATTAAAAAAAATATTAATTAAGTGATGTTAATTACCTTACGTAACATTTTAATTAAGATGACGTCATCGACCCAGGACTCCGGGCCCAGATCTCCGGCCCAGCCCTCCGGACGAATAGGGTCATCCAACCCCAAATATACTACTGTGGATGAAAATTTAGAGAGTGAGAGCAAGAGAGAGAGAGAGAGAGAGAGAGAGAGAGAGAGAGAGAGAAAGAGAAAACTGATATACAGTACGTGGAGAGTGGATTGTAACGAAATCACCCGCGGAGTGGAGTTATCACCCAGGCTATAACTTTCAAATTTTGTACATATCGACAAAAAACACAAGCAGTGTTTCAGCCAATGGACCTCCGGGTTTAACCCGGAGGTCCATTGGCTGAAACTTTGCAGGTGCTGGTTATGCTTTGCAACAAAATTGCAATTATTCCTCGGGTGGAATCTCCACTCTGTGGGTGATTTAGTGATAATACACTCTTCACGTACTGTAAATAGCATATTGCTTATTAACATTATTGTATTGTATTTCTTGTTTGTCGTTTTTATAGTATATAAAATGAGTTATAAATTAACCGCAAGAATATTATCCTAGACTCTGTAATTGAGATTTTTCATCAACAAAGGCGAACGCTTATCAACTTCGAGCCACTGTTCATTGTAACAATTTCCTACTGGGGCAGATATTCACAATGAATGAGGTCGAGAACAGAATTTGTCGAATTTGTATGGCTTCCTTTTGATTTTCCTTTTGCTTCCCCAAAAGATACTGTTCCAGTCCAACTGCGGCTTCATTGGCTTTCGTGATTTCTGATGGTGGTCTTCCACATCAACAGCGTTGAGGACGTCCACATATCTCTCGTTATTATTATATAGAATTTGCCTATATATTTTGGCATTTAATGTCCTGATCAGTCCCTCAGCGTAGTTCGCTTTGGTTTCCTTTTGAGTTACGAGGTGGTAGATGTCTTGTCGCTTCAATAGTCCATTTACGTCTTTGTCCGTGAACTCTGACACTTTTTCTGTCCTCAGTTCCTGCGGTCTTCTGACTTTTTTCAAGTGTTTGCCAAACCGGGCTGGCTCCAGGGATTTCTCGACAGGGGGGCTGACCTCTCTGACAGGGGGGGGGGGGGGGGGGGGCTATAACATGTGACCTCCCAAACGAAGGAAAATGAGTGAAAATTGGTAAATTGGAGAACCAAAATAGAAGCAAATTGAGTATGTTTGTTGATTATTTAATCCTTTACCTAACCTGAAAAGCAGACGACACTTGCAAAAATAATTCTTGAATAACTAATTTTTTTCATTTTTTGTCTTAAAAACATAGGTTATGACCCCTCGTTGGAACGAGCTCGACGAGCTCGTTCCAACGAGGGGTCATAACCTATGTTTTTGAGACAAAAAATGAAAAAAATGATGAAAATTAATTGGCGATTTTTAAGAATAGCGCTGGCCGGTTTTGGCCGTTACGTTAGGTTAAGCGTTAAATAGGAGGTATCCTATCCTCATTTTGTCGTCACCTGAGTGCTAGAATGTTCTTTGTCCCATATCCAGTAACACGTGAATTGCCCAAGCACAAGTATGTTAATTGGAGTTTCCAGACAATGGTTATTATGTTGATAGACAAACGAGAACGCTTGTATAAATTTTATGTCGTTTAATAAGTGATCAAATTATATACACAGTGTTACAAAGTATTCTTCAAAAGTCATTATTGGATTGGCATTCCTTGCATGGAAGAGCACCCAATTGATTCATGTTGCCAGTAGCTGCGAAACATAGAACAACTGCATCGAGTTCTGGTAAGCACTTTCCGATTTCGGGTATTAATTGGCACAGCGTATCCCATTCTTTGTACTTTAAACTGATGCCTATCTTGGTAGGACGTATTTCTTAACAGTCTTTGGGTTAAAGTAATTGTCTAACATGCACCAATTTAAATTCAGAGCTCACTGACACGCATAAGTTATTTCCGAGATGCACTTTCAAAACACTGTTTAATCCATACAAGACGCGATTTATAGCTACGTTAATGTCTCTCGCATTTTCGCACAAAACTTTCCTCCAATTGAGGGGAACTCTCAGTCCTTTCTCTCTGAGTACTCTTCCGTCTGACAATTCACGTATATCCACCATCAAATCGTTTTTCCACTCTGTAACTGTCACAACACGGTCACAGCTGAGACATTGATTCAGAATATCCGAATTGGCCATACTTGATGTAATGGGAATATAGATCTGTATTTCAAGGTTTTTTTTATACTTGAACATTCATGAAAAACTGCAATGACTCATTCAAGTTGTCGTACGCGTTTCAACACGTTCATTGGATCTACCACGTTGATGGCTAATACTTGGTGTACTGGAAATTCCACAGACCTATCGTTAACCTAAACCAACAGTTACTGGTACGTTCAAGAATAGGCAGACCTGTGTCATTTTTACTTCAATACTTGTCAGGCATGGGTCTATTATGATGCTATGACGTGGGGACGCCACTAAACGCAATAGGCTTTATCCACAGACAATAGTCAAAACCGTGACTCGCCCATTCCTCGAATACCTGCAAACGCCAATGTTTTATCTAGAACAATAGGGGCAAGGCCGAATGATAGCGTGGGGACGCGGTGTGACATGCTTGTAAAAAATAGGCAAGGCCAAATGGTATCGTGTGCAAGCAGCGTGTCAAGCCTGCAAAACAATAAGTAAGGTCGTGGGACAATAGGGGACGCGGTGTGTCAATCCTGTAAAACAAACGACTTTATCTTCAAACAATAGTCCAAACCATGATTCACCCTGCACTTACACCTTCAAACTCATATGTTTTCCCCTAGAACAATGGTACCAAAGCCCCATACAAATCCCATACAGTTGGCAAGCATAAGAAGAACAGTAGGCCATTGTAAACGAACAATACAAAATGGCCGACATTGCACTTATGGTTTGACTCTACACCCCCGCTGTTTGTTCCTCCATCCAGTTGGGTGTCATTTATTGAGGTTAGGATGAAGTGCTAAATATAAGCTTTCTTTCTTGGTTCGTTTTATTGGGGCTTAACGACAACTTCAACGTCCAGTGTTACATCGTGTCGGACAGTTATGCGGGTAGAGGAAGGCTACTATCCGGATAGAACGACTGAACAGCGGCGAGTAACTTTCCATCTCCTTAACGTACTAACTCTAGAGAAGCAGGTTTAGCAGCGGTTGACGTCAAGTGTACGTCGACGTACAGTACGCCATAGAAGGCCGCACCACAGTACTCACTCGTGGGCAGTTGTGGTTAAGTTTTCTGGCCTAAGGTCACAACTTAGTTACCGCTGGTAAGGTTCGACCCGTCGAGTTTTCGGTTTGAATTTCAATGCTCTAACCATCGAGCCACCTCGCTACCAGATAGAAACTTTCAGTTGTCCGCAGATTATAGTGAGCTGTATGAAACTGTCCCTGTGACAGAATCTTTGACGAGAACCAGGCCCAATTTAGTAAATAGAGTGTATTCCTAATACTGTATTTATGAGACGAGTCTAAGAATTTTCCGTTTTGCCGAGCCTCTAGCGAGACAAAACAGAAAACAGGAAATTCGTAGACGAGTTTTATAACCTTTTACCCAACGAATCGCCCGCATCCGCCCGCGTAATATGCAAATTCAGCAGCTGAAAAAATATTATTTTTCGAAAAGAAAATCAAGAAAACCATATCATGTGACCCCTCTTTGGAACGAGCTCGTCGAGCTCGTTCCAAAGAGGGATCACATAATATGGTTTTGTTGAAATTTTGTTGAAAAAATAAAAAAAAATGATAATTAACATAATTAATTTTGAAATCGTCTGCGTTGGGTAAATAGAGGATATGGAATGAGTGTATTCGTGATACTCTATTTATGAAACGAATCTAAGAATTTTCCATTTTGTCGAGCCTCTGGCGAGGCAAAACAGGAAGTTCGTGGAAGAATATGACCAAAACACTCATTTTATATTCTGTTCGTCGTATGCCTCCACAGTTAACAAAAACACATCTTTTAGATAGTAAAGAAGGGTTAAAAAATGGAATTTCACCTTGAACGTCATATATTTGACGGTGACGCGTCACAGCTGCACGCAGTCATTCATCATAACCGCGACAAAATATAGTTCCACAATTCTGCGTTATAAGTACTAATTTTCAAGTATTATTACAGTTTTTATTATTGGGATTTTAATGAGTGTTTATAGTAAATAAATCAAGGAACGGGGCTTTGTTGATGTTTAAATAGTTCTATTTACACTCGCATTGATTTTACACGTATCTTTTCGGTAATGAACAATCGGAGAGCGTTCGTTTGAAATTGACCAATCGAATCAACTGAATGTGTCATGAAGCACTAATTAGTATTTATTGAAAATATGAAACGGTAATAAGCGGATAAACCGGAGAAGTCATATGATAAATTCCACTATAAACAGTTAATTCTGTTGGGGCCTGCCAAGCTTCGAAATGCGATTCGTTTTTTCGAATCTTGAGTTGTTATTCAGTTCGATTCAAAATCGGTTGCCTGATTCCTTTCACTTCGAACTTTGTCCGCAATAACATAGTTTAGGTTCAGTCACCCACATCGTGTTTAGGTTCAGTCACCCACATTACACTCCATCCGGGCCGCTGGGTAAGGGAGTAACATATTGTTCAGATGGAAATTGTACATACATAATGCTGAAAATAAAAACTGAGTGTACTTCGCGTAATATTAACATAAACAGCATCTGCGTCCATGTCACCTTCCATACTAACTTCAGTATCGCTTGTCACTCCCATCGTTGAAAGCAAATTTCCAAACAGTGCTGACGATGAGCTGTTACAAACGGCTGGCTAGATCTGTACAGTAATTCTCTCACACGTTCCTATTTTTTAACTATAATTCTTATTGGGTAATATTCCAACTACATCATCGTGGAATGCGATTTACGAAGGCATGCCTTAATAAAGTAGCTGGGATATTTATTTGCTTATCAGTCGGAACTTGATCCACCACAGTTGGAAAAATTCAAGTTTACAGCCCCTCCCCACCCTTATCGGTAATCATCAAGGATCAACTGATTCGAATCGAAATTACATGATTCGTAGTGCCACACTCGTCTGCCAGTCAAATCGAACATCTTGTTTTCAATTCTACTACACGGAAAAAAACTTTACTCGAGTTATCACAAGGTAATGTGGTCTTAGTCTGTCCATGAATGACAGATTTTGTCTATTGTTATGGTAAATATTAATCAATAAACATGAAGTACATATAATGCAATAAAATACTCCGCTGCAATTGATGTTTGCTACTACGATGAACGGATAGCAGGCGACGACGGCGACGGAATGAAAACTATATATATCTGGGCGGTAGGTTTAATCGTTCTAGCCTGTAACCGTATTGACGTTGCTGGAAAGACAGAAATATTTATAAAGAAAGTGGATGCAGTTGACGGTACAAATGTCAGTATCACTAATGGGGTTTCAGCCCTTGACTGTTCACGACAGTGTTTGAGAATCCCTACCTGTAAGAGGTTTTCCTACAACCTTGTTGACAAGAAATGTTGGATTTCTTCAAACACACTTCGCGAATTGACTACAGGAGCGAAGACCTACGGAAGTAAGTATTAAAATTTTATTGTTCCTCATTACAGAAAACGTTTAACAAGTTAAAGAAAAAGATGCAATGAATAGCCATGACACTCCATCCGGGCCGCTGGGTAAGGGAGACTACTGGATGGGACTACAGACTATGCCCCATTTGTGGTTTTTCCGTTGGGCATACGGGCATTTGCCCACAAGACGTAGACCTTTAACCTAATCCCCCGAACACAACATACACCCCCCCCCCCCACACACACACATACCCACGCAAATATCCACCCTCTCATACCAACCTTCTCTCACACACACATACCGTCACCTCCAACCCCGCACATACCACTCATTCCGTCTTTCTTTACGTACATTTTTTTACGCTGAGAAATAAGACGGGTGAGTCCCACAAAGTGGAGATTTATCCCCAAAGTCACCAGATGGCTTCATTTTAAAATACAATTCAATTTTGTCCTCGCATCTTAGGAATTCGCGCAGATGTCTACGGTATGTTAATGCTCTGCTATGAGCTTACAATCCACTTGCCTCCCTTCGTGAAGAATCTACCCCTACTTGACCCCCCCCCCCCCCATGTGAAACATTTTCTGGCGCTCCCACTATTCTACTCCGACTCTTTTGCTACTAATTTGCTTTTAGAGAAATAAAATGTTAATGTATGTCTTAATTTTATAAGTATGTCACAACCAGCCGAAGGGTATCAAAGAACATATTGTCATATATCACACATATGCGACCAGAATATGCTCCTTGTCAGCAAGCAAAATTCAATTTAACCCCCCCCCCCCCCAACGAAAAATTCTTCAAGCAAACCTCCTATGTGTGCCCGCACCTTAAGAATTCGAGCAGATCCATACTGTATTTGAATGCACTGCTATGATCTTATAATCGTATAATCCACTTGCCTCACTTCATGAGGAATCTGCCCCCTACGTCCCCCTCCCTCCACCTGTGAAACATTTTCTGGCGCAGCCACTACCTTACCCCTGGCACTTGTGACACAAATTTGTTTTTAGAGAAATATAATTTTAATGTAAGTTTTAAATCTATAAGAACAGTACGTGGAGAGTGTATTATCACTAAATCACCCACAGAGTGGAGATTCCACCCGAGGAATAATTGCAATTTTGTTGCAAAGCATAACCAGCACCAGCAAAGTTTCAGCCAATGGACCTCCGGGTTAAACCCGGAGGTCCATTGGCTGAAATATTGCTTGTGTTTTTTGTCCATATGTACAAAATTTGAAAGTTATAGCCTGGGTGATAACTCCACTCCGCGGGTGATTTAGTTACAATCCACTCTCCACGTACTGTAGGTCACAACCAACTGCAGGATATCAAATAACATATTGCAATATATCACATATATGAGACCAGAATTTGGTCCTTTGTCAGCAGCTTTTGACAGTGAAACACATTCGTTTTCACTGTACAGATATCTTAATCGTCTCAGTCGGCAGTATTTCAATGAAGTGTCGCTTGATAAATCCATATAAAATTTTGTTGTTTCTCAAGGGAATCAAAAATCAAAGGTTAACAATGTGTCGTGAAGAAACTAATAGTTTCTTGCGTTTCGCAAGTATAGCAAGAAACTGTTGTCTTGACATTTTGGAGTAACAGCAGACTGGGAAGGTCGGTAGTCTTTCCTGGGTTAATGTGTTGGGGTGTATCCCGTGATGTATCTGTTGTGACCAGTTCGAGTTCACTGGATAATTGAATCAGTTCTTGCGAGTCATCCGTTCATGACAGTTCAGTTTTCTGAAAAACTGGGGAAGTCACGGTGTGTTATGATGTTTTGATTTCTCCGACTTATGATTTATGTTTTGTGTGTTCAATTATTACATGAACGGACGAGGTCTGAACGTCTGCTCCGGAGAAATGGTGATAGCCTGACAGGATATTCCGTTTCTGTCTTGTCTTTCAGCGCACGTTTCCAGAGTTTTTTCATCTCTACTTTTCAGAGTGTTTTATCTCTGTTTTTTCGTGAACGGCCATCATTTCGGGGATGGGGATCTTCAAAGAAAAATGTCCATCTTGCAATAAAAGCTCGCATCCAGCTGATGATATACGATAGTTGTTTATTTGTTACGGAATAATGTTCAGACGTAAGGTTCTATCTTCTACTGGGAGATAGAACCTTATGGCTCTCATGCGACAAATGGACTACAAATTGTCTCATGTCATACAGAAATTGAATAATGGTCGTTAAATTTAACACTACACACCTTTGGTACCACTATTATCATTTACACATCCATTGTCAACTCACAGGAGACGATGCAAAGCAGTTTATAATCACTTAGCCTGGGACGTAACATTATATGAGCACAGCATCTCCGTCCTGGGCATTGCTACATATGGTTTTCTCTCGTACTAAAAATAACTCATTTTCCGCACCAGGCTATTTTTTTTCGAACCAGCTGGAAAGCGCCTACACCACAACTGCAACTGTGTACACGCAAACTTCCCAATATAAACAAAAACATTAAAGTGCAAGTTATTCCCTATTTCAAATCCTTGACCAGCACCCCCTGTCTGTAATAGGACTGAGACAGCTATCAGCATCACAAATAAGTTAGTGCTTATTGAATCACTGACCCCCATAAAAAAACAAATGCCATCCGTCTAAATGGACGCCGTTTAGGGGGGGGGGGGGGGGGTCGTGGGGTTGTATTTTTTTTTAAAAATCATCAAATGTGGAAATGCATGGTCACCCCATTTAACTCTCCGCCCATTGAAGCCCAGAACTCATCCTTCACCGTCATATTCACTTCACAATAAGAATGGACAATACTCACAAATGATCCACACAAAAATCAAAATAAAAATGTCATGAGATGCAAAAAAATTACATTTCAGGGGAGAGCATTGCTTAAAAGCTCTCCCACCAATGTCTATGTGTTCATCAATATAATGCACACGAGAAAACACATGGGGGTGGTTCTCCCCCGTACTTCCAGCTTGTGTCCTATAGCCCTGTGCATAACAGTTAATGAGACTAAGAGATTGGCTTTGATGTGCATGAAGTTTGAAAATCAGTTCAAGGTGGTACTTTCTGGTGAGAGAATTCCTGGTATTTTTATGGATCAACTCCACGGATATAACAATGGAATTAACATTTAGGTGTCTTTCTAATTGTCTGCGGTAACATTAAACTTGTAAATGGGAGAAACACCGAGAAGACAGGAATGTGTATGGTTCTCCTATTTAACCCTTTACCTAGCAGCCAAAACCGATCTTGCTTCACTGTTGTCCAATATGTTATTCTTAACCCTTTACCTAACGTAACGGCCAAAACCGGCCAGCGCTATTCTCAAAAATCGCCAATTAATTTTCATTATTTTTTTCATTTTTGTCTCGAAAACATAGGTTATGACCCCTCGTTGGAACGAGCTCGTCGAGCTCGTTCCAACGAGGGGTCATAACCTATGTTTTCGAGACAAAAATGAAAAAATTAGTTATTCAAGAATTATTTTTGCAAGTGTCGTCTGCTTTTCATGTTAGATAAAGGGTTAAATAGTTAAGTTTTTTTTACATCTTTATCACTGTACAACAGCAACAATTCATTTTAAACTTGTTGCCGACCCTACTGTACCGTCGCCCTGGACTGCTCATATTACACGTGGGGCAGTGATGTCCATGCATGCGTTTACCAGATCATAAAAAGCATCATCAGCAAAAGTTTAATTAATGAAGCACCTGGAATTACTCGGTGCTTCATTAATTAAACTTTTGATCATTATTCTTATAATTAGTGTTTGGAATCTAATATAATTGTGTCCGTGGACATATTGCCCACCCGTGAATAGTGTCCTGTCCACGACGATCGCACTTTACATTAGATTTGTGCCAGCTATTTCGAACTGATGAGGTGGATCGACTCTATGCAGTCCAGGATCGAGATCAAGAACACGTCCTAACAACTGCAACGAAACGTTTGTCTTCTGCTTTCATTCAAAGAGATTTGACAGAAACCGAAATCAAGATACCAATTAATACCCGAGGGCATTTATATAATAAAAAAAATATCATCAGTACAGTGAAATGTTCTGGTATGCTGTATGGCATCTCACTGAAGACCATCACCAAGCAGTATCGCACAAGTCTCCTTCGTCGACTCTTGCGGTACTACTTGGTTGAAGGTCCTCCACTCCGTGTGATACAACACATCAGAAAATCTCTGTACATTAACGACAGAACGGACAGGGTGAATGAGTACAGTGATCCCACAGAATGAAGTTTCATCCAAGATGATAACCACGAATCTGTGAAAAACGTAACAATTACAAAGGAATCCATTCATTGGAGACCCGAGTTCCTCCCAAATGTCCAATGGCTGAAAATCTACTAGTGTTGTGGTTTATATCCTTTATCAGGGAGTTAGAGAATTACCCTTGTACTCAACATGAATAGCAGACGACACCAATATAAACAAACGCCTGGAATCATTAACAGTTTTTCATTTTTCCCCCAAACATAGCTTTTTCCCCCAAGCAAACCAAGCAAAGCTTTGTAACTCTTAAACGCGTTAAACGACCCACTTCCAATAAAGGTCATAAGGTTAGTTTTAGGGACAAAAATAATAATAAAAAATCTATGGTGACTTTTGTTAATAACGCTGGGCAGTTTTTGTAAGTAAGTTAGGAAAAGGGCTAATGTCTTGCTGAAATTTTCACTCCCTGAGTGGTTCGGTTACAATCTAATCCCAAAATACTGTGTGGGGGTCTCGGTAAACTCTCAATTCACCGACCAAATTATGTTTCGAATTCGACCCTGTTTTGGCTTGGAACCGGTCTAGATCTTAAATAGCATATCGCCTATGTTGTAGATTCAATCGTGTGGAATACTTCAGTTGGCCGGAAAAGCGAACCAACAGTTCGCGTTTCCGACCAAATGAAATAGTCCAGACGATCCATCCGACTGAACCTATGAGTAACATAAACTTTACTTTCCTTTGAATCAATGCAAGAAATGTTTCTACAGTGGATAATTTTCTTTAACTGAATCTTTAATTACATCGAAATACTGGTAGACAATCTTTATAAATTAATTAATAATAAATGAAAAAAACTCATCACGGCTGTAGTTTTATGAATATGCAGCGAAGTTCGATCAAGAGTTGTTTTGGGAACACAGTTAAGGAGAAAATAAAATAAATACCAACGTTTACTGCTCGGATTTGAGAACGATTTTATCCTCTCGTGGTGGGCCGCGCGGATTAATCCTTCGCGCGCCTCACTCGAGGATAAAAATCGTACTCGAATCCGAGCAGTGAACTATCGTCTATATTTTCCAAGCGAAATAAATATTTATTTATTTATTAAATTTATTTATTAGAATATCTATGGTTTCGCACGAAGTCATATCCATATATCGTTGTGAATTAAATCAACGACAGTCTGTGTGCAATCTCCACAAGTACAGTACGTGGAAAGTGGATTGTGACTAAATCACCCGCGGGGTGGAGTTATCACCCAAGCTATAACTTTCAAATTTTGGACATATCGACAAAAAACACAAGCAATGCTTCAGCCAATGGACCTCCGGGTTTAACCCGGAGGTCCATTGGCTGAAACTGTGCTTGTGCTGGTTATGCTTTGCAACAAATTTGCAATTATTGCTTGGGTGGAATCTCCAATCTGCGGGTGATTTAGTGATAATACACTCACCATGTACTGTAGATAAACAAACGGTCCATAGCGGCGATAGATTCCTAACGGAATTACCCTGGAGGCCTGAGAATTTGGAGTCGACGAGGCACGAAAACGGATTGGGTGCAATATTTCTGTACCCCCGTACATTTATGGTATATAGGGTACTAACCCAAAGTACAAAAATAATAGAAAAGTATTAAACTGTTGAATAATAGTACTTGCTTATTTGTTGTTTTATTTTAAATAAAAACAAGACAGGTTTAAGTTTTAACAAAATCGGTTCAGTTCAGTATCCCACAAAAATGAATATATTTCACGAAAACCCCATATTACAGGTACAAACAAGCGATGCTTTTTAATGTTTAATACCTCCAAACATTTCCAAATAGACGACAATTATAGGCTAGTTTGAAGATGAATATTATATAGATATAATTATATTGTTCAAAGATTGGTATATATTAACTCTTTGAACTCTAGTGGTATATTCCAAGCCAGTTCAATGACAGCAATTAGAAGAGTCCATATTCAGTGTTTGGGGTAGACCAATCAATATTTTCAACGTGCAGCCTGGGGGCTGCACGTTGAAAATATTGATTGGGCTTCTCCCAACATTTACTGAACATCCATCCTATATAATGACGTTATGACGTATCATGTTCCAGGTCGGAAAAACGGCCGCTAGGGTTCAAAGGGTCAATTGTCATAAAACAGTCTCCCTGTCATATTTATCTCTAGGCTAACTCAATATTTCAAACTAAACACCCTCACAGACTGGACTGCTGACCGACGGATGTGAACCGATTTTCTAGCGGTTTAAATGGATGCTTTGTTAATCATTCGAACCCTGGTGGTATATTCCATGCTAGTTCAGTAACAAAATTGAATGAGTTCCGATTCGTGATTTGAGGGTAGAGCAATTAACATAAACAAATTCACGAAACAACCAACTACGTTATGTATGCAAGTCGCATCACGATCCTGGAAGGCAAAGCGGTCTCGCGAATCCAAAGGCTTAACCTCGCGGCAAGGAAAACACTTTTTGTTGCTCAATACGTAACGTGTTTTCTCGTACCGCTGGCGATTGGTCGTCGGAATCAATAAATCAATATAGAACGCGAAGCAAACATGTGGAACTTCAATGGTAGCATTCTAGTAAAACAACATCATTCCATGTCGTCGTTGGTAACGATACAAGATACGTAACAAAACTGAACGTCATCATGGGACGAATTTCCCTTCTTTTCTATACAAATTGTAATGCATAGTTCGATCCTGACCAGCGCTAACTGCGTTGTGTCCGTGGGCAATACATCATCCCGACTTCCCATGTGGGTGGAATGCTGGTGATGTGCACTAAATGTTGATGGTATATGTGCCAACCATTGCTAAGTCTTCCTTTACAGATCTAGTGAGTTGGAGAGTCTGACAGTTCCTCTCTACTACTCAATGGTCCCTCATGCTACTCCGGCTGTCTCCATCCGTAAAAAAAGTTCAATATGATGTAACACTGCTGTTGAAAATGTCGTTAAACCTCAATTAACTTAACTGGTAGAATAATAATTTTTCATTTTTATTGTTTTTTTATTTACTGTATTGGTTTATGATTTCATTCAATTACTTTTTGAGGGCGGGGGTGGGGAGGAAAATATAAAAATTGTCAACAGGTCTTTTCCTTGTTACGAATGATAGACATCTATGACATATACAAACAAACGACAAATTACAATGCACATATTACATTGCTATGATTAGAAGAACGAGCAGTACATTCGGACCTGATCTGTTTGCATTTATGAAGACGAGTTTGAAATATTGCATAGTAATATTTCTTTAGTCGTGATCAAAATCATGTAGTTATTACTTTCTTCTCACAATTTAAACACTTTTCTAGTTCAGCTGGCAACAACCACGTCCAACCATTTATCCAACTAATCTGCCATGTCCGCCCGCGTAATATACAAACTGAGCAGTTAACAATATTAACAAAACCACATCATGTGACTGGAAGGTCACATGATATAAATTTAATAAAGTGTGTTTTGAAAAATTTGAAAAAAAAATAATATTTAAAATAATATATTTTGATATCGTGTGTTTTGGCTTAACCCTTTGAATCGAAAGGAACACGATACGTCATCAGTTCAGTACATGGGATGTCTGCTAAGTGAATGTGAGGCGTAGACCAATAAATATTTTCAACGTGCAGCCACAAGGCTGGGGCAGCCACAAGGCTGCACGTTGAAAATATTTATTGGTCCATCCTTCAGTAATTAATATGGATTCTTCTACTGACTTCCAATTTCTGCCATTGAACTGACATGGGAGATACCATCAGAGTTCAAAGGGATAAAGGGTTAAAGATTAGCAATATTGTCCTATAGATTCTTGAGGCACGGTTACCGCGTGCCACTGTATCGCTAGTTCGGAGTAAAGGACCCTCAATAGAGAACAACCCATGATTAACAAATTATTTTGTTGCATTAGACAAATAACTCCTGTCGCTATCCTGTGTACCCTATTCCAATTGGCTTGAGTGAATTAACATGTTGTCTATATATCGGGAACCTTCTTAAAGAGCACTGTTATAACTGCTTTAATTGTTTACATATCGACTTCTTAGTCACGTGTTCACCTTGAAAACTGTGTCATATTTAAATATATATTTATTTATTGGTGTTTAAAGTCACATATTTCTGCACAATGGCTAATCATGACCACGAGAGTTTTATAGAGAAAACGGTCTGATTTTAGTGTTTGAGAGAAAACGGTACCGGTGTCTGTGCCGGGATAAATCAACAATTGGTTGATATAACGCAATCAGATGGGAGTAATTTGCATTTCGACCGCCCCAGCTCCCAAGATAGCAAGACAAACATGGCATCGTGTCAATTATTCTGCGACGACAACAAAGTAATCATAAAGCACGAAGATCGTGCTTCATGATTACTTTGATGTCGCCACAGACTAATTTCTTTGAAGTAGCCGATGACGGCGTTTTTATTGTCTTTGATGCCACATTTGAAAAGTCAAAATGGTCGGCCTTATCGAGGTTGTGACTCAGAAAGAACATACACCTGTAGAATGGTTGATATGTTCATTCACAAATAAGTTGAAAGTATGTCGTGCAAGTGTGCCATACACGATCATCAATCCGTTAACCCTCGTTCAATTAGGAATTTCCCAATAAAATAGTTTAATCTCGGAACCGGCAGGACAAAATCGTCAGTACCGGTAGCGCTTGGGGCATGGGGAACCGGCTGCACAGGTATAGGTACCGGTTGAAATGCCTCTCTCGTTTTTCTATTCTTAAACCACCCTGGCACTTGCACGGCAGAGGTGGCACGAAGAGGCACACAGTGTGGCGTGCAAATGAGGGAACTAGTCGCTGAAGTGTGCTTGGGGCTTCGTGCCATTGCATGAGTGCGTGCCAGGCCGTGGCCAAAATTTTGAAATGTTCAAAAATAAATTTTGAGGTGTCGCGACATCATTTCGTGTCAGTGACGTGTCTAGTCCTCAAACTATGCGTAACCTATGCGCAACTCATGCGCAACTTTTGCGGGCCACTGAGTGTCACTCATTGGTAATGCGTGCCTCCGTGGCAACGTAAACACCAGTGGAACGCAGTGGCACGCAATGGTACGCATTCGTTGCGCATAGTTTGTGCATAGTTTATACACACGTGACCGCTTTAGCGTCCCAATGCGTGGGCAGCAGAACCCCAAATTCATCCACGATGACTTCACGCATGCGCAACTATGGCGTGTCAATGAGTAACCATTTGTGCCCTGGCGTGATAACCTCACAACTTATGCGCAAATAGGGCGTACTCTTGGCGTAATGATGATTGCCATGGGATGCCATTGCGTGACATAGATGTGTCACGTGTTCGTGGCAGATGCAAACATAGTTCGTAACTAATGCGTGTCAGATAGCACGACTTGGCGCAAACTATTCTTAACTTTGTAGTGATAAGACGTTTCGTGCCCCAAATGTGGCGCGTGTTGGCATGCAAGAATGCGGACCTGTTCGTGACCAAAATGCGTGCAAGTGTCAGGGTGGCATTACGCTTAAAAATTTGACGACATATTTTTAGTCTGCTGTATTACTTGGATGTTGATAAATAACAAGAAGGTTTGTTTCGAATTGCCCTCGGCATTCATTTGTCAGCTTCTCCAGTGACAACGGCAGGGGTTTCGGTAATTTTGTTCAGTCGGATCGTCTTGATTCCCGATTCTAGTCTATGAATTTCCCGGGATGTAGCACTGATTTTCAGAACCAGTAACCAGAAAATTCCCGTTCGCAAGTTTAATCCTTAGCTCCAACGGCGATGCTGGTCTCGGAAGAAATTGATATTCGCCCTGATCTCATAAACTATAAACTATAATACGCAATCATTGATACCACGGTCTATGAATTTCCCAGGAATCGTGATTGACTTTCGGAGCCACAGAGCCGCGAAATTTCCGTTCTCGGTATTAAACCTTACTCGTAATCCTAAATTTTCTTAACTGATTGAGTATTGGAAGCCCATATCTGGGATTTATTTTAAAGTGAAGGCACTGCAACTTGAAAGCTTCATATTCTGTGGATGTGCTTCATACTATTTTTGAAGTGATAATTTTCAGTAGATAAAATATTTGCTTGATCCAATTGACGGGAGAGTGCCTGTAGGCACATCCTATAAATGGTTACAAAGTAAAGACATGTGAACAACAGTTTGACAACCAAATATAATAAAACACCCTACCAATTAAAAGACGAGGTTGGATATTTGGACTTGTAACCAAAAGTCCGCCGCGCCATATTCAGCAGCTGAAAAAATAAAAATTTTCAAAATATTTCAACAAAAACATATCATGTGACCCCTCTTTGGAACGAGCTCGTCGAGATCGTTCCAATGAGGGGTCACATGATATGGTTTTGTTGTTTGAAAACCAGAAAACAGTATAAACCTACAATTAGGCGCAGCAGAATTAAACACGATGCCGCATTCCGACATAAAATAAGGAAACTGCAGTCAAAAAATACAAAAGAATTTTGGCGAATAATGCAGAATTTGGACAAGAAAGACAGCCACAATACAAAACTTACGGCACAAGATTTCTATGATTACTTCAGTAAACTAAATAAGAACCCAATCTCGGGAATACTGCCCACGGTGCCCAATGAGCAATTTAATTTTAGCACATCAGTTCTGAACGATCCAATTGAAATTAATGAGATAGAGCAAATTGTTAAAAAATTGAAGTTCGGAAAAGCACGTGGATTCGATCAGATATCGAATGAATACATAAAAGTAACTTTTCGTAAAACTAAATTAATTTACCACAAACTGTTTAATCTGATTCTGAAAACAGGCATTTTACCAAAAGATTGGGGCGTTGGAATAATCAAACCTATTTTTAAATCGGGAGATATGAATAATCCGGAAAACTACCGACACATTACTTTGGTAAGTTGCGTCTCAAAAATGTTTACAGCCATATTAAGCAATCGTTTGCAGATATTTTTAGAGGAATACAGTCTCCTATCAGAAACTCCGGCTGGTTTCAGAAAAGATTATTCAGCACACGATCACATTTTTGCTTTACATGCGTTGATAGAATTAACAAAAAAATGTAAACGTAGCCTATACTGCGCTTTTGTTGACTTGACAAAAGCATACGACAGTATCTGGAGGGAAGGCTTGTGGTATAAACTTATGAATAACGGAATCCAAGGGCGTATTCTTGATGTAATAGTTGGCATTTATAAAGAAATAATATCGTGTGTTATTGTGAATAATAAGTATTCCCCCTTATTTAGCTGCGCAAACGGGGACCGTCAAGGGGAAAATTTGTCGACAATACTTTTTGCTGTTTATTTGAACGATTTAGAAGCATTTCTAATTGATAAATGTCACAAATGTTTAACACTCTCCGAACTGAGTGAGGAGATCATTTTTGGACTATTAAAGCTGGTTACTCTTCTTTACGCAGATGATACAATACTATTGGCGGATAGTGCGTCCGGCCTTAATAAAACTTTGAGAGCTTATTTTGATTATTGCAATAAATGGCAACTAAGTATAAATTTTAGGAAAACAAAAGTTTTAATATTTGGAAAAGATCGTAATAAAAACATAAAGTTCACCTTTGATAATAATATAATAGAAACAGTAAAAGAATATAAATATCTTGGTGTAATATTTACAGGAAACGGCTCATTTGTCTTGCATAAAAAGAAACGGTGCCAAGTTACAAAAAAGCAATGTTCTCGCTTATAGCAAAAATGAGAAAATATAAACTCCCTTTAGATAGTGTTATAGAGATGTACGAGAAAATGATCGTCCCAATGCTTCTGTATGGGTCTGAGGTATGGGGTACGACCAATAATAAAATAATAGAAACAACTGAATTTTGTTTTTTGAAGTTCGTAATGAACCTAAAAAAAATCCACACCATCTGTATTTGTATACGGAGAACTTGGGATTTTCCCAATATCTTTGAAAATTAAACTTAGATTATTAAATTCTTGGGCTAAACTAATAAATAGTGAAAATACAAAAATAAGTTATCTCCTATACCAAACTCTGTTAACAGAAACAAACCAAAGAAATAGAAAATTTGAATGGATAGGGTGTACTAAAAAAAAATTTGGATGAATTGGGAATGTCAAATTGTTGGATAAGTCAAGATGTAAATACACACTGGTTCCATGAAGCAATTAAGAGAAGATTACAGGACCAGTATATCCAAAATTGGTATTCGATCTTAACCCTTTACCTAACGTAACGGCCAAAACCGGCCAGCGCTATTCTCAAAAATCGCCAATTAATTTTCACTATTTTGTTATTTTTTGTCTCAAAAACATAGGTTATGACCCCCTCGTTGGAACGAGCTCGTCGAGCTCGTTCCAACGAGGGGTCATAACCTATGTTTTTGAGACAAAAAATGAAGTTATTCAAGAATTATTTTTGCAAGTGTCGTCTGCTTTTCATGTTAGGTAAAGGGTTAAATTCGTCAACGAAATACGTATTTTACAGAGCAGTTAGAAGTATTTTTAAGATGGAGCCTTACTTAAGTTAAATAACATTTGAACAATCTTCCCTGTCAATAAAATTTAGAACTCGTAACCATCATTTGCCTGTTGAAGTTGGTGATTGGGAAAATACCCCATACGATGAGAGAAAATGCGATTTCTGTAAGGAAGGATTAGGAGATGAATATCATGTGCTGCTAGCCTGTGACCAATTACAATCACTTAGGAAACGATATATCGATAAGTACTATTATAAAAAAGCCCAGTATGTTCAGACTGACAGAACTATTTGCAAATAAACCTATAGAGAAGCTAAAAAACTTATGTAGATTTATTCGTGAAATAAATAGAATGCGAACACCCTCGAGTGTTTAGCTCTTTCCCTGTCACCTGATAAACCCCCTCAGTGAAGGTCAAACTGCAACGGAAACCTGGCAGTCATAAATTATTCTCGAATAGGACATGGCCTCTGATCCCTCATTGGGGAGAGCTAGACGAACTCACCCCGTGGGGGCTCATGGGCTGGGATTAGAAAAGCCTTAACATAGAGCCCCTATCAGTGCCCATAAGAATATTTATTTATTTGTTGCAAGAAATAAATATCCACGCCGCCCCTGTTTGTAAATGAGATGCGAATACACTCCATGCTCGGGCATGCAGGCTCACGCGGCTATTAAATAACGGCGAGTCCCTGCAAGCGGCGAGAATTGATGGTGTTCGCACGATACTGTAAACAATAAATACTCGACCACACTTTAAAGTCAAAGAACCTCTGAAAATCATAAATTTATTTTCCACAGTAGAACAATTGCGCACGTGTTATTTGTATTTGTGTGTGTTTAAATATCGTCTTACGCCATTGTATGGAAAAAAGACAAATAAACGAAACGTTGAAATTTTTAAAAAAAAAAAAAAAAATGATATTTAAAATAATAAATTTTGATATCGTCTGCGTTGGGTAAAGGGTTAAACCATAGCCCAAAGCGGATGCTGGTCTCGGAAGAAATTGATCTTCACAATAATCCCATAAAATATAATACAGAGTCATAGATACCATGGTATATGAATTTCCCGGATATCGTGATTGACTTTCAGAACTCCGAGCCACAGAGTCGTGAAAATCCCAGGATTAAACGTTACTAGTAATACTGAACTGATTAAGTATTGGAAGCCCCCATCTGTGTTTTATTCTAAAGTGAAGGCACCAGAACTTAAAGATTTCACATTCTGTGGATGTGCTTCATATTATTTTGGAAGCAAACGTTATCAGGAAGTAAAGGATTTGCTTGATTCAATTCTCGCGAGACCGTCTGTAGGCACATCCCATAAATTGTGACAAGGCAAAGACATGTGACCAAAATTTTGACAATCATATATAATTATGAACTCTATCAGTTAAAAGGCAATTTATTTATTTGGACGTGTGTCAAACAAAGGTCGGTCATAGAAATTAAGGTCTGTAGTATCCGATTCTGGCTATTAGGGCCCAGCATGACCAATTTGTGGTTTCAGTACATAACGTGTTAATTAAAAAAGAAATTGCATTACGACTACTATGTGCATATATTATATGTCAAATAAAGGTCGATCAATTAAGGCCATGTATGACCAATTGTGTTACCAGTACATACAGTGTTAATTAAAGAAGAATTTGAGTTACGACCACCGTATGCATATATTAATTACTCACTGATTAATTTCCAACAAGTCTTGAGTTTTTTTAACCATAAGATCGACTGAGTAACATTCCAACTACGTCATCAAGACATGCCTTCGATGATAGTTATCCGTTAAAGATGTAGTTGAAATATTAGTCAACCCACACTTAAATCATCACAGTCGAGACAAATCAGGTTTGCATCAGCCTCCGAATTCGTCGCAACGCCCCTTGACACAGTTAATATTACGATGACGAAAAAAACTATTTTTTTCACTTTGGTGATGAAAATCTGTTATTTAACACACCTTTGGAAAGGGTTCTCTGGTAACACATTACAGTGATAACAAAATCGGACAGCGCATTTCAAGCGGATTGCTACGGTCGAAATCAATGTCAACATTCCTACCCCCGGGACTATAAAATCTTACCTATCGAAAATGACATATGAGAATACTGAATTCCAGGTGGCGTTTTCTTTTCTTCTCCTGATTTTGTCTTAATATGAAATATATTTCATTAACGTAATGTCGACCAATTAGTAGAAATATGTAACGAACAGAATGCGATTAGAACAAGTAAATGGAGCGCCGACAATAGTAGTGCAGTATTACATCATAATACATAAACATTTGAACACGTGAGCCCGCTTTTCCCACCGAAGAATATGATACATCATAGTTTAATTAAGTAGAATGGCTGCTTATTGAATCTGTTTGATAGACCAATCAATATTTTTAACGTGCAGCCTTAAGGCTGCACGTTTAAAATATGAATTGGTTTACCCCCAAATAATAAATATGGACTCTTCCAATATTACTGCTATTGAACTGATTTGAGAGATACCACCTGTTTTCAAAAAGTTAATGATAGAAACTCCTGAAAGTAGTTACAGTATTATGGGCTACTTGTGTAAACATTTTCGCTATGAAAGGCAGCGTGCAAGAAATTTGGAGATATTTGAAAACGTAAACGTTTTTAAAGACGGAGGAAACGTCGAAAATGACATTAAATAATCGAAAACTAACAAAATTACCGGGTTTCTAATTTTTAAGCCTTAAAATATACTAAAATTTCGTCAAAATTGAACGAACGTAACTTTTTAGACGTTGACCTATATGACGTCACTGGCCGGTTGAACCATAACCTTTAGCAATTTTCAGGGACGTAAAGATATTGTTAGATGTGGGGTTATTTTTGTAAAATGTTACGTAAAATACATATATAAAATTTCAGACATGGCGCTAAGTAAATCGGTTGATGTTCAACGTTTATGAAAACAACACAAATTTAACATTGTTTTGGATAAAGGTTGAACTTTGAAACGACACAATATTCCTCCCGTAGAGCAGTCACTGAAGTAAAAGCATGTAAAATTTCGTTACTGTGTGTTTTATTAGTAAGAATCTGTGTGTGATTGAAAATTGGCGTTTTAAAAAAAAAATACCCAGAACACCTTAACAATTCGAATTGACATAAATAGTGGTGATGAATTCAAAATCAAAAATTTATTTCCCCTTTATTATTTTTTTGAGCTCAACTAAATACTAAAATGTCATGAAAATCGAACTAACTTTAACCGTTTTGCTATTGACCATAAATTGTCACGTGCCAGTTCTGCAATAACCGTTGAGAGTTTCCAAGTAGGTCAATACAATGGTAATATAGTTTTTACTGGAGAATACATATCCCAAATATTAACTGTATACTTGATAGGAAGTTTCGAAAATGAAACAATCTGTAAAAACACGGAAATTGCACGTTGTTATTGATAAAGGTCAAAAATATAAAAAAAAGACTCATAGAGATGTAGACAATGTGAATGAAGGAAGAGCACCCGAAAACGTCTGAGGAAAAAAAGAAAAATATTCCATTTCAAATATCATTTCAACTTCGATGAATGACAAAAGTAGATTTGTTACTTACAGTACGTGGAGAGTGGATTGGAACTAAATCAGAGTGGAGTTATCACCCAAGGTTTAACTTTCAAATTCTGTACATATCGACAAAAAACACAGGCAATGTTTCAGCAAATGGACCTCCGGGTTTAACCCGGAGGTCCATTGGCTGAAACATTGCTGGTGCTGGTTATGCTTTGCAACAAATTTTAAATTATTCCTCGGGTGGAATCTCCATTCTGCGGGTGATTTAGTGATAATACACTCTCCGAGTACTGTAATTTTTAGTGTTCGGTCACGTTCGGCTTCTATAGATTTATCATTATTGAAACCCAAGTTTGAATCAGTTATTTTTGTCTATATTGCTTTCCACTCCAGACATTAGGTAACAAGTCCTATTTAACCATCAAATGTATTCAACTCCTTGCATGATGCTTGGGGATATTCCTGCCCAGGGCATAATTTCTCTTGTTACAGCAATGCCTATAATTTGGGCACATTTAATCAAATGGAATGGATTTTGTCACTAATGATTTATTGAGGTAAATGTAGATGATTGTTTTTTATCAAAGCTCATCATAGCTCTTTCACAGCAGTCATGAACAGATTGGGTGAAAAGTATTTTCGAAATTCTCAGCGGATTAAGAGTTAATATTGTAATGAAGCACTGGTTTACTTCCCGGTCGTACCCGGGAAAGGGATATGTACATGTTTAAGATAGCCAGCAAGTTGTAAAGTATGTAATCCAGCGGTTTCGTTTCGGCATAGAATAAAAAAATACACCGTTGGTTTGTTACGCGCATGCTGAGTTTGGGACTCATAAATTGTGATTAGGAGAGCATAGAAAATGTTCTAAATATCTGAGTCTCATTTACACACTGAAAGAGGACAAAGGTCGTTTCGCTTTTCCAAAGATAATATGAATGCAGAAGCGCAACGAAGAGGGTTGTTGGTGTCCATCATAACCAATTTTGGAGCATGATACGTTCAAATTAGGAAATTTTCGTCACGACAAGTAAATGTGTATTTTATTTGTCCGCAAATACATTTTCAAGAAGCCTTGTGTTTTTATACAGCACTCCTGACTGACAATTATTCCAACTTTCTCATCAAGGCATGCATTGAGTTGTTGTTATCATTTGGAACATGAGCCATGACAGATATTAAATGAGGGCCAAAACGATTTAAAATATAATAGCGATTTCTGGCCTCACACTTGTCTTTTCGCGCATACAATTAAAGTACTGTGCTTCCTATTGTTTTCGAGAATATTCGTGTAAAACTAAATGCCTGGGGGATAAAAATTCAGATACTCGTACAAATAAGTACAGATAAAGTGTATACTTAATGACCAACTATTGATTACAATCATTTTGAAAACATTAACATGACAAATAACTAACAACAGGAAGCGGAAGTGTCACATTTTTACTTCGACTCAATTGCTCAGGTTACAAAGTGGACAGTGGACACGCTATGTTGCTGTTGAATAGAAACGGAATAAAATGTTTGGAATAGACAAGTTTCCCATTATCTAAAACGAAGACAGAGAGTGTCAACATCGATTTGCGTATCTTTTGTGTGTTTTTTAAAACAGCGCCTTTTATCGACTAAAAGAAAAAAAAGAATATTCAAGAATGACGAGGTGCCGAGAAGAGAAAGAAAAAATGCATCCTCTGCACTTAACAATCCGTAACCCATCCCGAGGTTTCCTCTTTATCCTGTCGTGACGAACAGGGCAGAAAATAGCCAACACGTTTAACTGAAGAAAATGATCGAAAATGTGAATTTGCAGCAACACCAGAAGTATGTCTCGTATGTTTGGGGCCAAGGTTGCGGGACACCGGTGCAGGACCCCGGAAGTGACGTCATGTCACGTGACCCAGTGGCGCCATGTTGGGTTGTCATGGTAACCCGCGTGAGCGGCCATGTTGTGACGTCATCTCCATAGTGATACGTGGTGTTAGTGCGCATGCGCAGCTCGTGTTGTTAGGTTGATACGTGTTTCCGTCGTCCATTTTGTATACTGGAGGCCGCCATCTTGGTTTCTATGGTAGCACGTGATTGTTATGTTACCAATGGCTTCTAACAAGACAGGGGTATGTTGAGGGGTGTCTTCTTTTGTAGAAGAGTAAATCTGATTACCACAAACAACCCGACAATCCCTCCAAATTACCAAAATTCACCCAAATTCACCGAAATTGACTTTATTTCCCCAATTTATCGCCTTAGCACTTAGTGCTATAGTACTAAGGGGGTACAAAAGGGTGCGTTCGATTGAACAGGAGTAATGTTCTTAGAATTCTCCCAGAATTCCGTTTTGGATCCCTATCCCATGACGTTTTTCCCATTAGAAGACACGTTCCTTTGATCATTACCCAAAATTCTCTGCTCCTATCTATATATGCAATAGTTTACGTCTATCTGGCCATGTTCCTTTGTTCTAGAGTATACTGCATTAGCGTAGAAGAGCCTATCAGTTGGAACAGCTTTGCTTATTGTTACTATATTTAGCTATTTCTGGTCTATTCTTGTTAGTTCTGACCCTATTTTAAGTACTCTTGTTGTTTCATTTATCTAGATCATTTATATAAATTATAACTAACCAATCAGATTGCTTGATTTCCCATAACCTGTACTTAATCGTATAGAGTTATCTCCCCTTATTACAACGAAGTTGTATCAGATTCTCATCACATCTATATCCAATGGCAATATCTCCGGGCACCCCAATTTCGGCACCCTTTTTGAAAAACATATGACCTTCGGCACCCTTTTTTTGTCATATGTGCTTATGTGAAAAAGCACAATGTGACACAATGTGCCCTAGCACATAGGCACATGATTTATGTGCCGATATGTGCTTATGTGAAAAGGCACAATGTGACACAATGTGCCCTAGCACATAGGCACATACGGGTATTTGAGGATACCTATTGCCTGGTATTGTATTATTCGAGGATACCTACTAGAGAATCCCTTTTTTGTCAAATGTGCTTATGTGAAAAAGTACAATGTGACACAATGTGTCCTAGCACAAAAGCTCATGCTTTATGTGCCGATATGTGCTTTTGAGAAAAAGTACAATGTGACACAATGGGCCCTATCACATAGTCACATACGGGTATTTGAGGATACCTATAGCCTAGTATTGTATTATTTGTGGATACCTATCTGGGATAACTTCTGGAGAATCCCTTTTTGTCATATGTGCTTATGTGAAAAAGCACAATGTGACAAAATGTGACCTAGCACATAAGCACATGCTTTATGTGCCGATATGTGCTTATGTGAAAAGGCACAATGTGACACAATGTGCCCTATCACATAGGCACATACGACCGAAATGGAATTCCATAGCCACAGGTGTTTTCCAAAAGGGATTCTTTAAAAGGGATTCCATAAAATGGAATTCCTATCTGACTCCGTAAAATGGGATTCCGTGTTTTATCATCGACACTCGAGGGTATTCTCCTTCCCTATTAGAAGAATTCAGTTCAATGGGTTGTACTTCATTAAGTTTAAACTTTATTCAGTTAAATGTCGTTCAGTTCAAAGGGTGTTTATTTATATTAGATATAAAAAGTTCATCCAAAAAGTTCAAAAAGTTCAACGGTGCTAACATTGGGATATATTTAGGGGTTATAGTTCATTCAAACAGTTCAAGAAGGTTAATTATATATACCTTCATTAGGGTTGTAGTTCATTTCAAACAGTTCAAGAGGTTTAACATTGGGTTATATTTAGGGGTTGTAGTTCAATCAGATCAGTTCGATCTTCGTTCACTTTGTTCTGTTCACTTCGATCTTGGCTGTGTTGGATCTTTGTTCACTTTTTATGGCCAATTCACTTCGCTTATATTCGATCAGATCAGTTCGATTTTCTTCAATTTGTTCTGTTCCCTTCGATCTTGGTTGTGTTGGATCTTCGTTCACTGCGACTTCAACAGTTCAACTGTAGTTGAGTTGGTTCTGTTCAGTTGTTTCCAACTAGTTCGATCTTCGTTCATGTTTCGTCTGTTAGGTTGCTGCATGTAGTATTTAGGGGTTACAGTCCATTCAGGTTAAAATTGTATTGTATATATTGGGCGTTCAGATTTAATCAAAGTTTATGTTGTGTTCTCTTCGATCTTGGTTGTCAGTTGTATCTGTTCGGGTTCTTGCAATAATAATTGGGTGTTATCAGTCCCTTTCCATACCCTCGAGTGTCGATGATAAAACACGGAATCCCATTTTATGGAGTCGGACAGGAATTCCATTTCATGAAATCCCTTTTAAAGAACCCCTTTTGGAAAACACCTGTGGCTATGGAATCCATTTTGGTCGTATGTGCCTATGTGATAGGGCACATTGTGTCACATTGTGCCTTTTCAAATAAGCACATATCGGCACATAAAGCATGTGCTTATGTGCTAGGTCACATTGCGTCACATTGTGCTTTTTCACATAAGCACATATGACAAAAAAGGATTCTCCAGAAGGTATCCTAGATGGGTATCCTCAATAGGTATCCTCAAATAATACAATACTAGGCTATAGTTATCCTCAAATACCCGTATGTGACTATGTGACAGGGCACATTGTGTCACATTGTGCCTTTTCACATAAGCACATATCGGCACATAAAGCATGTGCCTTTGTGCTAGGACACATTGTGTCACATTGTGCTTTTTCACATAAGCACATATGACAAAAAAGTGATTCTCTAGTAGTATCCTCGAATAATATAATACCAGGCAATAGGTGTCCTCAAATACCCATATGTGCCTATGCGCTAGGGCACATTGTGTCACATTGTGCCTTTTCACATAAGCACATATCGGCACATAAATCATGTGCCTATGTGCTAGGGCACATTGTGTCACATTGTGCTTTTTCATATAAGCACATATGACAAAAAAGGGGTGCCGAAGGTCATATGTTTTTCAAAAAGGGGTGCCGAAATTGGGGTGCCCGGGGATATTGCCATGGATATAGATGTGATGAGAATCTGATACAACTCCGTTGTAATAAGGGGAGATAACTCTATACGATTAAGTACAGGTTATGGGAAATCAAGCAATCTGATTGGTTAGTTATAATTTATATAAATGATCTAGATAAATGAAACAACAAGAGTACTTAAAATAGGGTCAGAACTAACAAGAATAGACCAGAAATAGCTAAATATAGTAACAATAAGCAAAGCTGTTCCAACTGATAGGCTCTTCTACAATACTGGTGTATACTCTAGAACAAAGGAACATGGCCAGATAGACGTAAACTATTGCATATATAGATAGAAGAAGAGAATTCTGGGTAATGACCAAAGGAACGTGTCTTTTAAAAAACGTCATGGGATAGGGATCCAAAAAGGGATTCTGGGAGAACTCTAAGCCAGAACATTACTCCTGTTCAATCGCACGCACCCCTTTGTACCCCTTTGTACTATAGCACTACGTGCTAAGCCGATAAATTGGGGAAATAAAGTCAATTTCGATGAATTTGGGTGAATTTTGGTGATTTGGAGGGATTGTCGGGTTGTTTGTGGTAATCCGATTTACTCTTCTACAACGGAACGCACCCCCGAACATACCCCTCTCTTGTTAGAAGCCATTGGTAACATAGCAATCACGTGCTACCGTAGAAACCAAGATGGCGGCCTCCAGTATACAAAATGGACGACGGAAACACGTATCACCCTAACAACACGAGCTGCGCATGCGGACTAACACCACGTATCACCATGGATATGACGTCACAACATGGCCGCTCACGCGGGTTACCATGACAACCCAACATGGCGCCACTGGGTCACGTGACATGACGTCACTCCCGGTGTCCTGCACCGGGGTCCTGCAACCTTGGCCCCAAACATACGAGCTATACTACTAACAACGACTTCATCGATTAGGAACGTGCCCAAATCCAGCTTTTTTCGAGAAATATCTGAGAGAGAGAGAGAGAGAGAGAGAAAAGGGAGAGGGAGAGAGATTGAGGGAGATAGAGAGAAAGAGAGAGAGAGAGAGAGAGAGGGAGAGAGAGGTATATATATATATATATTAAGCCCGACATTATCTTTACTAATCAGTCAATGCACTGGCATTGCAAACGATAAGGAAGAGAACTATTTAACCCTTTACTCAAAGTAACGGCCAAAAAAGGCCAGCGCTATTCACAAAAATCGCCAATTAATTTTCATTATTTTTTCATTTTTGTTTCGAAGACATAGGTTATAACCCTTCCTTGGGACGAGCTCGTCGAGCTCGTTCCAATGAGGGATCATAACCAATTGTTTTGAGACAAAAAAATTGTTATTCAGGAATTTTAGTTGCAAATGGCGTCTACTTTTCATGTTAGGTAAAGGGTTAATCTTTTTGCGATGTGACCAAAGATCCCCTCGTTTGATTTGTCTTTATTATTGACTTTAAAAAGTCGAAAAAATAGTCATTTTAGGATTCGTTTTTAACATATTTTCCCATTTATCAATTTGTTTTTAAATGGAGCTGAAATATGCGTTAGTCTCAATCAAGAGGTGCAAAGTACCAAACATAGATATGCTTGGGACATGCACCTGTAGATTGAGAAAAACGCATATTGCATGCACTGTATCGTACCATGACACTAAGGCAGGTTGTCCACAACTGATATATATATATGGGTGTGGGTGTACCCGCATGGCCACGCTCATATGCCCCAAGTTCAAAATGCTTCCAGGTCCATGTCTTCCTTCACTTTAAACATTAATGGCTGAATGTTTTCTTATATAAATTAAAAAGAGGAACAGATATTCTTCACCCAAATATACGAGACCAGGAAATATTTCTGTATTGATAATCCGGCTTGGAGAAATATGGAAAGATGTTTGTTTTGTCTGCGTCCAGAAACTCCAAAAATAAACTGCTTTCATGAAAATCCCATCCTTACAAGAGTGTGAGGTATGAGAAACACTTTTAGTGATACACCTATCGACACCTAAAAAATGCCATCAACCAATCCGTCTCCGCATTATGGTGGGACGTTCTGTCGGTATTTGTCGTCAAGTGTCTGTGTCATGTGGCATTTGAATGGACGGCTGTGGTGAAAAAAACATTGAATTAAACCACCAAGAACCAAATGCCTTAGAGTACTCGAACACATTGTTCACATATTTATTGGGGTTTAACGGCACTTTCGACATCCAGGGCGACTTCGTGTCGGACAATTTTACGGGCGGGGAGAGTCGGACTACTCGGGGAGAACCACTGAGCAACGGCGAGCAACTACCAGACTCCCCAGCATACAAACTCCACACGAACATGGTTAGCAGTGGTTGAAGACAAGTGAACCATCGGCGTGCAGAACGCCTTAGTACAGAACGCCATCGTGCTCCCACGTGGGCAGTCGGGATGAAGTGTCTAGCCCAAGGACACAGTGCATTTACGCCTGGCTGGGATCGAGACGTGAACCTTTCGATTTGAAATCCAATTCCGTAACCCTGAGCCACCGTGCACCCCACTCGAACAAATTATTAATTATTATATTCCTTCAGTCTCGACTAGGTTGGATGCATGAGGATCAAGGCCCATAATCTAAAATTCTCAAAAGATATTTTTGATTTTTTTACGTTAGAAATTTTGATACACAGCATTCAGGTAGTGGATCAGTGCTCAAAATAACTTTTTTACTTTGCGTTGCAAAATGCTACACATTTCCCAAAAAATGAATAGCATTTTGAAAAAATTACATAGCTGTTTTTGTATACCAGAGTCATGTTATGCTGTTTTGCATTGAATTCTTCTGAGCAGATAGAACAGTTTCCATCCAGTTCTGGACATTTTCAAATGATCTGCAACACATGAAACATTATCTATGTTTGTTTAACTGAACTGCCTTTAAGGGTTGCATGGACTTGGATATTTTGAAATGGCGTCTTGGTTGTTTAATAGAGTTCTCAAAAAGGAAGTTGGGATTTTTAATTTGATGGGCTTGAAGTTATTTTTAATGGACATTTTATGCAAAATGTTGTAAAAACAGGAAGAATTTAAACCAATAGACTTCATCTTACATATGAAGTTGTTAAATGATGCTTGATGGAGAGTTAATCTGAGTTATGGCTGGAATGTCCCACAATCAGAAGTAAAGCATCAGTGAACTAGCTTTCAAATTTGTTTGCAAAGTTTCATTTACATTTTGCGATACAAGATAATCAACTGCAGCCTAATAAGCTGCAGTTGATTATCTTGTATCGCAAAATGCTATACATAATTGAATATTGTGTAGCTTTTTGCAAGTTTTGTATAGCAAAAAGCGACGCGACACTGCTTATTTTGAGCCCTGTGGTGGATGTACCAATAACCCTTTCCCGGAAACCGGCCATATATAGCGGGTGAGACACACGGTCGGCGAGGCGTGGCGCTTCCCAGCCCCTAATCCCAACAGATGAAGTAACCTAGGAAATGAACCATTTTCAACATTATCACGCTGGTCATCCGATTACCACCTTTGCGGTGTAGTACCTCGGTTGCGGTTTAAAAAAGACGGAAACGGTTGAAGGAAGGTGTCAAAAAATATGGTATTACTGCTATTAACTTGCGTATATCACTAAACAAATAATCTGGCGATCTATGGAATGTTATTGCATTCTTGTACATAGTGTCGGTGTGTTTTATGAAGTAATTGAGCTCGGTTATTGAAAATACATTAGCGTTCATCCTCATTCTTTCGGAGATTTTCGACAAAATTTGTTCTCTCCGTGAATATCAAGGACATAGAAGGTCAAACCTTCGCTCCATTGTTGCTTCAGACTTTTGTCTTTGAGTTTAGGTCAGCTTCAGCTGTCATAAAAAGTCCTGCATTCGCCTTATTTGGCAGCTTCGACGAGAGGTGTTGGACTTTTAGAATACCTGATTTGCGGTTTTGTCTAAACCGCAAAAGGTGGTAACATTACACCGCAAATAAGGTATTCATAAAAATCAATAACCCCCCCCCCCCCTCGATAAATTCCGTTAAAACATGTTTTCACAAAAGGCCCACAAACGGAACTTACACATTTGGCTAAAATAAGACAATTCTCTATACGGATGCTGCTCCAGGGACTCACAATAGCATATTTTAAATATAATTCGCAGTTCAAATCCAACAACTGGAATTTTTATCTCCATATTTCCACATTAAAATACTTCAGAAAAATTGTTTTTTTATCTCTCTCATGAAAATATTTCTTGGATGAAAGTATTGGTGATTAATACCTACCCTGAAAGAGTTTGCAACACAAGTAGGCTTGTTGACATGTGTGTACTTACCAATTTTCCAACTTGTATGCGTAACAATCTGCTGTTTTTTAAACCGAAAACGAGGTACTGCACCGGAAAGGCGGTAATCGGATGACCAGCGTGATTATATCTTTCGACTAATTGATTCCAAACCCTTGTTAGACATTTCTCTCTCAGATTTAGTTTTTGATAATTAAAGACAACGATTTACAGTAGAGTTTCCGTGGAATGGTCGTAAACCACGCGTGGGCAGCGCTGTCTGCGCATGCGTTTTCCAGGTCATAAAAATCATCGTCCGCAAAATTTCAATTGTACCCGGTGTTTCATTAATTAAACTTTTGATGATTATTTCTATAATTAGTGTTTGGAATCTAATATAACTGTGTTCGTGGGAATATTGCCCATCCGTGGAAAGTGACCAGTCCACGTCGGCCGTACTGTATACTGGGTTCGGTAATTTTTCAGCAAACTATTAGTTATTCCAAAGTGCGCGAATCTATTTTTTAAGATTCAGCAATAATTTAATCCCATAGCCTCATTTCATGTTTGTTTTATCGTCAAATTCAAGATCAAATTTTCGTTTACGCGCCCGTTTACACGCCCGTAAAGGCGCGCCGTGTACAAATGGTAAAAATATTTCGGGTTGACCATTACTCACATTCTGTAAATACATAATTATTGTTATAACAGAGAAGTGTTCTACATTGTCATGTTCCATGGAGCTGAAGAGACCGGGTGCCAATACTATAAAACGTTTACAATTATATTTTCCACAATTGTATTTTATACATATTAATAAAAATGACTGAAATGAATCATTAACATTTTAAAAGACATGGAACTTTGCCAGCTGGCAAATTGCCACATCTTTGAAAATGCTGATGGTGCATTTCAATCCATTTAAAGTCATAACTAGGAAATACAATTCTAGAAAATACAACTGTAAAAGTTTTATAGTATTGGCCCCGGGGTGAGCCAGATTGTAGTAAATGTCTCAGTTGTCGTGACTGATCTGGCAGATCAAACTTCATCAACGAATAGGAATATAGTAACCAATGTCGTTGTTTCTGATTGCGTCTTGATTATCACCTGGCTCTGGATGTTTAAAAATTGAAAACGACATATGAAATGTAAACAACCAAGAAATAATTGAATGTTTGTCCAGTGTTTATTTAGTGTTTGTAACATTGTCGCCTAAGATATAATCGCAGATTGGTGACGTCGCGTTAGCCTCGTTTGACACGTACACCATATGGATACAGCAACCGGGGCTCTCGTTTTCAACAGTGATGGGTAAACTATAGAGAAGTTGGGAGGTATTTGTGTCAGCCCATAACAAAATAGTTTCACCCAATGAATCACGATGTTGAATCCGGGGTCTGTTAGTTCCATCTTTACTTTTGCTCCATGCAATGTGCCACTGAATATAAGGTTTATTTTCCTGGTGAAAACTGCACTTGAGAAACGTTTTAGTAAGGATGTAGTGAGAGGGAGGTGGGGTGGGGAGTTTCATTTCCCTCTCCATTTCCAGCCCTAAAACAACTTCAGTAGTCTAAGCAGTGCTGTGTCAGACCGTAAAATGTTGTAAATTCTAATGGAGGTATAACTGATAAACAGTAATATGGTACAGGACTGTACTATTACATAATACAATGGTGTATAATGAAATACCAGGATACTTTGAGATAATACCCTCCTATACCACGATACTTTTTATTCGGGTCGTTTTCGGAAATTCGAGACCCAGATGGAAAGCTTCTACCCGTGTTGACGGATGGGGCAAATGTGTTTTCTTGAAGTTGAAAATTCGGTAGCGACCCAAGTGGAGGAGTAGTGGCGACGGGAGAGTAGTTGGAACTCAGTAGAGAGAGGGGTTCCCCCATTCAAAACCCTCTGTGTTTTAGTTATGACCCGTGCCCCATCGTGAATATTCATTAACATTAAGACAATTTAAATACCAATGTGGTGAAAGTAATATTTTCATCAGTTAAAATAAATAGGATGTATATTCACTGTAGAATATCCCGTTGTTTAACGCTGCGATGTTGGGTAGGTTGTTATCTCGGTTGGACATTTAACAACAACGATCTGCCGCAAATTAATTATTTTCGTGTTAGCAAACATCCCATAAATGTGAAACTGCAGTCTGTTTTAAATACCATGTGCTTCATATTTCAATATATTTGTTCAGTCTGTATGGATTTGCAATAATTTATGGGAGAGTGCCTATAGGCACCAGTATAATTGAAACAAAAGGCAAAGACACGTGAACAAATTCTGACCTTCGAGCTTAATTTGGCACCCCCAATTAATGCATACATATATGGACACACGGAGGATCTTTTTGTTCACCGTTTCATTCCCAGAAAATAAATAATAAAAAATAAACTCCTACACTCCGCCCCAATTTTAAAGAAATCTCCCATGATAATCCATGTCTGAAAATTTGAATGAAACCTTTATGACCGAAGTTTTTTATTTTTTCGTACAGTTTATTATACTTATTTGAACCAGACTATAACAGTAATCGGCCTTAACATTCGGCAACAAATATTTCCATTTTAGCTTTGTTGACATCAGATTAACCATAATATTCCATTTTTTCCATGAAGGCTACAGAAACCACCGTGTACTGGTAACTGTTCACGTAATAACATTAGGCCCAAAACACTAATTACAGGAATAAGCACCATGTGGTAAAAGTAATTTTTTCAACAGTAAAAATAAATAGGATATATATTTACTATAGAAAATCGCGTCGTTTGGCGCAGTGATGTTCCATAGGCTGTATCTCGGTTGGACATTTAATAACTCTCGATCTGCGGTAAGTTAATTAATTATTTTCTCGGTGAGCTAGCAGTCCATAAAATGTGAAACTACAGGTTGTTTTAAATAAATTAAGTGTGTAATATCATCTTTCCACCCCAAATTAAAATAAATCTCGCTTGATAATCCATGTCTGCAAATTTTAATGACACATTTCTCAGTGAAGTCTTTTTCGTATAGTTTATTGAACTTATTTGAACAAAACTACAATAATCCATCTTTATCTTCCGCAACAAATATTCCCATTTGAGCTTTTTTGGTACAAGATTAACCATGATATTCTAGTCGTTCAATGGAAATTACAGTACAGCCGCCTTGGACTGGTCACTTTTCACGCGTGGGCAATATTTCCACAGCTGCTATAATATTAGGCTCCAAACACTAATTATAGTAATAATTATCAAAACTTTAATTAATGAAGCACCGTGCGCTTCATTAGTTAAACTTTTGCTTATGATGATTTTTGTTTCCTGATGAACGCATGCGTGGACATCACTGTCCGCGTGTGGATTACGACCAATCCACGGCGACTGTACTGTACTTCAAAAGCTAAAAACTCAACAATTTTAGTTAAGGGCACAACCAGCTCAAAGGTTGGCACATGTGATTTAAAACTTCGAATTATTTATTTTTTTTAATTATTAGGGTTTAACTACACATTAACAGCCAGGGACATATCATGTCGGTGACCGTTTTACAGGTGGAGGAAGTCGGAGTACCCAGAGAGAGCTCTCCAACATCGTAACTCTGAACTCTGCACCGCGGCACAGGCGGGGATAGATTGGTTGAGGACATGCGCACCATCGACGTGCAGTACGCCTTAGTACACAGCGTCATCGTGCCCCCATGTATGCAATCGGGCTTAAGTGCCTTGCCCAGGGACACAACGCGGGAGCACGAATCAGTCGCTGAAATGGTCACCCATCCAACTACTAACCGCGCTCGACGTTGCTTAACGTCGGTGATCTGACGAGAACCGGTTACCGCGACGCCACCGCGCCCCTAAAAACTTCGAATCAAAAGCATGTATAGAAATACGCCTCTATCAATAGAAGTGAAATGGTGGTCCAGTATTTCATTTGCATGGAATATCATTACCTCTATGTTGCGTTACGGCAATATCCAGTTATTGCCAACATATTTTAGGCAAAAAACCATGCTTCTGAAGTTCGACTAAGCTTTGAATAACAGGAGCACACTGTACATTAAGCTGAAAGTTACATTACATAGAATCCAAACGAATGCAAAGCCAAAACTAAACTGGTAGATGTGGGTTTATCCCAGAAACACTCACCGCGGGAATGGATGGAGTGTGTAATGGGAAAATGTTAATCTATGTCATTCCAACTTTCATCGTATAAGACGAAACAATAAATGATGAGTTGGCATACGTTGATCAATGCTGTGAAGTTTTATGTTTTTAAACCAATGTATCAAAACATATCCCGATTCACAAGTAACGAAAACATGCTCAAGCTAAAGGGATATCAAAGTTTGGCTTTGAGAGATTGATTTTTAGTTACTTTTATTAGTTTCAACAACCCTTAGACCTTAGAAGTGACGTTGGCAGAACGCAAAAGCGGTGACAGGAGTAGTGAAGGAAGGGAATTGGGCGAACTGATTTAACACTGAAATGCCCACAGACATTTGTCCAGAGAAAATCAACGCTGGCGTGTACTCTGGAGAACTGACTTAACACTGAAAATTCCCAAAGACGTTTTCTCGTGTGTTTGCCAGAGGGCACACGAAAAGATGGCACTCTGGTGAAAAAGTGTCTATGGGAATTTCCATTGTTAAATCAGTTCGCCAGAGTACACATGACCGTGAATTTTCTCTGTCGAACAAATGTCTATGACAATTTCAGCGTTGAATCAGTTCGCCCAATACCCCCCCCCCCCCCCCCCCCACAACCCCTTACTACTGACAGGACCAGGTGTCTGCGGGGAAATCAAGTTATAATGTCAGTGTGACCAAGACAGAAGTCCACCTACGGTAATACAATAGTGATCTCCAAAGACGTTCAGCCTTCCGGTCCCTATAATCCTGTATTTATGCGTTTGCTATTAATGGTATATCCTACAGATGCATTTAGCGGTGATGATAGAACCCAATAGCGGTGGGGATAGATTACTGTTGTAATAATTAAGGAATAGGGCATGGCTTGGAGTTGACTACGCCCATCTAGTGCCCAGCGAGGTGGTGTAGTTCCCGACTATATGGACGTAGTCAGCGACAAGACATGTACTAATCCTTATATTATATCGAACACCCATCAAGAAAAACATCTGTCCGCTTTGTTAATCTATTACCAAGGTAGCAGCCCTACCAACCAGCGTTATATAGAAAAAAAATACCATGTGGTTTTCAAAAAACATTTTCTTCTTCCAAAACACGGCTTATGACTCATTGGAAGGAGAATAACACACTCATTGCAATGAGGGAGTATAAGCTATGTTTTGGAAGAAAAGTTTCCTTTTCTTTTTTTGGACAAAGCGAGCAGTCAAAAAGCAAATTGCACCACATTACTGGTACGAAACGCTAACTTGGATTATTGTTATGAGCAGAAGACAAATTTTGAATCGGTTGGTAAGGGTAAACAAAACATTTCCCCCAAACGGAACAGGTATTCTAGAATCGCGCAACTCGCGAATGAAAGCTAAAATGTTCGAAATTTCACAACGCAGTTTGATAATTTCCACACATTTGTCACACATATACATTACCGAATGGGTCAGTACGGGATACAAACCTCCGAAGATTCAAATGAATTCCATTGTTTATTCGTTTACTGCCCAAAACATGCAATTAAATAGTGAAATAATATGAGCAGCGAAACAAACGATTTTTCATATCCGGACGCGTTCTCATGAAAGTTGTACCCAGGTGTGGATCATTCTCTTCGAAACGAGATATGGATCATTTTCTCAAGGAATAAAATGAACGTGTCGGAAAATGTGACTTCAACAATGGAAAAGCGATACATTTTTCCACAATGCTTTCTTTCCGGGTCGTTTTGGGATGTTGTGCCTTTGTGAATCGATATTTAAATTTAGCCTTATTGGTTTTATTCGCCCAGTATGAAAAGAAAACCGATATAGTAGTGTGCTAAAAATAGAAAACGTGTAGTGCCATGGTGTAGTGCCTGGTCAGTTCTGTGGATGCAAACTACACGAAATAGGGGTGCAGCATTCGTCCAATCAGGAGCCTAGAAGGTCACGTGAGATATAATATTCAATAGTGGAGACAGTGTTTCAAACACACTATTACATGAAAAGAAGTAACTATGATACTATTCCGCAAAATACACTGGTTGACAATGATTCCCACATGGCTCCAAATATCTGTACATGCGCATATGATGTATGATGTGAGGCTATGGTTTAGAGGCGCATCATATACTGTACTACCAAGCAACCATGTCTGGGAAGAACGTATAGGCAATAGAGCCCGATGAATGTAGTTGACCACTGGTTGTAAGGAAACCCCTAAAGTTAGGGTGGTATAGGTTCCAGTGACCTACAGCCCTAAAAAGCTTCGAAATTAGAATCGATTTGAAATCATCCAGATGATAAGATTTCATTTGGGTTGCGCCGATTGAGAAATTTTCTAAACATCGCGATGTTCTAAAAATCTTAGCATGTGTCTCATCTGGAACTATTTTTTTCTCTCTTTTGAAAGCTTTTTTCTATCATCTATCTGTATATACAGGGGACCTGAAGATAGGCGAAGAGTTAACCTTTTGAGCCCTAGTGGTATCGTCCATGTCAGATCAAGCAATTGGAAGAGCCCACTTTTATTATCTGGGTGGAACAATTAATATTTTGCGTGCAGCATTGGGGCTGCACGTTGAGAGTATTGATTGGTCAACCCCACACTTTAACTTAGCAACCATTCTACTTAATAAAAGTATGATGTACCATGTTCTAGGGCCGGACAAGTGGCATCTGGGGGTTCAAATGGTTAAGAAGGTTGCGCTTCAATAATTGCTACTTCGCTTGCGTTATTCCACCTTTTTGATGGCCTCGCTCTAAGAGACGTGTCGTTGTAGAATACATGACCTGGTGGAGATTGACAATATAAATATCGTTGTGTGTAATATTTACAGATTGAAGCTCCGTGAGATTCAACTCTAGATTCGATTCAAAATCATTTGAAAAGGAAATTCGATTCGACCCCAAATGTGAGGAAAATGGCAACGGCGAGCAACTGTCTGTCAGACTCAATAACATACTAACCTTTCACAAGCAGAATTTGGAGCGGCTGAGTGCAAGCGTATCATCGAGGTACTGTACGGCTTAGTACACATCGCTATTGTGAGCTCACCATGGAATTGGGATTAAGTGTGTCGCGGGCTAGAATCTAAACGTCGACATTGCTGTTGAAAGGACTCTGTCTTAATCGATGAACCACGGTGCTCCCAACATAAGTGGTAAAGACCGGTGCAATTGAATCCCTGACAATCGCAATGGGTTTGAGGTAATAGTTCGTATTGGGTACTATTCCAAGGAAAATAGACCACGGATTGTGATTTGTCCGATACTGGTCTCCTTAAACAGTGTTCCCACTTGTCCTCACACACCACTATCTGCACACATGACGCAAAACGCAGGTCGTAGGAAGATGAATGGTCGTTGCTAAAAAAACTTGCAGTGGGAAAGATCGCACATGCCTATAAACTAAATCTGATATGTGCACGTTCCTATACTGCTTCCACAAACGCAGGGTAATCGTCTCGCATAGTTTCTGTCAGGCACATTTGGTCGAGGATAGGATTTACAGCCGGGTATGTTAAACATTAAATGAAATAAATGACTTAGAAAACAGAGAAGATAACTTGCTATGGCGTCACTATTTGAAGTGTTTCGGACGTTGGGAAATTTGATCGTGATTAGGCGATAAATAATTTCAGTATCTGTACCACTTATCTCAATACAACTGGGACGTCATGGGTCACAAATAGAAAATACTCTCCACCCCCGCCATATTTGGGTGAAGTGTGGGGGGGGGGGTGCGGAATTTTCTATAAAATTCTTCCTTATTGTCTTTTTTTTCGCGCGTATTTTCATATCACGTTTCAAACGTTGGTCTAACTTGCATCATCGCCTGTTGGAAGACTGAAATTGTAATTACCACAGGTCTCAATTTGACAAAGCCGATCTTACTAACATGTAAACAGTACCTCCGAGTAGCCATGTGAAACACCGTATTGGGGCGCGGTGGCTCAATAGGTGGAGGTGCAGGCTACAAGCCGAGAGGTCCTCGGTTCAAATCACACCTGCGGCAACCGCGTTGTGTCCTTGGGCAAGACACTTCACCCCCATTGCCTGCGTAGGGGCACGGTGGCGTTGTGTACTAAGGCGTACTGCACGTCGATGGTACACCTGTCTTCAACCAATGCAAACCCTGTTTGTGCTGAGTTAGTATCTTGGGGAGCTGACAGTTGCCACCGTTGCTCGGTGGTTCCCTCCGGATACTCCGGCTTCATCCATTCTTAAAACTGTCGAGGTTATGATTAGCTATTGAGCAGAAATATGTGACCTTAAACACCAATAAATAAATTATTAAATCGAAACATCGATTTGAATAACTCAAAACGTCCGCAGTCACGAGGTAGAATCAGATGCAAAGCGTGCTCACGGAAACGCTAGTAAAATGTTGCGCGCACCAGTGTTGCCAAAACTATAAAACTTTTGTAAGAATTGTATTTCATACCTATTACGATAATTGACTAAAATGAATCATTATCATTTTAAAGATATGACATTTTGCCAAATGGCAAATTTCCATATCTTTGAAAATGCTAATGGCTTATTTCAGTCCGATTAAAGTCATAACTGGAAATACAATTGTAAACATTTTATAGTATTGTGCCTTTTCCCAGGTTCTGAAGAAGTCGGTCGGACTATCATGGGTGCCATTAACTGAGAGGATAATTCAATAATAATATTCAATAATTTGAATATAGTATGTGCACCGAAAACAAATTACTATTTATCATCATACACTCATATCCTGCCGTCTCAAATTTCATGTGCAAGGCAATAAAACATTCTTTAGTTTTCCAACATTGCACGAAGGGATAAGTTTTTTAGATAAATTGGAATTATTGTTTTCAGTGTCTCACCGCTTTGATGTTTTGGGTATAAAATATCTCATCTTCTGATAGAATAAAATCTAGTTATTTGATTGGCTAAAGAGAAGAATGTACAAACTGCACCTCATTACCTTAGATTATGTAAACCGTCCTCTACCCCGAAAAAACATAAATATGCAAATAGTTCCTAAACATGAAGTAAGATATGGAAACAAATACACATTGTTGTGCTATGAAAGTAAATAAATGAATTATCTACCTTGTGTCTTCCTTATTATGTTATCTGCAGTTAAAGCTAGAAGTCCTGTCATCAATTGCGCGCAAACACCTCGCCATTTAGCGCGTTTATCTGCGCGTTAGGTCATATGGAAAGGCTATCAAATTCTCTACGCAACCTATGCACAAGCAATGGTTCAGCCAATGGACCTCCGGGTTCAACCCGGAGGTACATTGGCTGAAACATTGCTTGTGTTTGCTGTGAGTAATGGTATGACTCTGTGGAAATTTGGGTATTTTCAATAGGAAAATTGCGCGCAATCCCTGTGCGAAATTGTGTCAAGATAAGCGCGCAATTCATGACATGACTTCTAGTTTTAACTGTACGACAAAAAGGGTATTCCTGTACTTTGATGGAAATTTATCGTTTTTTCAAGATATGATTTGGTCAGTAGCTGTAGCTTTTTTCGGTTGTTTCATCATTCCAATGAAGGTCCGCCGAGTGTCTAGGAAATCGCTTTAACCCTGCACATGCTTGAAACTGTTGATTATTCCAGACGGCTTTTAATTTTCCCAACCATTTATCTTTGACACACCTCATTAAGAAAATAACTAGCTTTATAGCAATCAAATTTTGTTTCACAAAGCGAAAGCTCTGTCAAACACAATGTGATAGGTTATATTTCTCAAGCATCTGGACCATAAGGGTATAGTGACGTTTCAGAAAAGCTGTCATTCAACTGAAAGGAGATAATACGGAAAAAGATGGTGCAGAGAGTTTGTAAATTTACACTGGTTTGAAAAGTGAAACACCCTTCGACCGCGCGACGGAGTTCGTTTATAAACCAGACTACATTTCCATACATCGTGGAAGATACTCGGATAAATAGAGGGTGCGGTGGCTCAGTGATTACGGATTTGGACTTCAAACCGAAAAGTTCAGGGTTAGATCCCCACCAGGGGTAACTGCGTTGTGTCCTTGGGCAAGACACTTAATCCCGATTGCCAACGTGGGGGCACGCGGGTGCCGGGTGCTAAGACATACTGCACGTCGATGATGCACTTCACTTGTCTCCAGTCAATGCTAATTCTGCGTGTACGGAATTAGTATGTTGGGGAAGTTTGGCAGTTGCTCGCCGTTTTTCGGTGGTTCTCTCCAGATACTTTTGCTTTGTCAACCCGTAAATCTATCCGTCACGAGGTGACCCTGGCTGTCGAAGGTGTCGTTAAACCCCAATAAATAAAAATAAATATATAAATAAAATAAATAAATAAATAAATATATTAATTAATTAATTTTAATTAATTAATTAATACTCGGATAAATAACATTATCTTATTCTGTCATGAACTCATATTGCCTTGTAATCCACAATCCACACACGCTATGTGTAACCTTTATCACTTCACTGCAATCATTCATATACGTAAAGACTGCTTCCGACTGTGACGGCTTTAGTATAGACTGTAACAATATTTCTGCTATATAATCAAGGAATTTTACCCAGCAAGGATAAAAAATCAACGTCGACATTGCTTGGAGAAAATGAAATTTTCTTTCAACGGTGGTAGTGAGCAGTGAGACTGAAATTAGCATGGATGATGGAATGGGTGAAGATGTTGTTTATGGTAAATTACATTCAGTCACGGGTTAGTGGTTTCGCGCGCTGAAGGTGCTCAGTGACAGTGTGCGGCAAGCCCTTTCGATCCTACTTTAACGTTTCAAGTTTTCAAATGTTTTTTCGAAAATCGGAATCATCGCCAGTAACAGCAGAGGAGGAAAGTGTGAGGGAGAAGGGCTCTGGTGTTCCTTTCGGGCAAAAATGGTCTGCCACTTGCGTTCGTTGGTAGATATATAAGGCCTTCCTTGTCAACTATAGTCTGCATCGGGCTGATCTTATTGTTTTAGGAAGAACGGCTTCGGATTCGATAGATAAGTGTACAGATAACGGCCCTTCTCAGGGCACCACCAAAATACGAGAACTATCCTGGTTCGTGGACAGGCCTGCTGGTTAAACTACTTGGTGGGGACCGAAGTGCGTCATGGTAACATTTAAAACAAAGGCCTAGAAGACACTCACACGGGGCCATCGCTCGCCTGTCCATGGGTGGGTGATCACCTCCGGGATGGGGTGAAGGATGAGAGGATCCATAGCGGTCATCGTGGAATCAGAACAGTTAAAAAGAAGTAGCAGCAGACTGTGTAATGGATAATTAAGTTTGCGTTGGGTCTGTCTTCATGGCCTGGTGTTCTGTCCTGTTTTCAGGCAAGTAGATCATTCCACTGATTGTCTGTCGTTCGTTGGTGGCGTGCCGGGCAAGTATAGTCGGCCTAGGACTCTTTATTAGTCGGGTCTGTGGTTGATGCGTTGATCATCGGAGTTGTTGTGGCTGTTACTCAGCTGTCTAGCCGTGTCTTTCGGCGGGCGTGGTCTGCTTCTGTTGTGTTTTGTTGGTGTCGGTGAGTATTATATTTCAAGTGCATCAGTTGCGGTGTCTGAAAGTAGAAGAGAAGGTGGGTCATGTCCCCACCTACCCATTAGCCGCTCCCGGCGTACTGGCTGGTGATTACCAGAGGAAAGGGAGGGTAAGGATTACAGGTGACATTAAGTAAATAGCAGCCTAATGACGACCAGCTACACCGTAGTGTGGTACTGGTGTATTGGCGGTAGTTTCCAAAAGAGTAAGAAGCCTAGTGAGTGACCAGCCACACAGGGGTGTATTACTGCTGTTCTGACGTGGTGCTGGGTCGTGTACTGGTAACTTAATTAGTGGGTCGAGTTGAGAAGCTGCCTGGTGACATTACCAGCCCTACACCGGCGTGTATTTACTGCTGTGTCCGCATGAGTTATTTGAGGACTGATAGGTTAAGTTGATAAGTTAAGTTAGTTTTAGGTTAACTAAATTTGCAAAAAGGAGTGGAGTACAAGTTGCACAACTTATGTTAACTCCTCTCCATAAATACAATCGAAAACCAACACATAGATGCGGTTATAAGATACGTAGATTGATTCACAAATAATTACATTGTTAATGTAGTTATAAGTTTTGGGTCCAAATACTCAATTCCCATTGGTCAGCTGGGTGAAAACGTCATGACCAAATGTAATTCATTTTCCAGTGAATACATTTGGTCGAACTTTGACCCGCATTTACGGTAGAGCGCAGTTGACAGAATGTAATTCGGGCGGTGTATGGGCGGCTTTTTAACTTTTAGTGCCTCTCCTCTCGCAGTGATCAACTCCGCTGCTGTTTCTTTGGTGACATTTCCCAACTGTGGCATAAAGCCCGTTACTAAAATACTCGTTGCCATTTCTAAAGTTGTGAAAATTAAAGCTTATTTGCCTTTGGGATATCATTTAGACGGAACCGGCGCTCAACACAGAGTTGTGCGCTTTGCCTTTTGAGTGAGGGTGGTTTTTCGCCTCGTTCGTTCGTGCATGTTTTATTTCGTCTTTCTGCTTTTTTGTTTGGTAAGAAGAAGTTTAAACAGTTACGGAATGTAATTATAAGAATTGAATGCAATTTCTATAATCTTTATTGGAGTATGAACGTGTGGGAATGGATACAAATTGTATGAATCCCTTCGGGATTCATACATAATTTGTACCCATTTCCACACATTCATACTCCAATAAAGATTATAAAAATTGCCTTCAATTCTTAAATGAATAGAGATTTACTCTATTTACAACTGAAATGTACTTTGCTGAAACAGGCAGCCAAGTAATACTGTCTGGACTCAGAAAATACATAGGGCTGGACACCGAATCTGTTGATTTTCTCCACGAAAGCCCTTGGATGGCAAGTTCTAAGATGAGGAACATATGACATTTATGAGAAGATTCTTCTTGTACTGGAGACAGGCTAGTCACAAAATATAATGGCTCAAATGAAGCAGCTACTAGCTAGGATGAACGCTTGAGTCTTTAGAAAAATATATTCGTTCTGTTTTCTGTCAGTGTAGGTTTGCCGTACAGGAGGTCGGGATCAGACGATGTATCAAAATATTTGAGAAAATTGAATAGTGTATTCCCCGGAGTCAGAATATCGAGGGAAGACCATTAGACAGTGATGAGCATTTTCGCAGAAATTACCACACACACTCTTTGCTGAGTCCAACATATAGATTGAGAATTTGTCATTTCTTAGGTCACTGGAGTTATTACGTAATTTAATAAGTTAAGTTGACGTCAGCAGCCATACACCGGGGTGTATTAACTTCTGTGTTCGTGAAAGTTGTTGGATATCGGTTGAGTTGATAAATCAAGTTGAGTGGCAGCCTGCTGACGTTACCAGCCATACACCGAAGTGCATTTACTGCTGTTTTAGCGGAAATATTCTGGAATGGTGAAGGAGGCAGTGTCCTATTCTCTATGATCAGAGAGCTCATGAGCCGCACCGAGGCGATCGACCCGACCGACTGGGTTTATATTCACCCTATCCAGCGTGCCTGGGCCAACTCCCGACTCCGCCCCCCTCAGCTGAATTCTGTGTTGTTTAGTACCTCGAGTATTTAGGTTTTTGTCAGCTGGCACAGATCCCGTTTAGCTCGTATATTTGTTTGAGGCGATCGTGATTTTTTGGCGGTTAGAGTTTCAAGACGGTCTTTAACAGTATAAATGTCAGGTGGTTCGTGGATGAGTTTGATGGATGTGTCAAAGGGGAGAGGAAGGTGATACGGTGCGCGAAGTTTTATACTTTTGATGTTTTGGGATGTGGGCTTTGTTAGTCTTGCCGAGAACGATTGCTCCGGACTTTTGCACGGGGCGCATGGATGTTTTGTAGAGTTTTAGTTAGACTGCTTCGTTTGCACCCAGGAGGGTGACGTGTAGCATTTTTAACAGGTTAATTCTTTCAGTAGCTTCAGAGGCTATATTGTTGGCGTGATTGTTGAAGCTGAGTATCTGGCTCTGTACTTTGACGTCAAAGACGCGGTTTTTGATCCTTCAAGTGGAGGCTATTCGTTTGGATTTGCTTATATTGAGTTTGATTCTCCACTTAGCACACCAGCGCTCGAGGTTGTCGAGTGCGCTCTAGGGGTGGGACTGGGGGGGGGGGTATGTTATCGGTTCGTCAGAGTTCCATAACCATTTGTCATCGGCGATATGGGGCGACCGGCGAGCTGGGAGATTGGGCACGGTTATTTGCGATTTTCAGATCGTTAACGTAGAGTATGAAGAGGGGGGGGGGGGGGGCTGAGGACAGTCCCTTGTGAGTTACTTCCGGTTCTTGTAGGCTCTTTGTCATTTGTTAAATAAATTTGTGTTTTCTAGGTGTTCCGTAAACCAATTTGGAGTCCGGTGCGTGCTAATTAGGTGTAAACAACAGATCGGAACGCCCTGCATGAGACGACATTTTGAAGTTTGCCGCCAATAGTGCCACTTGTCTCTAATAAGTTTCAGCTAATTCGGATACAACTTCACATTGTTTGAGCTCAAGTATTCCTCTAGTGGGTTGTTATATTAGTATAGTATAATGCTGTTATGTAATTTGGGGGTAAGCGGGTCACCAAATCTGCGGAGGAGGGGCTTGTCAGTTTTGAGGTCGTATCTCCGATATTTGATGCTGAGTTTCAATGTCTATTTCATCTTATTTTTCATGACTACAAGTACTGAAAATCCCGTTCATTAGAACTTGATGCACTGAAATTACATTTTGACGTTTTCCGACATCGATCGCCAATAACGTCCTAGCATTACCAACCTTCCAGCAGCTTGAATGAAAGTACGCCTTTGGCCGTCTGGGGTATTTTTATAGTACGGTTGTATGTAGTTTGGGGGTGGAGTGGTAAATCTCTCACCAGATGGGATGTGTTCATTTATTTATTGGAGCTTAACGACACTTTCGGCCGCAAAATTTGGCCGCAAAATTTTACGGGTGGAGGCAACCGGAGTATCCGGCGAGAGCCACTGAGCAACGACGAGCAACCGACAAACTCCCCAACGCACTAACTCCACACAGGCAGGTTAAGCATTGGTTGAAGACAGGTGCACCATCGTCGTGATGTACGCCTTAGTACACAGCGTCACCGTGCCCTGTGGTGGGCAATAGGGATTACGTGCCTTGCCCAAGGGCAAAACGAGTTACAGCTGGTGAGGATCTATCGTGGACCTCCCGGTTTGAAGTTCAATGCCGTAACCACTGAGCCACCGCGCTCCCAAGATGGGATGTGTAGGTACAAAAATTCATAATCTTTTCTCTCCAGGAACTTGAAGGTCATCTCTAGGCCCTATGGATGCGGGTATGTATCCTATCCCCTGACATTATTTGCTATTTGGGTGGCCAAGTGTGAAGTGTACGTACTGTTTTTAAGGCAACAAAACGTTTGTTATCCCTGTAGAAAACCTATCGATTTTAACGAAGTGTGTCAAAAATAGGCTTAAGTTTCATGTCACGTGCAAACTTAAAAAGGGCATTAAACCCCCAAAAAACAAAAAAAAACATATCCCCAAATTAAGCGAGCTCTAGAACAATCTAAAATTTAAAGAAAACGACGCATTTAAATTGTTGATCTTATGATCACCCCCCCCCCCCCCCAACGCCCTATAACTAACCCCAGAGTACGACCCTAAAGGTTAGTATTTTATAGGACGGCACCTCATTTGTAGATATGTGTTTTTGCAGAGCTGATATTCCCAAAATTTAGAGAGGCTAAGGCTCAATGAAAAAGACAGACAAAAACAAGTAAAATTCGCATCGCTGGCATCGGGCATCTGAATTTTAAATGAAAAATAAAGGTGCACAGCTTGAAATGACCATTAATATGTGTGTTAAGTTTCACACCTTTATCCCGTATACATAGAGCGCAATTGGACACCAGAGTGTAGGGCTTTTAATTCAGAATGGAGGAAACTAAACTAAATTTGGCTAAACTTTGTCATAACGTAAAAACGTCAAAATGGCGGCAAAGTGAAAAACAAAAAACAGCTATCTCTTTTTTCAAGTTTTTGAGTTGTACAACACATAAAAATTTAAAAAAAAATCGACGCATTTTAATTTATGATCCCGCTATGACACAACCCTAACGGTTGGGAATTTCATGAGACGACACCAATTTTTTAGACCTTTATCGGTGAGATGATGTTCCAAAAATTTTGAAAGATTAAGGCTCAAAATGAGGTTGTAAATGAAAGGTACAGAAACAAAACCGTAAAATAGGCATCGTTGGCATCAGGCTTCTTCAGGTGTGCACCATGAAATGACCAATAAGAAGTGCGTTAAGTTTCATAACTATATCCCGTATAAATAGAGCACAATTGGACTGCCTAACGTGTGGTTTTTAACCCTTTACATAACGAATCGTCCGCATCCGCCCGCGTAATATGCAAATTGAGCAGTTGAAAAAATTAAATTTTTCAAAATATGTCAACAAAACCATAGCATGTGACCCCTCATTGGAACGAGCTCATTGAGCTCGTTCCAATGAGGGGTCACATGATATGGTTTTGTTGAATTTTTTTTGAAAAATTAAAAAAAATTATATTTAAAATAATAAATTTTGATATCGTCTGCGTTGGATAAAGGGTAATTTAGAATGTAGAAAATAGGCTAATCTTTGAAGTAACGTAAAACGTCAAAATAGCGGCAATTCGGAAAACAAAACAAAAAACAGCTATATTTTATTTTTTTAAGCTCTATAACATACTAAACTTCGGAAAAAATGGCCATGTACCCCCCCCCCCCCCCTCCGCCCCCCCCCCCCCCCCCCCCCCCCCCCCCCCCCCCCCATTTGACGTCTCTTCAAAAGGCAGAATAATTCGATTGAGAATTTCCAAGGATGGCAATTTTTTAGATATAATATTTTGCGGAGATTACGGGTTCAGTTACAAACTTTCTTTAAGATAGGACTTAAAATGAGGCTGAAATGAAAGATATGGAAAAAACGCATCGCTGGCATCGGGTGCGTAAATTTGAAATGAAAAAATAACAGCGAACAATAGCAAAAGTCAATTTCAAATAACCAGAAAAGTGAGCGAAGTGTGATAGTTTTGTCATTTGTAAATACAGAGCTACGTGAATCGCAAGATATCGTTTTGAATGAAAACAGTCCATTTATTTATTTATTGGGGTTTAACGACACTTTCGACAGTTTAATGAGCGGAGGAAGCCGGAATACCCGGAGAGAATCACCGAACTACAGCGAGCCACTGCCAGACTTCCCAACATATTAACTACACACAAGCAGGGTTAGCATGGGTTGAAGGACAAGTGCACCATCGACGTTCAGTACGCCTTAGTACACAACGCTACCGTTCCCCCACGTGGGCAATTGGGGTTATGTATCTTCCGCAAGGACACAACGCAGTTGCCGCAGGTGGCATTCGAACAGAAGAG
>CM062294.1:49407253-49732253 GCA_031216915.1 Pictodentalium vernedei
CGTTTTTTTCCTTTTGATATGCCGCCGAAAATTGTTTTCGTTTACTGAACCTTGATGGGTTTCAAATATGACAAAATATTACAAAAAATTGATTTAAACTAAGTGATGAGCTTAGGAACTGGTTAAACTGACTGGCAATAATTGATGGTATTCATTGATAGGCTTTAATTTAGTCCTTACAAGGATGTTACGCAAGATTTTGTTTTTCTTATAGGCAATGACATGTCGAGGATTCAAAAGTTCATTTAATTTCGCATTGGTTAAATTGAATTCATCTTTTAACATTTTTGCTATTTCGATATTCATTCTGTTGTATGTTAAAGTGAAAGGAATGATGGACCTCCTTTCGCATTCGCCCTCTGATATGTTCATGCCAAATGGCCAGAGAGTTTGAAGCGTATTGATCCAAAAAGCTTCACGTTTTTTTCTAAATTCATCCGTTTCTTCTATTGTGTCTTTAATTGGTGGTTGGTCAATAGGATGGATTTCGAAATCGTCCAAAGAATGGCCAGGAAGGTTAAAATGTTGTGCTACTAGGGCATCAGCATTATGTTTTATATCCTGTTTGTGTCTAGTAGCACGTTCTCGGAACGAAGTTTGACTTTGACCAACTGTTTCCGACAATGCTTACATGTGATAAGGTAAATAATGTTTGGTGAATCACAATGGAGGGGGTTACGGATCTGATAATGATTTTTCGTTTGTTCCGAGGAACATTCCTCTTTCTGATCAGGTATAAAATTATGCAGTCTACAACGAGGCTTTTTGCAATTAAATACCGCGCCACTACCATTTTGCAACGGTCTGTTGTGTTCAATATTCAGCGGTTCGAAATCAGTAGTTTCGACTGGACTTTCGAGCTTTTTCAGAGTTTCAGATTTCAAGGTACGCAAAAAAGCGCAGTGAGTATCCTCTCGATCTGAGACGAATGAGCTGTGATTTGATGATGCCTTTAAATGTATGTTGAGGATGAAATACACTTTACATAGTAAAATGATTTATGTCAGACGATCTAAGAGTTCACCAATAGTTCAATAACTAACAGGAGCAAGTACAATGTGCTTGGAACTATGTTCCTCTCCTCGTAATGAACCCATTGTTTTTGAAGTATATTGTCAGTCTTAACTTTTCACACCTCACATGTGTTGTTAATAATTAGCCAATCATAATGAACTTGCTCCAGGGGGCGCCAGCAGCAAAGGGTCCTGTTTGGCGTCCCCTGGCGCAAGATGCATCAATCTTTGTTTTATCACACAGAAGAGAAGTTCAACTGCAATTTTTTGTTCATGCTATTAGAAAGAGGATTTTTCACTCGATATCAGGTTAGTACAAAATTTGTTATCAAAGATACTTTTTCTCCTACAACTTAATAGCGACCATGGTATTACGGGTTTTGATCTTTGATAGCAGTTTTGTTACAAGGTCTTCAGATTGATTTTCTTGCTCCCCTCGCCCCTGGCTCGCGGACGCCATTAGCTTTTCCTTTTGCAGAAGCATTTCGTTTTCGTCAGGAAATCCAGTAGGTGGATGTAAGGCTGTTCGGCATTAATGGTTTGACTCTCGACACGATTACTGGTTCACAACAAAGGCAGATAAGGGCCTTTTTGCCGGATATTGTGGTACTGGTTTTGGGTGGTAATGACCTGTCCTCGGAGTCAGTTTGCAAGGAAATCAAAGATTTCGTATATTATCTTGAAAGATGTGTTTTTGTGAAAGAGACTTTTGTTTGCGAAGTGCTTCATCGTTTCCGCGTCAAGCTTCCAGTTCCTGGCCAGGTATTTTCGACGGACCCTGCGGTTGTTGAGGGTTTTAATCGTAAAGTCGACCGATTGAACTCACAACTTTGGCAGGAATTGAGGGGCTATGTAGACGTGGTGCATTTTTGGCGACAGTGACGCTTGGCTGCGTCGGTTCAGACCAAGGTTTCTGACGGCGAGCATCTGAATGCCCAGGGGATGAAAGCTTTCCGTACGAATATCAGGGATGCCATTACTTCGGGGATTCGGGCCCTCAGGGCCGGTGCGTTTCCGTGAGAGTTCTCCCTATCAATATTTCCTTTGCGTGTTTCTTCTTGGGCTCGAAGATGGCGGTTTGCTACTTGTTTTGAGGTTGGGCCGTCTAGTGGTGCTTTTTCCGGTGGTTTCTAATGCTTTGCTTGGACCCTGTATGCATTGTTCCACGTGTGCGGCGTCGTCCGATACCTTCTGATTCACCTGTGCTGTCACGATAATACCATCAGTCACATCTCTACGCAGTTAGGTCATTTCCAGGTCGGGCACGAAGGCGAGTGTTTTCCTGTAAATGTCTCATCTGTTGGGCGCCTCCCGTTTTGTTCCCCTGTTTTGTACCCCTTAGCATGCAGAAGTTATGAGACTTCTCCTTTTTGACTTGACCCCCGTTTGTCAATCCCACATTTACATTTATATCGGGAGAATTAGGTGGCTTTCGGTGACCTTCGGTGGTTTGGTTTATTTAGTATGACCCTTATCCCGTTCATGCTCGTTTTGTGTGTTCCTATCATTTTGTCTCCTTCGGTTTCGGTTTTAGTTTTCGTATTACCGGTGTGGATTTTCGTGGATTTTCCGGGTCCCACAGGGCTGCGGTGTTTCTTCAGCTGTTTCAGGTGCGTTCCGCAGGCATCTGGTTTGCTTATTCCCTGTTCTCGTCACAGTAATATCCGCCCCGGCTTTGTAAGGTGCTATATGTCTCGGGATGTTTGTTACATTGTACTTCACGTCACGAGTTGTGACTACCATATTTTTAATGTTTACAGCTATTATTATAGTTTTGGGGACGTAGTTTTACGACTACCGTACCACCTCTCTACGCGATGGTTCCAACTCTGATTGAAATTCGAATGCACCTAGCTGAAATCACAGGCACTCGACGTATTATCGGATTTTATCAATTTTAATAATATATATATTATATTATCAATACTAAAAAGTGCTTTTTTAGTATTGATAATATAATATATATATTATTAAAATTGATAAAATCCGATAATACGTCGACTGCCTGTGGCTGGAATTCCAGCGGAGAATAGCTAATTTTATAGTCTTGATATTTACGTGCTATTTGCAGCAATAAATATTCGATTTTAAATATAAACTGCAAATAAAGCTCAAAAGCTGAGCTAGAATGCACCTTGTCACTTTTACTTCTCGCCGGCGGCATTTCTCAATTCCTGCCATAATAGTATTAAATTAATGCTGGTCGTGGACTGGTCTGCTGCTCTGCTCTGTGAGTGTGCTTTGTTTTCATTTAGACTTTAGTGCTTGGTGCCATTTTCAGGGGCATGGGCACCCAATTAATTAAAGTGGGGCCTCATGGCCTCCCGTTCGCCTTTGGGGGGTTTGCTAAGTGGCGCCTGGACGTTGCTCGGGTCTGCCTACAAGTAGTGTTGATAATCAATTCATCAATTAATAACAGTAATCGCTATATGCGTCTATTTCTATTCCATTGAAATTAATCCGTGTTGTAAGTTTGCCTATCTTTCTGCTTAACCGTTGAGCCGACTGGGGTTTTTCTCCGTAATTGATATCAATGGTGTCAGCGCCACTGTTGGGCGGGCGAGAGTGTGTGGTGGTGGTGCACGCATTTTTGTCACATTTTGTGGGCCGCTTCTGCCAGTTCAGCACCCAGTTACCGTAATAATTTTTCACAGGCAATGTCCTCGTTTGGGGGACACACAGTGTTTACCCCGTGTATCGTAAATTTTATCGAAGCTGTATTTGGATTCCTGTGAAACGTATTTCTGGGCGTTTCGATACCCCCAGACACTTATTTTTGCTATCTTCTTTGGGTGCCCACCCCCCCCCCCCCTCCTCACTTTCCTGTATATACCACATTACTGATTGTCTCGTTCAGGTTAACTCTGTGTCAGTTTTCTCTTTTTCAGAATGCCGAAGGCCAATCAAAAGACCAGGCGGGTCACCAAATCAACACAATCAACACAGCACCATACTGGTCGGGGTCGAATTAGTCGGTCAGCTGCGCTGAAGGACGGTTTGTCACATTTATACACAGGACCACTGTCTCCAGATACCATGCAAAATGACTCTCATGCCGCCACTCTTGCTCAGGAACCAATGCCGGTTTCACGAAGAACTCGACGGACAGCACGTGGGGGCAGCTCTGCAGGGCCCCATACACAAACTCCATTACCTGCAGACACTGTTCCACAGGAACCTTTTTCAATGCAAATGCATCGGGAGCAACAAATGCTTGGGACTGATAACATTTACCCACAGCATGCAGCTGTTGGAGTGCATACTGACATTCATTCAGCCGGACAACACAACATGGACTCTTCTTCCCAGCACCACCTACATAGTGAACATTTTGCTAGGCAGGCGAACCTTCTACCCTCAACGTCTACACAAACGGGTGATGCTGTTGGGACGGACAATGTGTTCATCCAAAACCCAACAGCCCAGTTTCTGTCAACTAACTCTTCCTCGTCACGACAGGCATTGATTCAGCAGATGCAGTTCACACTGGATAGCCTACGCAAGGAAGCTGCAGCAGCACAGCATGTATCAGGTAGCCAGGGTATGCACCCTTCATTGCCTCATTCTGCACCCCACGCCACCCATTTCATGGCACCGCCTATGTCTTCCGTGATTGGTCTGGGGCCAGCTGACCCCTTGCCACTTGCTCAGTGCTCTGATCCATCCAATCGAGTTGACGTGACGCCTTCATATGGTTTCAGTACAGCTGGCCAGTTTGTGTCAGCGTCCGTTCCATTGGATGGATTGGTGAGTCCAGCAGTCAAACAAAAGATTTGGGATGAGGAGTTCGTGGAATTTTCCTCACTGATTTCGGTGAGCCCTGAGGCGACCCAATACACCGTGACCGTCGACTCGGATACCAATGCACTTCCAGCCCTTCAATGCATACCTAAGACCCCACGGCAGGTCAATAACATAGAGCAATGGTTGTCTGCCTTTCAGGTTTGCATGACCGTTTATGTAAACAAATACCCAGAGAGGGCCGCTCAGCTGGTCAAATATCAATCTCTTGTTAGAAATTTAGCTGACGAGAAAGGGAATTTTACGATTGCCAATTTCGTTCCCTCAGGCAATTCAATCCCCTCTTACAGTGGGATTCAATCCACATTGAATTGTGGATAAAGGCAATCACAAGGCCCTCACACCAACCCAGGCAGTTCAGACAGCAGTCCCAGTCATTTAGGAACCATCAACGAAGTTACCGCAAGTCTCAGGTTCCCGTGGTTTTTGTATGCGTTTTCATGAGGGTAAGGGCTGCTCACTGCCCTGCAAGTTTGAACATTCTTGTTTCCACTGTACACAGGACCACTCGTTTACTCAGTGACCCACCCGTCAGGACTGGTTTCGTTCTCCCTTTCGGGGTAGATTTGGCCGCCGCCCCGGGGCCAAAGGAGGTTACCGAGGGGCATAGACGGCGACACGCGACCGTAAATAATCTAGCTGCCACGCCCGTTCGCGTGGCGGCCCTCAAAACACTTTTGAAGGGTTACCCACTGGATTCGGATTATCTGGTCGAAGGTTTTTCTGTTGGGTTACGCTTGGGCTGCGAGGCAGTGACCCCGTCAACGCAAGCCGACAATCTCCGGTCAGCCTTTGAGTTCCCAGATGTTTTGGTGGCCAAGTTGGCCAAGGAACTAGGAGCGGGTCGAATATCTGGGCCTCACCCCCACCCGCCACTACGTAATTTTGACATCTCCCCTTTGGGAGTTGTTCCAAAGAAGGCGGCGGATGAGTACAGACTCATATGCACCACCTTTCCTATCCGCATGGCGAGACAGTCAATGATGGAGTATCGGCCGAGGATGCCTCGGTTCAGTATGCTACCATACAAGATGCTATTTCCATTATTAGGATGCTAGGCCCAGGTTGTTTTTTTTTATCTAAGACAGATACCAAGTCTGCATTCCGCCTTATCCCCATTCATAAGTCGGATCACAATCTCTTAGGTTTTAAATGGCGTGACTACTTCTATTATGATAAGTGCCTATCGATGGGCTGTTCTTCATCATGTAAGATCTTTGAAGCTTTTAGTACTGCTCTGGAGTGGATTGCAATACACAGGTGCCATATCTCTAATATTGTACACGTTTTAGATGACTTTCTCCTGCTGTCAAAGACGGAGACCTTGAGTCTCAAACTGTTCCTTCATCTCTGTGATATTCTCGGAGTGCCAATTGCACACAAGAAAACAGCTCGCCCATCCCAGGTTATGGAATTTTTAGGCATTGAATTGGACACACTTCACATGGAGGCTCGGTTACCTCTTCATAAGTTGCTCAAGTGTCAACAGGAAATTCACTCGCTTCTGTCAACCAAAATGGCCACACTTCGTGTATTGCAATCCATTATTGGCACGCTGAACTTTGCATGTTCTGTGATGCTCTCGGGCCGTGTCTTCCTACAACTTCTTATCAACTTGACCATAGGAATACAACGCCCGCACCACTGCATTAAGTTAACAAACGGGGTGAAGGAGGACTTGCTTATGTGGCTTCGGTTTCTGGAATCTTTTAATGGCAAAACACTTTTTCTGGACCACCTGTGGACAACAAGCGATTCTCTTTCCCTTTTTACCGATGCCTCTAGCACATTGGGTTTTTCGGCTCTCTTTGGAAGGTCCTGGTTTTGCGGGGAATGGTCTGAGCGGGCGAGAAAGTTGAACATTGAAGTGCTCGAGTTGTACCCCATAGTTTTGGCACTTGAAATCTGGGGTCATCGGTTAACAAATAAGAAGATAGTTTTTTTTTTAATTTTGAGAACGAAGCTGTAGTAACAGTTAGGGATCTGCGAATCACAAATTTCTTTTCGAATCGAATCTGGAATCGAATCGTGTCCCTGATATCGACATCGAATCGAATCCCGAATCGAATCTTAAAAGACAAGTTATTTCATATTGCATGAAACGGAAGTTACGGAACACTGTGATGACCCTTACGCGACGGAGTGAACACCTTAAACACCAATAACTAAATATTCTCTGCAGCACCGTCGCTGAAACAGCTAGGCCTATTGTCCATAGTTTTAGTTTTTGAAGGCCTAACTTGTTACTATTCACGTTCTTAAGAACGTGAATAGTAACAAGTTAAGCCTTCAAAAACCAAAACTATGGATAATGTTCTGGGCCAAATTCACACCTTACCTAACAGTTAAACATTGTCAATTACTCAAATAAATAGGTATTGAGCCTACATGAATGAATTTTCTAATGACAGTTTTATCCTATTTTTGTTGGAAATGTAACAAATTGAAGTTAGTACGAGAGATTCGAAAAAAATCGAATCCTGAGACTGATTCTAGATCGATCTCGAAGCATACGTATGGTATCGATATCGAATCGAATCTCGAATATTCGCAGGATCCTAGTAAGAGTGACCAACAAACAAACATCCAAGGATGTTCGCTTGCTGACCCTGTTGTGCAGATTAGTTTTATTTACTCTGCAACACAACATTTTGACAATATCCGAACATATACCGGGCAAATTCAACATTCTAGCAGATCAACTTTCTCACTTCCAGGTACAGGAGTTCCGCAAAGCTGCACCATGGGCGGAGGGAGATCCAACAGACGTTCCTTCGACGCTCAGCATCGAGAGCTTGCTCCAGCTGTAGACTTCATAATGGCACATGCCTTGTCTGCTACAACTAAAGACAGCTATACTCGTTATTGGCACAAGTTTACCGCCTTTTGTGACCTTTATAGCCTGTCATCATCTTTGCCCGTCCCAACGGATACAGTATCATTTTTTGTGGGCCATCTTTTTAATCACGGTTATATCATCTCATCTGTCAGGACGATGTAATCAGGCATTAGTTATTTCCACAAAATGGTGAACTTCTCGGATCCTTGTTCAGGTTTCTTTTTCCATAAATTACTTGCGGGTTACCAAAATTTACGCCCATCTTTCGATGTACGTATGCCGATTACTAGACCTCTGTTGGATTGCCTCCTCTCCGCCATTCCACACTGCACATCTACTTACTACCGGGCCCTATTATTCAGAGCGATGTTTTGACAGCCTTTTATGCTTTTGCCCGGGTTGGGGAACTCTGCGTGACCTCTCATGAGCAACATGTTCTACAATACAACAACATTCAGCTTGGTCAGAGGGACACCCTGCTTACTTTCCATAGCTTTAAACATGGTGTACCGGGATCATCTGCAAATACATCCGCGTTCCGTCGCTACAGTAATTACAATTACCGCGTCCCATCCTGGGGATCACCTGGGATATGGAATTCACCGGCGGCTCAGCTATTGGCGTGCCGCCTCAGCTTCATGCTTTTCGTAACTTTGAGTGTGTATTATCTATTTTGAATATGATCACTAGTTTTTACATCCTTTCTTTTCGATAATTCTCTTTCTTCTGATGTGCAGGTAATTGCTACGCTAATGGCGTATAGGGGCTGTCCGCTTGTATCAGTTTTGTTGGTAGTCGTCGCTCAGCTCTTGGCTTCTTATAGCGTCCCCCGCTTTATGCTATTATTACCACTTTGCAGGGCGTTTCCTACTGCATCAATGTCGATTTAACGGGCAATCATATCCTCTGTTGCTCGGTAGTCACGTGATAGGAGGGCCGCTAATGGGAAACAAAATTCATTATCGGCCCTCTTGTCACGTGACGTCTTTTAGAATTGAAAATTTAGAAATGAGGCGAGAACTCGCAAGGAAAAGTTGATGCTTTCGCCATGTTGCGGCTGTGATGGCTGGTGCAACTTTGAATAACTGCACTATTAATTACTATTATGGTGTTCCTAAGTGACTGACGTCATCAAAACATTTTCAAAACGTTCTTTGAGTTACGTGGTCCCAAATAAAATGTTTCTATTTTATTAAATTTTGTGTCTTTTGATTGCTGGGATATCATTTTGGAAATGTGTAAAATTACAAATTACGTAGTGGTAATAATAGTAATAACATGATTGTTGTCGGGCATAATGGTTCGTGAGCGGTCCTGCATCGATGTTGAATAGCCCTTGGGCTTATTAACGGCCCTCGACTTCGTCTTGGGCCTTTAATAAACCCGCGGGCTGTTCAACATCGATGCAGGGCCGCTCACGAACCATAATGCCCTCCAAAATCATGTTATTGTTTAATTGGCGAAAGTGTCGGGGGGGGGGGGACAGTTATATTTCGTATATGGGTAGACTGTTTTTCACCGTTATGTTTGGTGCGGCACGTTTATATCTCACCTGGAATTTGCCCATTGAATAGCGTCTGCACGCCAGATGGGGGAGGAGTTTGGGGATATCGATGTGCATTTGCAGTACATGTCACATTATTATCACGCTAACACAACCAACTTGGGGAACATTCCAATCGTCGTCCATGTTCAAGGCATCTTTTCACAATATGCTCCTTCCTTTGTCACGCTCCTCTCATCTGCCAGACCATGAAGACGTTCGCTTCGAAAGACAAGCTTTCTATTTCTATTTCTGGGGATGTGACATTTCACTGACTACTATCTCTATTTCTGGTGCATCTCAGGTTGTCACGGTCTGGCGGGTGCGGGCGTTTTCCTGGTGGGCGTTTGCCAACTCCTTAAACGTCGGTAGAGTTGGCATTGTGGCGGAGAGCCGGGGACACCCACCTGTGCTCATATTTGTCAATTCATTTTATCATATCTAATTATTTATCTGTATTGTAAACTTTTTTAATTATTAATGACACTAAATGTATCTTGAACATGAGAAATAATCAATATAATAAATAGGCAACACACACTTGGCTTATCAGTGTTGCCCAAAATGGAATCATTTCTTGTTGTTTTCTAGTTTTGCTGGGAGAGTCAGGACATAAATGATTTTGTGTGCAGCAATTGATGTGAATCAGTTGGTTTAAAATATACTTCATAATCTAAATGACCGGATGCCTGAAATTGCTTGACTTTATACACGGTCACATCGAGAAAATCAACATTGTTGGGATCATGATTGTTCAAAATTTCCACAAATTCTTCAAAATCTTCTTTTGAATGTTACCAAATAATAAAAATGTCATCTAAATACCTGAGATATACGAGAGGATGCTTTGCGCATTTGCTTAAGGCATTTCCTCCCATTCCGCTACGTACATGCTTGCAAAATTAGGACTGAATCCTTTGCCCACAGGACAACCCATTATTTGTAGAAAATATTCTCCATTGAATTGAAAGTCATTACCTTTTAAGCTCAGCTCCACAAGATCCAAAATTTGTTCATCCGGGCTTTTGCATCCGAATATTTTTCAAATGCATTTTTAACTGATTTAACACCATTATCAATATCAATGTTCGTATACATACTTTCGATACCCAAAGTAGCCAGAATTGCATTTTTCGATATTTTCAATTTCGAAATTTTTGACATGAGGGCCTGTGTATTTTTTAGATAGCTCCGATGTCTATTTGCTATAGGTTTCAGATGATAATCAATTAGTTCCGAGATCGCATAAGATTCCAAATTACAATCTGATACAATTGGCCTCCCGGTGGAGTTACGTCATCCGTCCATAAAGAACGGTCCTTGTGGATCTTTGGTAGGACGTAAAATTGCCTTGTTTCAGCACTGATATTAGCTGTTAAATATTTCAATTGTTTTTTGGTAATGTGACCTTCGTCGAGGAGAAATTTTAAGATCTTATTGAATTTTTCTATATTACTAGGCCAAATAAGTGAATCTATTTTCTTATAATGTTTAGTATTGCTGAGTTGTCTCATGGCTTCCTTTATATAATTATCCCGAGATAGAACAACTACCGACCCACATTTGTCGGCTGGGTTAATTACTAATTTCTTATTTTTTCGAAGTTTCGTGAGGGCTCTCCGTTCACCAGCTGTTAAATTGTCTTTGTCGGAGAGTATGTTCATGCTGAACACCTTTTGGATGACTCGTTTGCTAGCCTCAATAATTTCGGGATCTACTTCACTATCTGGAGGTGACCATCCAGATGATTCTGTAAAAGGAAGTTTCCGACCGCTGGAGTTTCTAAAGCGGTCGGCTAATTTCATTTGCCTAAGAAAATTACAGTTGTATGATGGTAAATTTGTTTGGTTATCAGTTCTTGGCTTTGGTGCTGGTACAAAAGTTAAACCGCGATCTAAAAGAGATTTCTCTTGGGTTGTTAGGTCATTGGTGCCAGACAGGTTAACCACATTAGTTCCTAATCCCACATCTGTTAGGCGGCTGTTACCTTTGCCTTTACTTAGTTTAAATTTAGGTGGTTCAACCAGTGATCGTACATAATATTGGCGGTTCTCGTGGTCCAATGGATTAAATCCTGAGCAACATCAAACTTCGCGTCATCAATGTTTCGTATAACATTAACGTCCTTCACTTTCCGAATGGTTTCGTTGATGATGCTCAGGGTTCTCCTCTCAGCCTGAGGGAGTTTTTGCGAAAAGTTTAGTTCAGCGAAATAAATTTTTGCTGATCTAAACTTGACCCTGATATCGCTAAGCATATTCCGCAACTGCTTAACTACGAGATCAGAATTATCGTTTCGAGAATTCACGCCAATATTTAATAATATTTTTGGGGGGCTGGACTGGCCCCTGTGCCCTTTAAACATAGAGCGCAGATGATTGAATTTGGCGCCGGGGTAACACTCCACCTGGATGTCCGGATGGGGATTTCGATCAATGCGTCCTAAATTTGAACTTCCAATCATAAGGATGTTTTTACAAACATCGGGGAGGCGCCAATTCCTTTTGTCAAAATTAACTCCGCTTTTATGCCGAAACTGGGAGAATTTAGAATCAAATGAGCGGCCCGAGTTGCGGCTCGGTGATTTGACTTTCACTGAGTATGATATACCTGGTTGAACTACACTAGAGGTAGGAGAAGGGGGAGAAGAAACAGAAGCAGGAGAGGAAACAGAAGCAGGAGAGGAAACAGAAGCAGGAGAGGAAACAGAAGGAGAAGTAGAGGGAGCAAAGGGAGTTCTAGTGAAAGCACAAAGAAAACCGGAGAAGAAAGGCTAAGGAGGAGTAGGAGGTAGAGGGGCAAGACGTGGCGAGACATCATTACTCAATTTGCGAGCATCTTCAGTCACAATATGGAACGAAGATGTTTGCAAATTGAGGTGCCCACTTTGATAGAAAGCAGGAGAAGTAGAAGTGAAAGAAGAGGGAGAAGTACTTTGCCTTGATCTTTTCTTATTATGCTTTTCGCGTTGGGGTAGATGGACAACACGGGTCAGAGTTTGCTTGCTCCCACCCGTATTGTTCCTTATTCCAGACGCTGGGCGAAGTTCCGAAATGTAAAACTCATAGGCCGAAATCGTCTTATCTGTCAACTTATTTTTAAAGTTCTTTTTAGCCCAGATCAAGGCACACGACGAAGCGCTGTTGAAGTCTATTTTTCGAGTCCAGAGTTAATAGCCAAAGTAATAAGACTTCGACTGGTTTAAATGTATCTTATAATGCTCAATTAAAGCATTTAACGTTTGGTTGGCCCTTTCCCACACTAATCTGTCGAAAAACAGAAAAAAAATGTTTGGGGTGGGAAGAGATGGCTTTAGAAAGCCACCTAACTCATTTACTTTCTTCTCTGTGTTTCGGAAAATCCCAATTTGCCAAATGGTGCTCTCAGAGCCCAATGTGGTGCAAACACTGAAGCACATGAAACGGATCCTTGACCAGCCTAGACAGGAATGTTAGTGAAATTGAATTATTTTTTGCCTGTTTTTGCTGTTTCGACATTTATTTTGTTAATTGATAAAGTGTCAGGATAATGGTGGTCCTCATTTCGCATTCTTCCTCTGAAGCGTTTATCCCCATTGTCAGAAGGTTTGAAGCGTCTTGGTCCAAAATTCTTGCCGTTCTTTTCCAAATACATCTGTTTCTTCTTATTGATAATCAGTTGGTGGTTGTTCCATTGGATGGATTTCAAAATCATCCAAGTGTTAAGAGTTTCTATAGTAAAAGAACAGTCAATTACGGGGAGGAATACTTGCAGCTTGAATCTTTAAATCCGATTTTTATAATTTACTGAATTGGTGTGCAGCGCCGAGCAAATTTAGTACAGCTCGTTTGGTTTTTTGTTTGGTTTTTTTTTGTTTTGTTTTTTTGTCCTATTCAGACTCAACTTCGTATGGGTCTGAAAATTGAAGAAAATGGTATTTAACAATTGAGAATTTTCTCATTCATTTTTCCGCTTTATAGGATTGGCATTTGTGCCTAAAGTACGAATGACGCACAAAACTTCTCCAGATCTCATACAAAATATCAAGACTATTGAGAAATTGATGGCACTAAAGATTTTTTTTCTATGAAATCCTCCTTGCGGTCATCTTGCATGAAAAATCTTCCCCAAAGCGGATTTTTGCGGATTTTGGATATGTTGTTCCCCAATAAATTCCGCGTCGAACGACCCCAAAATCAGCTTGTCCCCAAACCATATTGCGCCTGGACTAATTGATTTCTGTTTTGTCGTAGTCCATTTTCAGAAGGGTAGAAGTCATCCAAGATCTGATTTCTAAAATGCACTGCTCAGGGTGTTGCACTGAACAGACGGATTATATTTAGAAAACAAGAATATATAACTGGTTTGTTTTTCTCACCGAAGCCATATAAATTCATTTTCGTGGCTGGTTGAAGGAATATATAGCTGGCTAGCCAGCTCAGCTGGCTAAGTTTTAACTTTAACGGCTGGCGGCTCATGGCGACTCAGCTGACTGAGAGGTGGAAAACACGGCTATCCCAGATTGGTGGAATGAAACAAAACTAAAATGCACTAGAAAGGCAGATGTATAAATCTCACGAAGCTAGACTAATTGGAATTAGGGCAAGGGAATCGACATATGGAGGCATTTTTCTAACGTTTAATCATTTTACTTAACGTAACCGTCAAAACCGGCCAGTGCGAAACTTTTTTTGAAAATGTTTTCATTTTTGCTTCCAAAACATGGCTTATGACCCATCATTGGAACGAGCACGTCGCGCTCGTTCCAATGAGGGGTCATAACCCATGTTTTGGAAGCAAAAAATGAAAATTGGTAGTTACAGGAGAATTTTTGTAGGAGTGTCGTCTGCTACTGGCGTTAGGTGAAGAGTTAATTATGAAATTTTGACAATTTACACGGCTTAAGCCGGTGTAAAAGGAATGGAAGTCCGTAGGAACGTTAGTCCCTCTGGACTATTATTCCGCGGAATTATAGTCCTAGGTCCGCCGGACTACTATTCCTAGAAATGTTAGACCTAGGACTATAATTCCGCGGAATAATAGTCCAGAGGGACTAATTTTCCTACGGACTTCCATTCCTGTTACACCGGCATAGAGCTTTGAAGAACGCCTCATAAAAGGGTTTTTTTAGAGTGCTTATCATTGATTACAGGGCATATTTTACGACATAGGCTTTAGCAAAGGCCAAATGTCCTGCATTGCCAACAGTGAAGAGAAATACATTTCGTTCACACAAAGGTGGTGGAGGGTACAAAAGAAATGATAGAAGAATCTAGCACTCGAGACGAACGTTTCTTGGACAGTTACAAATATTTGCCTTCCAGCTTGGAAGGGCTGGCCAATCATTTGCAAAAAATTTCGCATCTTGACTCGAATGGAACAGTCTCTTGTAGGTGGTTTAGACATATTTTAAAGAGCCGTTGGTACCTCCGATGAAATAATTTTATTCGATACTCTATGGCGCACACATTTCACGCGATAACTATACCTTTTGTATGATTCACCAGTCATCTTATGTGGAACACTGAACGTTCTCCATTTGTGATATTTTTGATAAATGATGTGCATGCAGGATTAAACGTCTATTTTTCCAGGCTTAATTTATTTTATTGGGAGATGGCTCGACAAAAATATCCCAATACTCTGTCATATATAATCTAAGACCAAGACTCCACTAACAGTTTTGTAATTTGCATAAGTGGCTCTAAAACATTTTTGGCAATAGGTAACGAAACAGTGATCTTATGACATCATTAATCGACAATTCCCAAGTAGGTCAAAATTAATTATCTCTACCCAAGGTTGAAAGTTTGTTATATGATTGCAATTGAGGTCCCCAAAACAAGTCCCAAACATTTCCAAAGTTCAGCATTAAATATATTACGTCATTATTAGAAGGTTACTCCAACTTTTTGTGGAAAGCAATTTTTCATACTAATGGTTTATCTGAACCCAAATTACACAGACAGTTTTTGTCGTGTTCAAAGAGGGGCAGAAAACATATTTGTCTATTTGTAATAATAATAATAACACTTTGGCCAGCCGCTGATTTGTCGCGGTTCTCGGACAAGAAGGCCATGGTTACCCCTGTACTCCCAACTGCCCCCCTATTCCCACGCTTCTCCTCTCCTCCCAACACTCGGAGACGAACTGCTTGATGACATCCGTTGTCCCATACTTCCCAATCTCTCCGATTACCATATTAAGCCTCTCCTTTGAGTCTCCCCCTAACCACATGTCCTTCATTCTCCCATCCCACTTCCCATTATACTCCCAGTGAATCTCATTCTCTTAGACTGATACTTTGGGCATTCTAGAAGAAAGTGTTCCAGGGTCTCCACCATGCCCAAGTTACACATCTGGCACTCCTTTTCACCGCCTTTCCCATTTTTTCCCCTCAGCTCCAGGTATCGCGACCTCAGCTTGAACAACAGGGACCCCCCAAAGGTTCCATCAAGGTACTCTTCAAAATCTGGCTTCTCTTTATCACGCAGGTCACCCAAATACCTCTTTGATTTGACCCCCTCTCGCCAATTACGGTTACAATCCTCCATGACCCTTTCTCTGACGATTTTTTACTCTGGTTTGCTCCAACGTCCAGGTCCGAGATCTCCAATGAGTAGTTCTCTAGTAGCTCCCTCACTTGGACCATCCACCCCGTTGTGATATTTGAGTTGAAAATTCTCAGGAACATTACTTTACACCATCGGCTGTCGGGGAGATTTACCAAATAATTAAGATAACCGGGTTTCAAAAGGTCTATCCTGCCCTTGATCCTCATCCACCCAAGCTCACCCCTGATTGCTTCTAGCGCTGTGGCATTACTCGATCCCGTTATCCATCGGCCTGCATCGTTCTGCAGGATTTCCAAGCTCTTTACGGCCGTCTGGTTTAGGGGTACCACTTCCGTACCGTATGTTATACTTGGCAGCCCCACCATTTCCCAAATGGTTTTCCCCACGAAAACCTTATTGAAACTGTTTCTCCCTATAAGTTTCATTTGGTTAAGGATTCGCTTCCCCTTCAGAATCAAATTATTTGTGTGGTTCCGGTAGATGCCTCTTCCTGTAATGTTTATATTTACCCCCAAATACTCGTAATCACCTGTCTCTCCTACACTGGGAAGTTTGCTGCTCCCTTCTGGAATGCAGAACTCACCAACTCTCCACATTCGAGTGGGGTCCACGTTGCGGCCCACAGGTATAACTTTGCTCTTGCTTTCATTAAGTTCGAGTCTCCATTTGCTCCCATATTTCCCAACAATTCCCAGCATTTTCGTTAGCCCTCTTCGCTTTCTGACACTAGAACCATATCGTCTGCAAAAAATAGCCCTGGGGTCTTCAACTGCTACCCCCTCCTCGCTACGCAGGAGTTCATCTCCTAAACCTTTGATGTACAATGCAAACAGGATTGGCGAAAGGATACACCCCTGTTTTAGGCCCATCTCCATTCCATAGGCACACGATTTGTTGTGATGTTTCCCAGGCTAAGTTCACTCTGTACATCTTTATATAATGCTTTCATAATTCCAACAAACTCGCCTCCTAAGCCCATAGCCTCCAGCTTGCGCCACATACCTTCCCTCCATACTCTATCGTATGCCTTTTTGATATCCAAAAAGTCCATAAACATCTTTTTCTTTTTTTTTGCTTTCGCGGATTCTATCATTTGGGATAGTGTGAAAAGATGGTCAGTAACTCTCCTTCCCTTCCTGAAGCCATTCTGGATTTCTCCCCAAAACCCTTCTCTTCAATCACCTCCTCTAGTCTCCCATACAGGACTTTACAGAAAACCTTTCCAATGTTGCTACTGACAGAGATCCCTCGATAATTATCCAAAACGTCTTTTTCCCCCTTTTTGTGAATAAATGTCACTTTGCTTTCTCTCCACTCCTTTGGGATCTCTTGATTTTCTATGGCTAGATTGAATAGGGCAGTTAGGCTTTCCACGAGTTCCTCTCCCCCTTTTTGAAAAACTCGTTAGGAATTTCATCCACTCCTCCCGCTTTTCCATCCCTTAATTTTGATATCACATTTCGCACCTCCTCCGTTTTAATTCCGCTGTACACGAACTTCGATAGGTTTTCCTCGACCTGATTCGGACACTTTGGTGGGCTCCCAATGCCCCATCGCTTATCGTTTACCTTTTCCCAGTGCTTGACTAGTTCTGATGCGACTTGATCTTGCTCGTCTGTAACTCTGCCATCTGCTTTAATACTCTGTGGGTTACTTCCTTTGTTACGTTTATTCCAAAATACGTTCGAACTCGACCGCCCTGTCGTTCTTATCGTCCTGATAACACTGCTATTTCGTACTCTCCGATTATCGTCTTTAATCTTATTTACTTTATTTCGTGCTTGGGGGTATTCTTCCTTAGCAACTGTGGCCTCATTGCTTTCCGCCCCCTTAAGTTTTCTACTTCTCCTGTATGCAGCACATTTAGCTTTTCTTCCCTATATGGCCCTTTTCAGTTCTTCATTCACTCTGTACCCATGTTCCCGTGTTGGCACCCTGACCTTTCCTGCACTTTCCTTTCCTGCCTCCACCAGGCTCGCAACTATGACGTCGGCCATCTTCTGGACACTGCCCCTCTTGGGTACGGTTGCAAGCTTTGGTTTCAGTTTTTCATTGAACTACGCCCAGTCAGCATCTTTTTTGATTTCCCAAATCTCCTTAGAGCTTCCTTTGCTTTTTACCAGAGCTTTGGCCCTGATCGTCACTGTAATCAAGTTGTGATCACTATCCACCTCCATTTTACCCTCATCATCCACTTCTACCCCTATCACCTCCCTCCATAGATTAATATCTGTGAGGATGTAGTCGATTATTGATTTTCTGTCGTTCCTCTCCCAGGTCCATTTCCCCTTACACCTCGCGTCCCTGTTCAGAATCTTCAGACCGAGCTCGTTTGTGAAGTTCAACAGCTTCCTTACATTCCTGTTGACTTTATTGTCCCCACCCTCTATACCTTCTTCATCATTACCTATGTGGCCATTAAAGTCACCCATCAGAATTATACCGAGCCCCTTGTTTTGTAGTTCGGTGATATTGAACCTCAGTGCTGAGTATATCGAATCATTCCATTCGGGTTTGCTTCCCTCCACCGCACAATACACAACCCCAAGGGCAATACTTTTGTTTTTCAGACTGATCCTCACCCATCCAATTTCTTTCGATACCTCAGCCGGGGTTCTGATGTTTTCCAGGTCTGTGATCATCGACGGTTTTAAATCCTCTTTAATTCTTTAATGTGCATGCCTACCCCTCCCCCTTTTTTCTGGCCTTCCGTTCGCCCTACACCTATCCATACGTACCCCCTATTTGGTCTACCCGTTCCTCGTGTCTTACCCACGTTTCGCTTAAGCCCATGACGTCAAACTCCTCCGCCTCAATCAATGTAGCAATTTCACTTACTTTCCGGTGGAGACCCTGGATGTTTCTATAACCCACTTTCAGGGTATCAAGGTTCATTGGCTTCCGCCTACTGGTCCCATTATTATCTAGTCCCTGTATGTTTGTATATCCTACTTTGTGTACCTGTGCTTTCCTTGGGAAGCTATTCCTATTGATTTGGATTTTTGGTACCTTTTTCTTATCCTCCTTGTCCTATTTTTTACACCTATGGTTCGTGACACATTTCCTGTGATTATTCCCCCCTTCACTGATCCCCCCTCCCCTTCCTATACCAAAGTATACCAAACGATGATTCATATAACGAAATAGAGCGAATACCTGACACACGTTAAAATTCATTTTCACGCCAAACAGAAGAAATGTTTTGATGATAGCATTTCTGGTCCTCAAAGGGGAGTTGAAAACAATTTCAAAATCTGACGCGAACATTGAAGACAGGACATATCCGTGGTGTTCGATTACTCACTGATAAGGTGATAAACACCTCGCACTAAGATTTAATAAGTCATTCGAGTCCTTCTCTATCTTATGCATCCACAATACTGCTCATCTCTGTTACTGGAGCGTCAAAAACAAAACAACAGCTGCTAATCTTTTACCAAAGGAATCCGCCGAAGCCTCCCGCGAAATGTGCAAATTGAGTAGTTGAAAAAATACTATTTTTCACAAAATCTCAACAACACGATGAAAAATTTGAAAACTATTATTTAAATAAATAAATTTTGATATTGAATGCGTTAGGTGAATGGTTTGAATTCAATTCTTACCGGCCTGGCTTGATTACTGTAACTCATTGTTTTCATTACCAGCAGGCTTGATTACTGTAACTCATTGTTTTCATTACCAGCAGGCTTGATTACTGTAACTCATTGTTTTCATTACCAGCAGGCTTGATTACTGTAACTCATTGTTTTCATTATCAGCAGGCTTGATTACTGTAACTCATTGTTTTCATTACCAGCAGGCTTGATTACTGTAACTCATTGTTTTCATTACCAGCAGGCTTGATTACTGTAACTCATTGTTTTCATTACCAGCAGGCTTGATTACTGTAACTCATTGTTTTCATTACCAGCAGGCTTGATTACTGTAACTCATTGTTTTCATTACCAGCAGGCTTGATTACTGTAACTCATTGTTTTCATTACCAGCAGGCTTGATTACTGTAACTCATTGTTTTCATTACCAGCAGGCTTGATTACTGTAACTCATAGTTTTTATTACCAGCAGGCTTGATTACTGTAACTAAATGCGTTATTACCAGCAGGCTTGATTACTTTAACTAAATGTTTTATTACCAGCAGGCTTGATCAGTGTAACTAGGGCCCTGCGAAGCTTCGAGTATTCGATTCGATGTCGACATCGCTTTGGTATTCGTATATCGATCTCGAATAGTTTGCCGATTCGTTAGTCAAACGAAGCTTCGAGGAAAATGAATCAGTGTTCGACAATGTCGACATCAGTTGAAATAAGGAGCGAACTCTTCTAGTTTTAATGTTTCTATCAGGAAAATAGTCAAATTCATTGCAAATTTCTGTCGTTTCACTTTCAGTTTCAGATTCCCAGAAAACCACTCACCGCAAATTCGCTATTTATAGATTTCCAGGAATTCGTGTGAGAGTTATTCGCGGAATCCCGTTTGCTCAGCGGCTCTGTCCAAGTTGTAACCTGTTCACGCCCATCTATACAACCGAAATATCCAGCTATGGGCCTAAGGCCTGCTCCCAGTCCCGGAATCTTCTAACACAATAATGGAGACATGTCGCCTGGAGCGCTTCCATTATTGTGTTAGAAAACTGTGGGAGGAAAACCTCTGTAGTTTCTTTGCATTGTTCGGAGTTGGTACTTGGAAGTTGGAATGAAGTAAAAGCAATTTGTGTGAATGAGCACTGCGTCACTATTCGAGTTAACTAATGCAGAAACTAACACAGTTTAACGCCTTCGCTGCTTTTGATGTATACTGTGTTATTGAATAGAGAACGGACCGAAATCTACAAGACCCAAATTCTGATAATACAAAACAACTAAACATAACAATAATGTATTTAGGCATGCTAACGTACCTGAAGTTAGCGGCTGTAGCTGACTTCAACCCATGGGAATTAATGTGCCACTTGTATTACATTTGTGCTTTTAAGTCTCATGTTTCAATTTAGTGGTTTGTCTTAAATGTCTCTGGGCAGTAACACCTTAATTTGTCCATATTTATGTCTTGAATTTATTGTCGGGCCAAGTGAACATCTGGATGGCCATTCAACGAGAAAGAAAATTAAAACAACGCCAAGTTGTCAAGTTATGTCAACGATCTCTTCTCGCAGTGCTTTCCGGACATCTCTGCACAAGATAATGCCAGTTATAATTATTTCTCGAGTTTATCCCGATTCGATTCGAGATTCGATTCGATGTCGACATCAGTCCCGATTCGATTCGAGATTCGATTCGAACATAAATTTCCCGATTCGCAGGGCCCTAAGTGTAACTCATTGTTTTTATTACCAGCAGGCTTGATTACAGTAACTCATTGTTTTTATTACCAGCAGGCTTGATTACTGTAACTAAATGTTTTTATTACCAGCAGGCTTGATTACAGTAACTCATTGTTTTTATTACCAGCAGGCTTGATTACTGTAACTAAATGTTTTTATTACCAGCAGGCTTGATTACAGTAACTCATTGTTTTTATTACCAGCAGGCTTGACCAGTGTAACTCATTGTGTTTACTACCAGCAGGCTTGATTACTGTAACTCATTGTTTTCTGGCTGCAGAAAATTACATCTTATAAATTTCAAAACTTCCACTAGCCTTTTATACAACAGAGAATGTAATATCCTTATTACTTTCAAGAGCATTTATATAACACTGGTATATTAACTAGTTGCACCTATTTTCTGGCTACTAGTGAGTCAACAAATATCCCAGATGTTTATCGCGGGTTTTTGGACAGGAAGGAAATAAGGTGGTGTTATTAAATTCTAGTATCACGAATTAGTGCTACATTTCATTACCACTGTACCAACGGACATGATATAAAAATGTATTAACTGTTGTTTTTGAATTTTTTCTAGACATTTTAACAAACCACACCATGTGACCCCTCATTGAAACAAGCTCGTAACAATGAGGAATCATAATTTGATTTTGGTGAAGTTTTCTGAAATTTCTATTTTCAACTGCTCAATTTGAAAATTACGTTGGCAAATGCAACCGATTCGTTAGGTAAAGGTTTAACAACAATTGAAGTGATATAGAAGATTTGCGCCAAATAGTTTAGAATGTAAGTATTACTTACAGTTAAAACTAGAAGTCCTGTCATTAAATGCGCACAAATAGCACGTTGATCTCCGCGTTAATCTACGCGTTATGACCACAGTAACGCAATCAAATTCTGTACATATGGCCTGTGCACAAGCAGCGTTTCAGCCAATGGACCTCTGGGTAAACCGGAGGTCCATTGGCAGAAACATTCCCTGTGTTTGCTATGAGTAACTAGGAGAACTTGCCGTGCTTAAGATGCCATTCGATATGGCAATTGCGCGCAATTCCTGCACGCATTTAAGCCTAGATAAGCGCACAGTTCGTGACAGGACTTCTAGTTTTAACTGTACTACCATTCATTTATTTTATCTAACAATCATATAGATTTTGGGCTGAAAACCACCAGAAACGGTACGTATCACATAATGTGTTCCGATTCCGTATCATATAGTCGACTTATTCTGATTCCGTATCATATAGATTCAACTTCCGGTAAACACCGCGCTATGAAAAATAATATCATTATATGCATTGTTATTACGCATTAAAATATGAAATTCAAAATTTTGACCAACCCAATTTAAACTGAAAAACGGAAAAACAGGCTTTATGTAACGGGATTGTTAGGTAAATGTATTATCATGACCAAATGCATTTCCTGTAATTTGTATCAGATTCTCGTTCGTGTTTACAATCGGATCACAACTCGACCTGGCGGGCTCGTTGCGATCTGATTGTAAACACGACCTCGAATCTGATACAAATTATAGGACATGCATTTGATCACGATAATATATATGTATATAATTTTCTTTCTCAGAATTGTCCATTATCAATCTCGGCTGATCTTTGCCGACATGAGCCAAGATCGAGTTGTCCCCTACCCACCCCCCCCCCCACCCCTCCCCCTTAATGCGTACTAGGAGCAGGCCTTTTGCTTACGGCGAAGTCGTTCACCGTTATTCGTCTAATGCAATCTATCAATAAAAATTGGCGTTACCATGCAATACGGAGAAGTTTTTGTATTGTGACGAATTAACAATGGCAATTAGTAAAGATTAGGTGGAAGGATAGAAACAGAAGAGAGTTGTACACAAAACTCAAAGCAAACTAAGATTCGGAGTGGAAAGCGGAGATTCGTCGTACTGAGTGAAGATATAGTTCGACTATCCGAATATCGCGTTTTATCCTATAAATGGACGTCTATTTGAACAATAAAGTCCTTGGATAAGTTTTTGCTTTATTCTCCTAGTAGGGTGATAACTTTTCCCCGTAGGTTTAACACTGAAAGAATTTATTCCCCTAGTAGAATGTACTTGTTGACTTCTGGCCTCTACCACATTTGTCTAGCATAATTAATAGTTCGACTGTTGATTTCTTTAAATCGTTTTGAAAGTATTACACAAAGCCAGTAGGAAACACCACCCACTGCTCATATAATAAAGTATTTTTGCAATTTTAGCTCCAGTTTGTAGGGGAATTATTTTTTAGACAGAAATGTATTACTGCGCCTTGTTTATTTTTGCCAGTTTTACTGGTCGATCGAAATGGCCCAATGTGCTCCTCACTTCTCGCTGTGTTTTGTAGCAAATTAAAGCACGATTTTGCCGCGACTGCCCTGTAGAAGAATTATGGGATAAACAAAATAAACGTAGAACGTTTTCAAGTAAAAAAATTATTCTACTCGTAGAATTAAGAATAGAACCGACTCGCCAGAGGCTCGTCGGTTTCATTCTTAATATTCTATATTTCCCCAACATGAGAAGAGGAAACTTCTGACTTTAAGGAACGAATGAAAAAAACAATAACACTGAAAACTGTGACAGACCTCAGAATATTTTGTAATTATTTGATTTGGTTTAATAAATAAAGAGGGTATTACTTGGTTAGTGTCACATCGGCTGAGATATCAGCCCTATTAACTTCACTTAAGCCTTCAATCTTCGTATCAGGCTGATATAAAGTTATCTCGGCTGATATGAGACTAACCACGTATTATTGGTAATGATTATTCTAGATAGAGTGTGAGCCTGTTTATTATGTATTAATAACACTTCTAATTGTCAGGACTTCGAATACCCAATTTAGCGACACATTCACTGCCAAGCCATTGAAGCGCCTCATGGATAATGAAGACTTGATAAATTAAGCAGATGTGTTTTGATAATTAACGTGACTTTGCACAACCTAGTAAGCAGGAAAAGTTGGAAGGATGAGAACCTGGGGAAATTAATAATTTCCCAGCCGTTTATTGATATTTAATTTTGTTTTGGCATTTCTCTACAAAACGTTAGTTTGAGAAACAATTTAAATACAGTTTATATTATTTCGTATACAGTTAATCACCATCAAATAATTCATTTCAGAATATCATTCACAACACGTCTAAACGGGAATGATGGCAGACGCCAACGGCGACGTAGTAACGTTGTGAGTGGGTTTCAGGAGTAGAATACACATAGCAGACGAAATTTGCAGAAAACAGTTCCCGAATAACTAAATATTTCCATTGTAGATCTCAAAAACATAGCTTATGACCTCTCATTGTAATGAGCGCGATTTTTATGAACAGCGTGGGCGAGCGAGCTTTAGTCGTTACATTAGCTAAAATATTAAAGTACATACCATGTGATAAAAAGAATCTGAAATTTCTGAACCGCGTTCACGAAAATCAATCTGAGCCTTGGAAAAAACCTCGACCGAGATTGATTTTAGTGAACTCGATAGAGAAATCGTCACTCATTAGAGATCCTTTATTTATTATAAACACAGATTATCATGATAATGTGCATGTCCTGTGATTTGTATCAGATTCTCGGTGGTGTCCAGAATGGGATCTCAACGAGCCGGATTTGACGGCGAGTTGTGATCCCATTTTTGGACACCACCGAGAATCTGATACAAATCACAGGACATGCACATTATCATGATAATTCATTTACCTAACAATTCTGTCACATAAACAGATTAAATCTCAACCCTTTACTAAACGTAACGGCCAAAACCGGCCAACGATATTCTCAAAAATCGCCAATTAATTTTCATTATTTTTTTATTTTTTGTCTCAAAAACATAGGTTATGATCCCTCGTTGGTACGAGCTCGGCCAGATCGTTCCAATGAGTGGGAATAACCTATGTTCTTGAGACAAAAAATGAAATAAATTAGTTATTCAAGAATTGTTTTTGCAAGTGTCGTCTGCTTTTCATGTTAGGTAAAGGGTTAAATTATGTTTAAACATTTTTGGAACAATGTTTTGTCGATCACTGAAACGCACATAGAATGTATCCATGCGCCTGTTATGATAGCCCGAGGCGCTACCGGAAACGAATCGTCTATATGATACGGAATCGGAACACATTATGTGATACGTACCGTTTCTCGTGGTTTTCAGACAAAATCTATATAATTGTTAGATAAAGTATCATTATTGGGCTCTGTGACCGATTCACAATTCTTCAAAGCATTATTTTGAGGGGATAACATATAGAAATACTAGCTTCTGAATACGTAAATAGTAATTGTCCGCGAACAGAGATTGTAGAATCTTTCATGCTGAAGAAGCCCAGACTGACCAACGAGACCCGACAAGTGTCAGCATTTGTCTCTCATAGTCAGTCTCGCTTTGGGTTGCATCCATCGATAACTATTGTTTGTAGTGCAGGGTCACAGAAACAACTAGTGAATAATCAAGCAATTTTGATATCGCGAAAGTAACAATAATTTAATTATCAGACTGATCTTGCGTGGAATGTTATCGCCTTTGTGTACACTTACAATGAGATGGATCAGTCCAATATCAACATAAAGTGAGGAAAAAATAACGATTGCAAACTGCAGCCGTCTGGTTGAAAACTACAGTTATTAATTTATTATCAATTCCCCGTGTATAGACCTTTTATAATAAGACACAATGGGACGAAATTATGCCTAGGATCGAAAAATCGGTCTTACAAATTCAAAGGTTTAAGCTGTCCTGGTTTTTGTTCTAACATTGCTCTTGTTGTGCAACAAATTTAGCACCTTTCCTATCGATGACCTTATCTTCTTACTGTTCAACAAATTATATTGAAATTATATATTATCCAAGTACTTAATGCTGCGCGATGATTTTCAAAATACCGATGATTTTCAGGTACCGATTGGAATATGTGGCTCTTGTGAAAATGCAGTATTACAAGTTTGCTCGGCTCAAGGCAGTGTATTTTCCCCCTTTTTCATAATTTACTTGTTCAATGTCTCTTTTACTCACTGTATATCTATTCATAGAATATTGTTTGTCAGTTTGTATTTTCATTAGTTCCTTTTTTTATTAGGGTTTAACGACACATTAAAGCCAGGGTCACATCATGTCGGTGACAGTTTTACGGGTGGAGGAAGCCGGAGTACCCGGAGAGAACCACCGAGCAACGACGAGCAGCTGTCAGCTCTCCAACATCGTAACTCTGAACTCTGCATCGCGGCACAGGCAGGATTAGATTGGTTGACCATTAGATCCTTTGTGCTTAAGATTAGTATATTCAGTTTTTGTCTTACACCCCTCACTGAAACACACACATACACACACCGTGGTGCCAATCTTTAAGAACAACGCGTTTACACTGCTGACAAGGGATCCACGTCGTAATATTTACGGTTTCTGTCCTAACTGAAATAGCTGAAAGCTGAGCTGTCATATCTCTCCCAAGATTTATTACTGGGTGAAATAGAATATACCTGCAGCTTCGGAGGATTTATTATTCTATTAATAAATATATCTAATGAGTCGCAATTTCATATGAAATTTCTGTACCGAGTTCACAAAAATCAATCTGAGCCGAGCTTTGCCGAGGATTACCGAGGATTACCGAGGCTCAGTTCGATTTTAATGAACGAGGTTAAGAAATGTCTTGTCAAATCTTGACGAATTTGAATTTTGTTGTATCACATAAGGTGTTCTTCAACGTTTAACTAACGTTGTAACTAAAGCATGTCAGCACCAGGCCTTTAAATTCTTTCCAACTAACAAGGATAAACACTGTGCCCAAATAAGATAATTGAGCCCAAATTATGCAGAGTTTGAAACTTTTTCCAAAGTGTTCCAATGTTTTGGCAATATATAGTTTGGCCAGGTTTCCCTGATGCTTGTAATAGAGCTTAGCGCTTACCTTCGAATCAAACAATGTAACAGGTAAATAATTGTTTGAAAAACTCACAGAATTCGCTACAGAAAAACAGTCGGCGTCGACAGTGTCGTATACGACACTGTCGATGGCGATTACTTTTCTGTGGCGAATTCTATATGACCATGCACTTAAAGCTTGAGATCTATTATATTCATGTCTGTGGCAATTCTCAGTACACGCCATGCGTAATTTAGCTTACATTTAAATAAGCCTTTGGCTCGATACTGGGAAACTAAGAAGCCTTCTCGAGTTAGTCGAGTAAACTTACGTCCGTCAAAGGGCGGTGGGTACCAGTGATAATGGTGAAGACCTATAACATGGGGTTGCAAAGTATTATTTTAAGACGGGGACCTAAAAGTTAAACCAGACGCCAAGAAGAGGAAAATACCGGTGCTTTTTCTCCAACCATGCCGGCCACATCCATATTTGCCGTTATGCCCACATCAGACTGATCTAAAGGTCTGGCCAGCACTGTTCACAAACATCACCATTCAAAATTTCTTCTTATCCCTGATTGGAACCAGCTCGTGAAACTCATTCCAAAGAGAGATCATAAGTTATGTTTTCGAAAACAAAGATGAAAATATTTAGTTATTCGGGAAAGGTCTTCCACAAATGCCGTCTGCTATTTGCATTAAGGAGATAGTTAATGGAACATGGAAGATTAATTCAACGCTACTTCGAAACCAATTCACTTAGAACGTTTCGACGTCGCCGTTGACCTCCGACGTTATTTCAGTATTAGGCGTGTGGTGAAATATATTTTCTGTAATGAGTTATCCGGTGGTGATTATATAATACACATGTATACCTTGCAGTAACATAACCTTAAAGCGCCGTAACGCCCGAAGTGTTAATGACATATTTGCAGTCTATGCACGATTCGAACCATGGGTTGCTTGCCTTTCAAAGAGAATATCTTTTATACTCGAAAGCATTCCCAGCCTCTTTAACAATTTCTATCAACTTTCAGTTAGACCATCAATAAAATACCCAGCGTCAGCGTTTTCCTTTTTAAATTAATACAGAGTTGCATAAAAGTTCTTTGAAGCTTTTCTTTCAACTTCTATTTCCACTTCAGGCGAATACCATGAATATGAACAACTATTTTTACCATTAATCGTTCCCAAATGATGTTCAATAATATTTTAACCATCACATCTCTGATAGAAGAGTGGCCAATACAAAAATTGTGACTTGACCTTCCACTAGCGTTAACTCCACATAAAGTTTATTTGTCTCTCGGGCCATCTTAACCGTGATGTTGGAGTTTGGGATGCTTGCACAAATATGAAAAAATGGTGAAAAAATCACGAAATTGTGTTGAATTGTGGAATAATGGTGGTATGAGCATATCGACGGGTTATTTTTCACCGGAATGCGTTTTAGATAAAAATGAATTTCTTTTAATTTTGGAGGTTAGTTTTCGTAAATTTTACAGAGAATCACGTTTTCCTTACTACCTTAGAAGTTTGAGCTCAAATTTGTGTGAAATTCTAATTGAAATAGTCCACAACTTCATCTCTCAAAACTTTCTGCAGAGAAAGAGAAACACAAGAATATTTCACATAGCTGAAAGCTTATTTTAAATTGTAAAAGTTAGTCTTAAATGCTCAAAACAAGATTGTTCCTATTATCCCAATAAATTCTGTCTTTTGATTGGTCAGAATGCCTTGGACAAATAGCCATGGCAAAGGATGCACCCAACATCCAAGGTATATGAGAGTGTGCAACATCCAGGGCATAAGCGCACGCGAAACATCGGGGGTATATGGTTTAAATGAAAGTTTTCCACTTTTGCTCGCCTCGAAATAAAATTCAAAGCAAACAACCCGAAAATAGTCACAAATATTATCAGATTTCCGACAATTCAATCATAAAAATCCAATAAGAGCAAATAATTCGTCCCCTGAGTACCAATGTGTTTGTTCTACGTGCCAGTAGGCTGCCAGTAGGCACATAGAACACATTGGAACTCAGGGGACGATATGTCAACAAAATATTGTTTACTCGTTTCCTTGACGACCCAAGGGATGTTACTCTATCAGTTGTCTTCCGCGAGTATAAAAACAAAATTATTATCACGAATTTGGTCCAAATGATTGTGGAGCTGAGAAATTCGTCCACAAATTTATTTCCACTATGTTTGTATTGTGTTTCAAACGGGACAACAACGTTATCTCCGCCAACATGTATGGTATACGGAGATTTAATATCTGGATGTCTCATTTAAACACCGACATCCAGGTATTAAATCTCCATATACCATACATGTTGGCGGAGATAACTTATAATATACGCGTAATTATGAATCGCAAAGGCGTTGCTTGAGAATTTTAAAAAATTGTTTTATGTGATAGTTACACATATTTTATCCTCCATGGATCGGAAGCCTGAGGAGATCTGTGATTGTGCTGTATCCATACACGTTTTGAATCAGTTCACCTCAAATAGTGTGAGAATATACTAAACGTACATTTGGAATCTGCTAATTTTATTGTACTTGAATAACTTGGGAGGAATGCGATGCAAATAGAAATTTAGTGCGATATGATAATCAATTGGATTGAGGCTACAATAGTTCTTCTCCTTGCGATGACATTTGATGACCTGCAGGTTCATGGACACGGCTCTATATCATCAGTGGAATCCTTGCAAACTTAAAACAAAAGGGATAATTTATTTATTTATTGGTGTTTTAAGGTCACATACTTATGCACAATGGCTAATCGTGACCGTGACAGTTTTACGGGTGGAGGAAGCGGGAGTACCCGGAGTGAACCACCGAGCATCGACGAGCAACTGTCAGCTCCTCAGCATTCTAACTCTGTTCAAGCTCCGCTCAAGCAGGGTTTCAGCGGTTGAAGACATGTGTATCATCGATGTGCAGTACGCCCTAGTGCACGGCGTCATCGTGCCCCCATGTAGGCATCCGGAATAAATTGCCTTGCCCAAGGACACATCTCGGGTCGTCCCGGACGGGGATCGAACTCGGGACCTCCAGCGTCGAACTCCAACAGTCTATCACTGAGCCACCGCGCTCCCCAACAAAAGGATAAGAATACCCAATCAGTTAAAACTTCTGGTAAGGAACAGCTTTAACAAGGAGTTCATTGGAAAACTGCTTTGGAGAGTGTTGGATTACCAAGTATAACTTAAGGAACGATGTGATCTTTTTTAACCAAACAGTAGTGAGGAACCTGGATATTCGGCAAAATGGTGCGGTTCTCGGTGGTTGCTATAGAAACTGGCGAGCTGGAGTTAGGGTCAAATACTCTTTGCGAGGAGTAAACAAAAAATTACCCAACTTTCTAAGAGTACCTCGCTGGATCGTTTGGATGAAGTTTCTTCGTTGTTTGAAGTAAGATTTGAGTCACCAGAGCAGGAAAGGCGAAGAAAGAGAGCGACAGATTTGCAGTTTGAGGGTAATGAAAACCCTGGAAGTTTTCATTTTAGAATGACCTAAATAATTGTCTAGAAGAATAATATTCATTGGAAAACCAAATGGGAGAATGAGATGAAAGCAAGAGAGATGGGATGAAAGTAAGAATAGGATGAAAGCAAGTGGATGAGGAATGATATGCCGGAAATAGTCAATAGCATAGTTGGGGAGAATGAGAAAGCCCCAGTGAGTAAAATAATAAAACTGTTTGTTTCAGAATGCTGGGAGAGTAGAATAGATTATGAGGGATTGATGGCGATGTTCACTTGCGATGTGAAAAATGCAGAAGCATCTTTTATCTCATCATCTATGACGCTCGCAACACGTCTATTAAGTTCTCAGATTATTAAATAATATGTTGGAATAAACATCGAAAGTCATTTTCAGGTCACTAATCAACTGGTAGTTTTAGGCAGTTGCCTGCTCTCGACTGAATCGTCCCAAGACAATGCACACAGAGCTTTTGGGACTATTTGTCGAAATTTATTTTTTTCCTTGAACGGGGTACTTATTGTTTGTATTTCTTTTTATTTCCATAACAAAATTGCTGGGGACAGCAGTCTTTTCATCTAGAAATGAAATGAAATTCACAAACCTATGGTTAAATATCTTATGAGTTGTGCAAGATTATTCGAAGAAAAAACGCATGTAGTTAAACTGTATTTGTGATAATTAACACATGAAGTGTTCTTATAATCTTCCAAATAATACTTAGCTGGACGCCTTTACAACTGTAAATGGATTTATAACTTTACAGTTTGAATAATTAGTTATTTTGAGTTAAATTATTGGTTTTCCGCTGTAATTACCATCGAACAATTAGTGAGATGCTTAGTAAATACATTGCTCCACCCTTTATCTGGAGTTGGTTATGGCATGTATTGCCTTCGATCAAGGCAAGTAGCACTACATATTTTATATCCACATTATGCCCATTTAACATGCAGTGGAGGCATGGGATGCAAGTCAGCGTTTTGTAGTCAAGCATATAATCCGGTAGGTATACTACACCCAACTGTCGTTGGTTTTCTTGGCGCGAGTCGTGTAATAAACTTCACTTATTTTGCTAGACAGAAAATCAATTTGATGTTTTTCATATTTAAATGGATGCAGGCAGCAGAAACATAATGTGTTTTCATCTAGTGTATTTTTCAATCATTACTTTCATTTGGTGTCATTTGAATAAAACACCGAGCCCTTTGCAAACATGTTGTTTGATAACTTCGATATAGAAATAATTACAAAATACACTTGTACTTGGTGTTATTATTTGTCACTTCCAAAAGCAGCAATACGATTAAAAACAATAATTCGCCGAAAATATAAGACATTTGGCCAAAAACTTACCTCCGGCACAGTGAGTAATATTTTCCGGCGACAAGTCTTTTTTCGGCGAAGTGTTCAAAGCTCCCACGTCGGGCGAAATGTCCATCTTTTTACGGCAAGATGTCCAAAAGTTCGGCTAACTGTCCTAATTTTTCTTCCGGCGAAATGTTCATACGCGTTTGGCCTATATCATATGTTGTGCAGTAAAGTCCTACACAATGGAGAAGTGAATAGAAATTCATCCGTGTTCAGATGAATCCACCTTTGCAACTTTAATGTTATTTTATCCACTATACCCTCCCCCCCCCCCCCCATGTTTTGCGTCCCAAAATACTCTTCCAACGAAGACATTGTTTTCTAACATTTTGTAACCCTTTACGCAAAGTAACGACCCAAAGCGGCTAGCATTATTCACCTAATTTGACATTCAATGTTCTTTTTATTTTGTTACTTTTTGCGTCAAAAACACAGCTTATAACACCCATTAGAACTAGCTTGATGAGATCATTCCGATTAGGGACACAAGTTCCGTTTTTAACGCAAAAAATGAAAAAGAAATGTTTCAATAATTTTGTTTGCAAATGTTGTCTGCTCTTCATGTTAGGTGAAAAGTTAACAGAAAGTTAATATGGAGAAAACTTCAAATACCAGTGAATAGAGGTGCAGTATAGGTTTTCTGGCGGTGTATTTTGATGGCGATTTAGGAGGAGGTTGGAAAATTGGAATCCCACACCCATCCTAGTATTATGAGGGGATACCATGCTTCACGCAAATGGGTTAATAGGGTAAAAGAGGGTGTTATTTTGGCAATTGACAGAGGTAAGTAATAGTGTGATCCTGAAGGCCCCTCTTGCTCAAAATGTGAATGTGCTTGCATTAACAGCCTTAGGTTTGGCAATATATAGGCTTTTATTGCTAACTCTGATAAAAACAATAAAACAGTATTGTAAGATGTGTGGTCCCCTTATAAACATAAAAATGTGTAATAACCTCCACAATAATAATTAAATCGGGTCTGGAAGTCAAAATATGTATTTCCTATAATCAACACCAACCATTCCAAAGATACATTTTACCTCTTTCATGTGATGAAATAGACATTTCTGTATAAGAATTCAACTTTTGGCTTCTGCTGAGTCAGCAAAAAATGGGAAATTTGTTATTTTAAAGAAACGTGTCCAAACAGTGTCATTTGGGCCCAAGAAACTGGAACTGCGTCCAACAGATTTTTCTACCCTGTTACCTACTGAGTAATCTTCGAGGGATAGGGGAATTCACAGATTTCTTTGACAATTACACTAATCCCGAGATAAAACTAATATCTGCATCAACACGCAATATTTTGGGGAAAATATGTCTCATTTAATCAAGAAAAATAGTGTCCCAAGCCCCACGAAACATTCCGAAAGAAAATTTTGTTTAAAAAATTGGGGTTACAGTTATATAATTCAGTAATATCAACAGACAGTGCCATTTCATCCTAAAAACTTATGTCAAATATTATTCTACATACTGATGTGGTAGCGTATAGCCCTGAGTGTTGCCCCGAGTATGCCCCTTTCATCAAAAACTATGATATAATTCATAAATTAATGATGTTGACACAATACAAACTTCTTGTGCTATTCAATTTTCCATTTGTGGTAGTTTTTAAATCACATTCTGGTCTCTACAGATATTTCACATTCTGTTTGATGAGTATTTTGCAATTTTGTGAAAGAAGACAAAGTTTTCTCAGTTAAGGCACCTAGAGCCATTGGTATGGCACCGACAAAACCTAAAACACTGATGTTTTCCAACAGCATGACCAGTACTGTGGTATCTCAAAGCACTGTTAAAATACCTAACACCATCAAATATTGATTCTGTAGTGCTGCGCTTGTATTGCAAGTACCCATAAGGGTACTTTCACAATCTTGCATTTAATCCCTACAGACACCCATTTTGATAACAAAAGAGTGAAAATGTGGTAAATATGTTTAAAAAGATGATGAATCAGATATTAGCTTCAAGAATATATATAGAATATATCCATAGTAGCTTGGTGTACCAATTGTTCACCACGAGTGGTGAAGTGGTGTTAACCGCGAGTCTTCGGCGAGTGGTGAACATTTGGTACACCAAGCTACTTTGGATATATTTTATTTATACCATGATCGTCAGATTATTAACAGTCGCTATTATTTTTTCTCGAATTTACTGAACAGCAGACGCACATACGAGAGAATCTGCTTTGTTCACACGGGCATCGGTGGGCGGTACTTCCGCTGTCAATTTTATCGCGAAACGAAATGAAAAAAAGAAACTGAGCCTTTTTGTTTTAATAACGTAATAACATACTATTTCGAGTTATGCATGCTTTATTAACATGAGACAATGCATGTTTGTTAATTTTTGGCATATTATGAGGTAAACCCATTTAAAAACATACTAAATAATTGCTACTTCCATTTCACTCTTCGCGAGGCGACATGCGATAAATTTCGACAAGTTTGTATTCAGGTCAACGTCACCAAAGGTCAACGGGGATGCAGTTCTAGTGAATGTGTAAATTTTTACTATTGAAATCCCATTGCTGGCGTGTTCATCACGACTGATGTGTAAAGCTAATATTTATGTCCTGGGCTTTTCACACATGTATATAGTAGAATAGGTAATCATGGTATAAAATACTCTTAAATATATTTGTGCATGGGTGTGTGGGGGTGTAGTGTGAAAAATAGTCAGCTGTGGATTATTAAAAATGTTGAACCAGGAAAATGAAAAGCAAAGAAAGACATTGTCTGATGGACAGACGGGCATGCAGTCACACATTTTGAAAGACCACATAACATACTGACTGACAAACAAGAAAAATATAGTGAGAAGAAAGAAGCCATGGCAAAGTTGTCAAACAGAAAAAAAAACAACAGTGAACCTGAGTGCTGCAGTCTCAAAGAAAATCATAAGAAACTGTGAGTGTATGCTATTAACTTCAGTTTCCGGAAACATGTTGCACACAGTCTTTCCAACCGTTTCTCATCAACTGAGGGGCTCAGTGTGGGTGGAATGGGTCTTGATTAAACGCAAAAACAATTTTTTCGGAGTTGTTACTGTAGTTTTGTGCAATAACATAGAAATTCTGAAATCACTAGTACTAGACTGATATGAAAATACGTGATACGTAGTGGAGCACACCTAATATTGTAAAATTTCCCTGAATATTGCAGAGCCTAAGCAAGATTTTTCAGGAAAGAAATGAAATATTGCGCCGAAATATCAGCAGTTATATGCGATATATAGCAAACGGCCCAAACCTGTGTACAGACACATGTAATAAACACAGAACCACACTTGCATGTTCATGTGGCAACAAATATGGCAACTGTGAAATTTAGAGGCAAGCTATAGTAAAATAAAGCTTCATTATTTAAACTGACAAAATATCATAATTCAATGGCACATTGATTGATTAGGGTTGAACATTGCTTTATGACTGGTATTTTACATCACTTTCAATAACTAAGGCTATATAACGTTGTTAGTTCCCAATTTGAAGGTTAAAAAGATCCACAGATGGTGTTTTTTCTTATCGCCAGATGTGCCAATAGATTTAAATAATCAAAGTACATGGCACATATTATAAGAAAATCAATTTTTTTGTTGTCCCAAAATATCATTCACGTGTGTGCATACGAGACTAAAAAATACGCATACTGAGCTGAGGTAATACGATGTTTTACCAGCGTGGCTACTGTAATCATGTCAGAGATTTCTTATGCACATGTGTCTGTCTCCATTAATGGTCGAAAATGCACATGAAAAACAAAAGCTTAATACAGGCCGCTCAATCTTCATGTGCAACCAATGTAGAACATGGTAGGGCTGTAACCACAATAGGACCATGAAGTAATTTTTAACCGTAACTTTATCGCCGTTTTCGATTCTCTGTAAGCAGTTGTTTCGGTATTAAAACAACAAAACATTAAACAAGATTCAAGTTCAAAATATTGAGTAACAGAGCAATTTGATTATGTTATATAGAAGCCATAATATTTGTTTGTTTGTTTGATTGTGGTTTTGCGTTACGTTCAACAACAATACCTATATCAAGATGTTGGTTCCCATGACGAAGGCACTGGATGGCCTAAGGACTCCACCAACCACTGGCGAGGAATTAACAAGCTCATCCATCTAGGCATCTCAATATCAGACTGAACAAATTCCTCAGAATTTCTGCATCAGTAGCCTGAGACGTCTTTATGAATAGCCAGTCTATCGATGTTGTGCATTAACCCTTTACCTAACGTAACGGCCAAAACCGACCAGCGCTATTCTCAAAAATCGCCAATTAATTTTCATTATTTTTTTCATTTTTTGTCTCAAAAACATAGATTATGACCCCTCGTTGGAACGAGCTCGTCGAGCTCGTTCCAAAGAGGGCTCATAACCTAAGTTTTTGAGACAAAAAATGAAAAAAAAGTAGTTATTCAAGAATTATTTTTGCAAGTGTCGTCTGCTTTTCAGGTTAGGTAAAGGGTTAACAGCTTGAGTACCAGAAATGTACCTATTATACCAGGGTCCGCGCTGGGTTAGAACCCATCATAAACCTGCGGTAATTAGGAAAATATCTTTGATGGGTGATTAATGACAAAAGTGTTTGTTCATGATTAAAGTATACTGAGTCAATTAATAATTAAATATTACCCATATGTCTGATTAGGTGAGCAAAATTTGCTTATCATCATATTATAAAATCTAAGAACTATAGAATGCATTTAAAATCCAAACGCCTCTCAAAGCATTATAACAGTGAGTGCGGTTCTCCGAGGAACCAGCCCCCTCCCACCCACTAGAACTGCATAGAATCCCCTCCAAATTGCTTGCCATTTCGAGGTGTTTTTTTAGAGAAAATATTTCATTTCTAGTATGTGGTAAACAATAGGGTAAAAAGTAGCAAGTAGGATACAAATGAATTTAAACTCGAAGACGCTTTCATCTAGGCGTTTTCTTTTTGGGGGTGTTCCAGTTCTTCAAAATACCAGAACCCCCCCCCCCCCCCCCCCCCCTTCAACTCTTAGAACCTCTCAGGTCATTCCTAAAACCTCCTCTAAGTAACATTTTCACACTGGTTTCAGAGAAAATATTTCATTTCTAGGTTGTATTAGCTATTATTATTATTTATTGGTGTTTAAGGTCACATACTTATGCACAATGGCTAATCGTGACCGTGACAGTTTACGGGTGGAGGAAGCCGGAGTACCCGGAGAGAACCACCGAGCAACGACGAGCAGCTGTCAGCTCCCCAACATCGGAACTCTGAACTCTGCACCGCAACACAGGCAGGGTTAGATTGGTTGAAGACATGCGCACCATCGACGTGCAGTACGCCTCAGTACACAGCGTCATCGTGCCCCCATGTAGGCAATCGGGGTGAAGTGTCTTGCCCAAGGACACAACGCGGTTGCCGCAGGTGGGATTCGAACCGAGGACCTCTCGGCTTGCAGCCTGTACCTCTACCAACTGAGCTGCCGCGCCCCCCGGTTGTATTAGCTATCACTGTAATAAATATTTTTCCATAGGCAACCATAATAACGTTCAGGCGAAACAAAATATGATCACATCACTTTAATTTTGATATTTAAATATCGTTGAAAAGTATAGCCTTTCAGACAACTTTTTATGACACGAAAGCGGGGTTCATGCAACACATAATTGAGAAAGATGACAGGAAGGGAGGGACTGGTAACGTGCACGAATTCTCAGGGAATTCCCAACAAAACACACCAATATTCAATAGTATTTTTTTACTTTCAAAGAACATTCAAAAATAATGCAGTAAAATGCTCCAAATGCATATTTAAGCAATATATTTTCCCAAGGCTGCTCAGTCCCAAAGCTTCATTCATTTCCAAGTTAATCGCTGGGATAGTCGTTTGGGTCGAACCACGTGTCGATGTCTGGAGATATGTCCCAGTAAGAATTTTGGTCTCTAACTTGTGAGCTGGACTATCCATGTTGGTGAACAAAAGTTTGGCTTTTGAATCGTATTTCTTTCTGATGAATTCATAATGAAATCGATATATCAACTGCTTGCTAATGTCTAAGATGCACTTTTCCAAATAAGACGGTTTGTCGAATGTCAGACGCGTCTTGTTTATGTGTACGACCACTAGATTGTTGTCGAAGACGGTTTGATATTTGTAGTTCGGGTTTCCAATGTATTTTTTAGCCTGCCCCTTTAATGTTACGAGACGATTGTCGGTCCTTATCCTGATGTTTTCCATCGATTTTCCGTACATGTTATTGTTTATGAGTTTGAAAAAAAACTTTCTCGAATTAGGTCATGGCCTACTTTTTCAAATTCATGTTAATATCTATGAAATTCTTCATCCAAGGCGCCTTGTCGAATCGGATGATGCGATGTATGTCGACTAATTTCATTCCATAATCTATGTAGAGTTTCAGATTTGCGTAGCAGACTACGTAATTACGTTTGACATGTAAATTTGGAATGAGTTTGTCGACTTTGTTCACTTCCAGTTGTTCGGGTGTTAACGGATAATGGTTATATCGATCATGTAACGTTTCAGGATATTCTAGATCCACCTCTAGAAGACAGGGATAGTCTCTCCATTCTTCAGTCACCTAGCGTTTCTAGACCCATTTGATTTTTTCTCATTTTCGAATATATTATTAGCATCTAGACATGTTACGTCTTTAACCCTTCACCTAATGAATCGCCCGCGTAATGTGCAAATTAAGCAGTTGAAAAAATTACATTTTTCAAAATGTTTCAGCAAAACCATATCTCAGTGAGCTCGTTCCAATGAGGGGTCACGTGATATGGTTTTGTTGAATTTTTTGGAAAAATTTAAAAAAATTATTTTTAAAATAATAAATTTTGATATCGTCTGCGTTGGGTAAAGAGTTAATTGGTTCTTGTGTGTTGAACCATTCTTCCATGCAGTAAGTGTTCGCTCTTACGTATCTTTGAGATATTTTCAACACTTCGTCTCCCACACTCACTTGAAACATGAGCAACATATATAACATCGCTTATTAATTTCAAGCGGATTTCCGACATCTTCAGCAGAGTGTCCAAATTCAAGCCTGGAGCCGTGTACCAAGCCGGGTGTAGATCGTAATGTCTCCAATAGATGTCTCGAAAATGTTTCGGCCAAGTGAAGCACGTCGGTTGTCAGATACGGATTGTGATAATCTCCCAAGGTTTTCATGTCGAATATTTTTCACACTTTTGTGCGTCTTCGAAGTCGACGTCCGCAATGTCAGCATCGCATAGTTTCGAATAGTTATAATCTCTCGAAGGTATCATCGATTCGTCGAATCTATGCAAATTGTCCATGCAATCGTAGGTGTGAACTCATTTCCTCAATACGCTCTCCAATAGTATTCGGTCATGATCTCGAAATTATCCTTCCCTAAATTATCGACTAGTTTCTCGAGACTGTACGACATGAACTGAAACGCACTTATCTCTTAACTGTCGATGTCTGTACATCTATCTTTGCTTCTTCTTGTACTCGACCATCCATTTTGCGTAAAAGAATTAGGGATCTGCGAATCACAAATTTCTTTTCGAATCGAATCTCGAATCGAATCGTGTATCTGATATCGACATCGAATCGAATCCCGAATCGAATCTTAAAAGATAAGTTATTTCATATTGCATCAAACGGAAGTTACGGAATACTGTGATGACCCTTACGCGACGGAGAGAACACCTCAAACACCAATAACTAAATATTCTCTGTAGCACCGTCGCTGAAACAGCTAGACCTATTGTCCATATTTTTAGTTTTTGAAGGCCTAACTTGTTACTATTCACGTTCTTAAGAACGTGAATAGTAACAGGTTAGGTCTTCAAAAACGAAAACTATGGATAATGTTCTGGGCCAAATTCACACCTTACCTAACAATTAAACATTGTCAATTACTCAAATAAATAGGAATTGAGCCTACATGAATGAATTTTCTAATGACAGTTTTATCCTATTTTGTTGGAAATGTAACAAATTGAAGTTAGTACGAGAGATTCGAAAAAATCGAATCCTGAGACTGATTCGGGATCGATCTCGAAGCATACGTATGGTATCGATATCGAATCGAATCTCGAATATTCGCAGGACCCTCAAAAAATGTATTGTTCCTCGTTCTTCGCGATGCAATTTATATATCTTCCCCTTTCTGAGACTTTTGAGATTTTCACGAACAGATTATTGTTGTAACCCGACAGATTGTGAAAGAACTTTACATTGCAACTTCTGTGAGCGACACCTCGAAATTTCCCTCTGTAGATCTCTCTCTCTCTCTCTCTCTCTCTCTCTCTCTCTCTCTCTCTCTCTCTCTCTCTCTCTCTCTCTCTCTAGATACTGTTAGCAATCCATCCACACGCATAGCCACTTTCAATACGTGCACTAATATCTTTAATTTCAATACGTGCACTATTATATTTAGTTCTGCATAAATCAACAAAATATCGTATCATAACTCCTTGATATTGATGCCGTAACACTATATATTACACACGATTTTTGTTTAGTTAATGTTATAACATTATCGGTTAATTGTGTAACGCTATGCGTTGAAAATAATTGTAACATTATGCGTTGATTTCTATAACATTATGTGTTAGAAAAAGTGATAACATTATGCGGAGTTTCTAATATTATCGGTTGTTTACAACATTTTTTGTAACATTATGCGTTGGTGTAACATTATGCGGAGTTGCAACATTACAGATTGTAACAAGCCCAAACCCCATTTTCACTTTATTTGTTGTAGCTACCACTAACCTCGTGTTCAATGTATCTGTTGTAAATACCACTAATCCTATTTGACACTGTATTTGTCTGGTAAATTTTCGTTTACCTCCTTACATTTTACTGTTTTCTTATTTCAGATTAAATATGTAAAACAATGAATATAGGTACAGTTAAAACTAGAAGTCCTGTCAGGAATAGTGCGCTTATCTAGGCTTAATTGCGCGTTGGAATTGCGCACAATTGCCATATCGAATGACATTCAAAGCACGGCAGGTTATCCTGGTTACTCATAGCAAACACATGCAATGTTTCTGCCAATGGACCTCCGGGTTACCCGGAGGTCCATTGGCTGAAACATTGCTTGTGCACAGGCCATATGTACAGAATTTGATAGCTTTACTTGGGCCATAACGCGTACATTAACGCGCATATCAACGTGCTATTTGTGCGCATTTCATGACAGGACTTTTAGTTTTAACTGTATGAGGGATTGCATAGATCTTCTATAGAGTATATCTGTGTATTCACTCGTATCTGAAAAATGTCATGTGAACACCATGAAAATGTTTTTTACATGTGTACCTGGAAAACAGTACAAGTGCCTGAAATAATTTGCAAATGTCTGACAAAATGAATCAATGAAGTACACAATAGTATTTCATAACTATTTCACACAAGTATAAATTTTATAAATGCTGGTGGTTTACCTCATATGTTAAACAAACATCTCAGTCAGATAAACTAAGTTGCAATTGCATGCCAAGTCAACAGTGCAAAATTATGTTCAGCGTGTTTAGAGCAAACTAAACAGGAAACCTAAAAGCAATATGTTTATTTAGAATGAGACAAAAAAGAATTGAAAAGACAAAAAACAATTTTCTCAGACAGCTTTTCATTTGTGTATTGTGTGCTGCTCACCAGTGTGTCAGCACAGTTGTTTTGGGCTTGATAGGAAACAGAACGAGAAAATCAACTGAGAAAAAAAATGTGCATTCAGTAAATATTGTCAAAGAGCAAAGTCAAAATGTTTGTCGATGTTATTGCAATTAATATTGATGCACTGTTCAAGTCTACAAATAGATGCGAGTGTTTGCAAGCCAACCTAAGTCAGCGTTCACCACTTCACGCACGCGCGTCGGTCAAGTAAAACGTCAGAGATCATCTTTCAGAAAAGAGCACTTGAGAAAGTTCTGGAAGTGTTAGCTCCCTTGATGCATAAGTCAAATCTGAAGAAAGAGTCAACTTTCTAACTTACCTCTCTTGATGCATAGCTGTCAATGTTTTCAGAGGAAAAACTAAATATTGTCAAGTTATCTCTCTCGATGCACAACAGTCAATGTTTTTGTAGGAGTAAATATTGTCAAGTTATCTCCCCTAATGGACAAACAACATGTTAATTAGGGTCCTGCGAATATTCGAGATTCGATTCGATATCGATACCATACGTATGCTTCGAGATCGACCCCCAATCAGTCTCAGGATTCGATTTTTTCGAATCTCTCGTACTAACTTCAATTTGTTACATTTCCAACAAAAATAGGATAAAACTATCAGTAGAAAATTCATTCATGTAGGCTCAATTCCAATTTATTTGAGTAACTGACAATGTTTAATTGTTAGGTAAGGTGTGAATTTTGCCCAGAACATTATCCATAGTTTTGGTTTTTGAAGGCTTAACTTGTTACTATTCACGTTCTTAAGAACGTGAATAGTAACAAGTTAGGCCTTCAAAAACTAAAACTATGGAAAATAGGCCTAGCTGTTTCAGCGACGGTGCTACAGAGAATATTTAGTTATTGGTGTTTAAGGTGTTCACTCCATCGCGTAAGGGTCATCACAGTGTTCCGTAACTTCCGTTTGATGCAATATGAAATATCTTGTCTTTTAAGATTCGATTCGGGATTCGATTCGATGTCGATATCAGAGACACGATTCGATTCGAGATTCGATTCGAAAAGAAATTTGTGATTCGCAGATCCCTAATCTTAACCCATTGAAATTCAGTTTTTCAAATTTAGGTGAGTTTTCAACGAACAGTTTATGGTGGAAAGTTACCAGATCTTGACAATTGTTCCACATACACTATCACAGTAATCGTGAAATACCTCGACAGAAAAGTCCATCATCCACAATACATCACATTGGGCGCCAATTCTGAAACGGTTCTGGTGACGGGTGTGGGAGTTACAGAAATAAGTTCAGTTCATTCCTCAATCCACATATTTATTTTACAAATGGACGGCATATATTATGTTGCCATTTCAGCAACCATCATGCTTATAACAACATCAACATGCTCCTGAAATACAAGAGAGGAGTCCACACTTAGTCTACATAATGCTTACAATTCTCACCTGATGTCATGAATTGCACCTTATACATTATACAAATTAATATACAATATACTTAACTGTACATCCACATATTTTATACAGACTGTGCCTGAATTTATTGGTGCTTAATGTAACTTTCAGCATCTATGGCAATATCATGACCAAAACATAGATATAAAGTACACTTGAGCCAATTATTTATACCTAGGTTGCCCATTTACGGGAGCACCACTACAGGCAACGATTACCATTTCCTATTCTTATCGGTAAAGCAGAACTTGTTTACCCCAGGAAACATACACTACTTCACATCCTGATGCTCCCATGAGGAAACATACATTTCAATGTATTCTATGTTGAAGGTCCGATGTTAGATTTCAGAAACAATGACCATAGGTCTGTAATACTAAATATGGCATCTGATACCATATTAACATATATAGTTCATTTGTATTTATGAACTCAAGTTAAGTAGAATAGTTTCATTCGGTTGAATACCACTGTGTAGTTGTATAGCATAATAGGGTCACCTGAATTTCATATTTTGTAAGATTACAAATAACAGAAGAAAATACACAATTTACATACTATCAGTGTGGCAAAGCTCCTAAGGTGACATATTCAGAATATACCCAATGCAGCTCCAAGCAAAATTTCTTATTTAACCCCCTGCACTCTGATGACGAAACGCCTGATTTGTCATCCATGGTTATCCCCCGTGTTGTCAGAAATTCAGCAGTTTAGATTTTGGTTGACAGAGCTCCAATTGAGCTCTGTCAACCAAAATCCAAATTGCTGAATTTCTGACAACACAGGGGGGATAACCATGGATGACAGGGAGGTGTGGTGGGGCTTAGAGTGGGGGAGGTGTCGAGTATTCTCGACATCAGAGTGCAGGGGGTTAAATAACAGACCAACAAGTATAAAAGATTTGTAGAAACAGAAGCTCTACTTGTGATTACATAGGACTTACTGAGTTAGTTAGAACTTATCCAATAAATTTACAATAAAGATCAAACGTTATGCGCAATCTCTTACACAGAGACAGTGAAAGGCTGCAGAGAAATGTGAGTACAACCCAACAGTACGTCAAGTGAAATTGGACCATCACCAAGCATGCAGTTAATTAGGATCAATGTCAATATTTCTGTTGACCTGCAATAGTTATAATATAATTTTCAGTTTACAAACATAATACTTACTACAACAAAACTATTAAAATCTCACACTGCCAGAATGTTCATTATATCAACAGTGTGCGCATGGATTGACTAATGTGTTTCCTGGAGAAAAAGAAAAACTTTATAAATTCTCAAAATTGAACAGGGGAGTCTGGCTCAGTTTCTAAACCCGTAAAGTTGAAATTGTATTAAGTTAAATGGCTGACTGCTTTCGTTCGAATTTGAACTCATCAGAGTCGATATATATCACTATCCCAGCTCATGTATATTCTATCAAGTGTGGCGGTACCGTCTCGATGTGTGGGTACCGTGATTTTATTGTTTCTACACCGTTTGTCAGCAGGTTACGTTTATTTATGCCTTTTTGGTGTGGCGGTACCGATTTTATCGTATCGGGGTTCTGTTTGTTGTTGCCATATTTTTGTCTCTTTGATCGCCTGCAATATATGCAAAACACAATATGTGGTAGGAACTAAGTGGACCTTCTACCACCGTATTAAAGAATACTTCGCCGACATCCGACATAAAAGGGAAACACGTGTGGCAAAACATTTCAATCAAGATAATCACACCATTAATGATGTACAATTTCGTATTATCCATACTCTGCAGACTGACAGAGAGGGATACAATTCAACCCTGAAGAGATGTAGTGCTGAAATATATTGGATCTTTAGTTTGAAAATGATAATACTATTTGATCTGAACAGAAAGGATTTTCAATAAATTATTTATATACAGTTAAAACTAGAAGTCCTGTTATGAAATGCGCACAAATAGCACGTTGATATGCGCGTTAATGTGCGCGTTATGGCCCAATTAAAGCTATCATATTCTGTACATATGGCCTGTGCACAGGCAATGTTTCAGCCAATGGACCTCCGGGTAACCCGGAGGTCCATTGGCAGAAACATTGCATGTGTTTGCTATGAGCAACCAAGAGAACCTGCCGTGCTTTGGATGCCATTCGATATGGCAATTGCGCGCAATTCCAACGCGCAATTAAGCCAAGATAAGCGCACTATTCGTGACAGGACTTCTAGTTTTAACTGTATAGAAAAATGCAAATTAAAGGAAAAGCACATTTGCTAAACAAAGAGCCAAAGTGGACGCTAACTTAGTGTTAGAAGGTGTGATATTGATATATAGCAAGAATTTCCTTTGTAACCGTTAATAGACTAAAACAACAGACAGCTCCGAAAGATGTCACCTATCTGTTGTGACCATTTATTAAAAGGAGGAGAGCTGTCTATTGTTGTCATTTATTCAAAGTAACAAACGTAAATTTGGCTTTATTTTCTACTGATGTCAAAGGTGTTTTCACAAAATTACTTGACATTTAATTGGATCTTCCTTGCTCGTCTAACCATGTTAAGGGAGATAACTTGATGAAATTTCGGCAGAATATAATAAGACCAAAAAAGTAAAATTCGTGAAAACTTTTCTTTATTGAAGATTTATACAGACGAAATATTGGTAAGAATAAAAATAACAAAATCCCAGCTTAATGGTTCTCCCATCATCCCACCGCATGTGTACGAAACAAACTGGTAACACGTGTTGTCCATGCCATAACGGAAGTATTCTGAGATACTTGCTGAATAATTACTGGCCAATTTTATTAATTCTGTATGTTTAACAATATTCAGAGTCCAATCATAGATTTTAACATGAAAAACATAAGCAACGCAATTTCGTGTCAGAGCTTCGGTAGGGGATTTCTGTCACTGTCAGAAAAAAACAATAATTTCGCTAATAAGATAAAAAGCTAGTTTGGAGAATCACCTACCCATGCCAAAAAGCACCCATCACTAGGAAGTTCTCACATTATATTATGAATGTACAAGAAAGGCCAGAAATGATGACTGGCAAGCTCAATAGGAGAAGGGAAAAAATTTGTTGTTACAGTGGGTACGCATATCTAACAGGAGAGACGTTATTTAGTTACAATATGGAAAGCTTTCTGAATAGCAGAGTTATAGAAATACCAAGCGGGCTGTAGGCCCGCAAAGGGTTCCACATACCCAGTCAGATAAATGTGTTCCAGGACAGAATTCTCTGTAGCCGTCAATGTGACTTTTTAAAGTGGACAGTAAATTTCAGTGAACAAATCACGCAACTTCCGGTGTCGAATTGACCATTCACCCCTCTGGAACAAAATGTCAAATTCGATCATTTTTCGTTGCACTTGCAACCTAATTCGCCTCAAAGTTGTGCGTGATATATACATATCCACACTTCAGGGGTAACCGAAGCCTTCTCATCTGAGAACCCCGACAAATCAGCGACCGGCCAAAGTGTTATTATTATTATTACTACTCCAATTCTGTCCTTCTGGAGGTTTGTCAATACGCTCAGCTGATGATCTCGTTATTTCAGATTGAACTCTCCTGATTTCGCTGCAGCTTGTCTGCCAGTGATAACCTTAATCGAAAAAAACGCACATGTAACCGATAATATAACTGATAAGTGTTGTTAGATTGGTGCGATAGTATACAGATATGCACAGACGCGTATCTCGTGAAGTATCAAGATGAATAGAAACGCAGTTTTTGAATTATCAGAAAGTTAAGGTATTGTAAAAGTAAGGAAAAGTTTGCTTTAAAAAGGGGGTATACGGACATCACGTCCGCAAGCCGAGTCCTCCGCTTACAATTTTACCCATTTCGTGAGCCAGCGTACCGAATCGTCCCCTCGTATTTTGTCCAATTCGTCGCCTTGCATGTTTACGAAATTCGTCCGCCAAGGGTTTGAGTTTCATAAAAACATGGAATATAAAATTAATGATATTTATTCAGTATCAAACGAAATAATGATATTTATTCAGTTCTCAAGATTCACAAGATAATAATGAATAATTGCAAAATTATAAGACTATGTTACAGAACTTAATATAATAAGTTTTGATGCATTTCTTAATATAATTATAACAAGTTTTGATGCATTTCTCAGTATAATCAATTCTTATAATACATTTGCTAATAATTTTGCGATTATTCATTGTAAAGCGCCGATGACACTCTTCAGTGAATAATTGCAAAATTATAAGATTATGTTGTGGAACTTAATATAACGTACATATATTTTAAGAGTTTTTGCTGTAAAAATATATAATTATTATTGGTAATCCATTGAATAAACAGCATTCAGTGCCACATTTTAAAGTATCGAAATTAATTAGATGGCGGAGTAGTTTATTTTGTTCTGACATTTCTGTTTTCAGGATTTCGTTTTAGTATATGAAATTTTAATGTAAGGAGGTACATTAAGATATATTACATTAGATAATATACAATAAAGTATACAATAAAATTATTATATAAATAAATGTATAAAAAAATGATTCAAAATACTATACTTCAATACTTTCCCCCAGCGGACGAGTTTCGGACGAGTTGGGTAAAATTGCTGCGGACGATTTGGTTAGCGGACGAAATGGGTGTAATTTGGAAAAGGTGATACTCACAGTCCCTTTAGAAATCAAAACAAAGTAATAATGTGTCACCTTTTGGTCCCATCTGTATTTCTGAACAGTGCTTCGTAGTTTTGAACACTAAAAAAGGAAAATAATAACCTTTTCGGATATTTACCGCCATTGAAAATGGCATGTCATATTTATTCAGGAACTGGGGGAAGTTTGGGCCCGGGAAAAACTCGGCCCAGGGAAGCTTCGTCCAAAAGAAAAGCAGTACACATCCGCTATGACATTTTTGATACGCTACGATATTCGTTTTAACTCCTAAAAATAATTCTTAAAAAATATTAATATATTGCTCGATATTTATTGAAAAAATATTAATATACAAGTATATCGTCGAGCAATTATATTAATAAATTCACATTCGACGTGTTCTGTAATAATTAACGTCTCTCATCTGTGAGAATGCTATCCAGTCACTTCGGCTTAAAGTCATTTTGGCCTCTGGTCACTTCAGCCTAAAGTCATTTCGACCCTAGTCACTTCGGCACCAGTCACTTCGGCCTTGGTCATTTCGGAACCATTTTGAGTGTAGAGATCTATTAAGATCAGCGCATAGTTTATATTTAGAAATAATAGGTAATTACCTTTATTAAGTAATGTTCAGTTATTTGTATTTACACAGTGTTATTGTATACACAATTGGTGTTTTTTTAGGTCACATATTTCTGCACAATGGCTAACCATGACCGTGACAGTTTTACGGGTGGAGGAAGCCGGAGTACCCGAAGAGAACCAACGAGCAATGGCGAGCAACTGTCAGCTCTCCAACATACTAACTCCACACAAGCAGGGTTGGCATTGGTTGAAGACAGGTGCACCATCGACGTGCAGTACGCCTTAGTACACAGCGCCACCGTGCCCCCACGTGGGCAATAGGGGTGAAGTGTCTTGCCCAAGGACACAACGCGGTTGACGCAGGTGGGATTCGAACCGAGGACCTCTCGGCTTGCAGCCTGCACCTCTACCTGCTAAGCCACCGCGCCCCCACATTTACACAGTGTACAGAAAAGTTTTACATGACATTAAAAATTTTCCATGTGTTCAATTTTACAAACATTTAAGATGCTATCTATATAAGTAAGAGAAATTTGTTTACTTTGAAATTTCGCCAAATATATGCAGTCATCTCATTCATTCATGTTGTTATGCACAATTACAAGTCACCTTCGAGTTCGAGGTTCACTTTCTTTTTTCTAAAACAACCACCAAACTGCGATTTCGATACTGCCATAAATATGTTCCATTTTTCTAATACAGAGCAGAATTCTTGTAGTTATGCGCAATTCCTAGTCACCTTCCAGTTCGAGGTCCACGGGGGTCTGACTTCAGTACCCTACTTTCAATGCGCACACTCAAACCAAATAACATTACTTACCCTCGCTTCCGACTCTCGTGGGTTCATAAGCAAATAAAATTATTCGAGGCAAGGCATTTCAAATCGCACATCGTCCGTGTGCACCTTCGGCGTGCTGAAACTTTTCTTTCACCTATTCATTATGAAAATAAATCTACTAGGCATGAAGAAATACTATATATCATATGTATACCTGAATATCTATTTGAGGTATAAATGTTTAAAAACAATTAAATAGAAAAATGTTAAAATTCAAACGGTATTTAAAAATATTTATAAAGGCCTAAACGACTTGGTATAGTGGGGCTGAATTGATTTGAAGCCGTAATGACTGGGGCGGATATGACTTGGGACCAAAGTGACTGAAATTCGTGAGAATTCCATCCAAACTGTCCTCTAACAATTTGTCCCAAACTGGATACTAATCTAACCCAAACCATTTTCTGGTAATTTGCCGCAAACCGTCCTCCGGAATAGGAGAGCGTGATTCTTATTGATCTAATTATTGGGGTTTAATGACACTACGACAGCCTGGGTCACTCATGTTGGACAGTTTTACAGGTGAAAAAAGCCTGATAGAACCACTGAGCAATGACAAATAACTAATGTGCAAACAACACACAAGCTGGGTTAGCATTGGTTGAAGACAAGTGTATGCTTGACATGCAGTATGCCTTGGTACACAATGCCACCACGTGGGCAATGGGAATGAAGGGTATTGCCCAAGGAAACAAAGTGGTTGCCGCAGGCAGAATTCGATCGAGGACCTTTCGGCTTGCAGCCTGCACCTCTAACTACTAAGCCCTTCAACCTTCAAAACTCTATAGTACCAGCTAAAACATGTTGTAGAAAGAACACTTGAAAATTTCTCAAGTTCATAGTTTCATTATTAGTTTGTGATATTTGTTTTTGCTGTACAGTGGAACCCTGTTAATTGAAGAGCCACTTTGCAAATAAAAATTATTCAATTAACAGGAGAATTCAATTAACAGGGATTGTGTGACTTTCCTGTATCCCAGAGATAAACTTTGCATTTATTCTATTGTATTTTGTTTGACAGAGCTTCATGATCTCTGTCAAACAAAATATACTAGATTGAATGCCTGTATTAGATGTACTTAGGCCAGTTGAAAACTGGGAAGAGTCAGGGTAATGCTTCGGCATGTTATAAGATTTTTTATTGAATTAACGGGAGATTACTGTATAACCTATATTCAATTAATAGGTCAAATTTGTACTTGAGGCATGGTAAATGGTTTCGTGTTGGGAAATTATATTCATTTAACAGGGAAAAACAATTAAGAGCTATCCAATTAAGTGGGCTCCACTGTATAATCACCCCCCCCCCCCCCCCCACACCCCAATCAAAACCATCATTCATGTCTTGGATTCAGCAAATTTGACTTCTTCATTTATTGAAGATTAACAACACGTTTTTAAAGCCAGGTCCACCTCATGTTGGACAGTTTTACTGGGGAAGGAAACCAGAGTACCTGGAGAGAACCACCTATCAGTGGCAAGCAACTGTCAGGCTCCTTAACATAATAACTCCAAACAACAGGATTATTTTTAAAAATATAGAAAAACTGCATAGAACGTTTAAAGAAAAACATTTTCTGTGAAGATTTGACCTGTGAGGTGATAAGATTCGACCACGACTGAGTCCGAATATTCTCGGGAAAAGTATGAGGGCTGAATCTTCCTCTGGCGGCTGAATCTTCATGAACCCCTTTTGTTCAAACTAAATTCTCCATTACTTATTAAGCTTCATAACTAAGACAAAAACAATACTATGAAATTCGTGTGTCTGAAAATCTATAAATTTCAAATAAATTTACACAAATTATATAGCAAAATGAAGGATGTGGTGTATAGAAGTAATAGAACCCCAGAGGTATTTGTGCGCCTCAGGCACTGACACACAGTCGACATCAAACATCAGCGGTTCCTAAAAGTGTGCTATCGGTGCCATATTTGTATCATAACTGATAATAATAAAATAATATTTCATAAGAACAACAAACACAGGAATTCAAAATGTAGCCTCAAGGCTGCATGGTGGTGACTGCCAACGCTATCCCATTGTCCTTGAAAGGGGGAGTCATTTACAAATAGTTTTTTGTCATGTGATACTCTGGATACTCCCCATTTTTAGCTCAACTTTAACATCGTCAAATTTAAGGTTATGCCCATGGGCTGTCGTCCGTCTGTCCGGAGTCAACAATTCAATACGGCTCGGGCTAGAGGCCGTATTTATGAACCGATCTTTACGAAACTTCTTGGGAAGCTTTGTTATCACCATGGGACGAGAATCGGTGTTTCTGGGTGGGGTCCAAAATTCAAGATGGCCACTAGCAGCCATTTTGTACTGAAATCAGTGCGATCAGTTTTCTGTACAGAACTGTATGAAAGTTCTGATTTGAATAAATTTGTGTATGAATGTTTAGTAACATGGAATACTTAACATATAATACAGGTTTTTTTCTCGTGCAGAAAATATGCAAATTAGATGAACTATTTATGATCACTTTTGGAAACCAAGATGGAAATTGCAAATCAAATTTTCGAAACAAAAAAATACCCTGGTTAGTTCATAACTGAAAAGGCACAGGGGTGATGTTTGAAAATATTATTTTATTATTACCACTTTTGCGGGCGCTCCCAGCACATTAACAATGCGTTGAAACCTCGTAATGCTCAACAAGTACAAGTCATGTGACGTGTTGGGCAGTTATTGACTATAACAGCCCAACACGTCAATAACAGCCCGACACGTCTAAATATAGACAATGACGTCACATCTCTCAGCCGATCAACAATATTTTTCCCAGATTTCCATTGGGATCGAAATTCAATTCGGGTTTTTTTAATTTGTAAACACAATTAACACGTTTGTTTCAAGTGTTTTCCTTTGTGTCACGGATAGATAATGTATCAAATATAGGAAGCGATACGCACAAAGTAAGTGATGACATCTTTGATGAATAAACTCCTTGCCTAAAGTTCGCATTTCGAAGATATATTTCATCATCTAACTTCCCAAATTTCGCCGTAGACTAATCAGACGATAGTCATGTTACCCGCTTTGTTTGTCAACAAATCAGACGATAGTGTCGCCGTTTTTTAATTCTAAAATGTCAAACTTCATTTATTTATCTTATTTCCCATATAATTTAATTGTAATGTACCCGATGTAAGAAAGTGGCAATAATAGAAATAACATGACTTTGTCGGGCATTACAGTGTATCAACGGCTCAACAGAAATGGTTAACAGCCCTTGAGCTTATTAGCGGCCCTCGACTTCGTCGCGGGCCGCTAATAAACTCTTGGGCTGTTAACCATTTCTGTTGAGCCGGTAATACACTGTAAAGCCCTTCATAATCATGTTATTGTTATATTACCAGTGATGCGAATTGTTGTTTGACATCCATACTTGATCAAGTTTCTGAACAAGCACATTATACTATTCCAATGTTAGCTACTGGATGAAAGCACACAATTTGAAGTTGTTGGTTTATCATAATAAGGGACTAGTTGTAAATGGGTGAGTAGGTTCACAAATATTAATATTTTTAAGACCTGGTATCAAAATAATGTAAATGTTTGAACAACAATACAATTTATTATCAGTTAATTACAGTGGACCAAGGCTTGCATTTTAGAACCGTGGCCAGGCTGATGAATAGGCCAGGTAAAAGGGGTCACCAGGACTGATTTGTACTGTTCATGGCTGATTTCGCAGATTACATAAACTGTGGCAGATGCATTAAAATTTTGCCGGCTCAGTACATTGGCGACCAGGCTGATCAGTCAGCCTGGTGAGAAATGTTTTGAGGCTCATTACCAGGCCTGATGAAAATGTAAGCCCTGATGGACAAGGTCCCTAATTACAATAATAGTTAATAATTAGGGCCGCCGCGATTAATCGATTGTCGATCGGTCACTCCGAAATCGATTGGTATTTTTCGTTGTCGACGAATCGCAAAATCTTACCCCATTTTAGACGCTTAATAATTAAAAAAAATGGATGAAAAAACTATTGTTGCTAAAGGTAAAAGGTCAAGAACGTCGATGTTAAACCTCAAGAAGGCGTTAGAAGCATTTGTCTTTCAGCTCAGCTACATCAAAGCTTTGATGTTCTGAACCTTTGAACCGTCAGTGTAATAATCAAGACCGGTTGGCAGTTGCGAACTTACGAAGTTCGCAACTGACGACCGGTGTTGATTATTACACTGACGGTTCAAAGGTTCAGAACATCAGAAGCTTTGAATGTATCTAAAAGAGGATCGTCCTCGTTGTTTACTTGAGGTTGGTCAGCTAACTCGAACTTCATTTTTAGCGACTTCAATGAGAGGGAGGGGGTCATCTAGGTACGATTAATCGATTATTATCAATTATTTGCGACGATAAATCGATTCCAAAATTTAAAAAAAACGTGACAGCCTTAGTAATAATAAACACTGACCAACAAAACATGATTGACAATTTGACATCTATTTAAATATACTCAATTTATGTTTACTCAATCATCAATCAAGAAAATAACGTCTACATGTACATGGGAAAGAAAAAAAAACACTAAAAAATAAAAAAAATGTAAAAATGTTAGAAGTTGATCCAAAAGTTATCCAACATGTTTTGGTGACTCCTATTGTGCAAGTTTATAAAACAATGTTAAGTTTTTGTATATGTCCAATGTAAGACAGTTTGGGTGCATTAACAGATGGTTCAGGCCAAAATGTAGCGGCCGGTTTGGGTCAAATTGCAGAGTACGCTTTAGGTATATTCAGATGGTGACAAACTTCATGTAATTGTTAAGGTGCAATTTATTAAAAACAAAAGGAGGACAAGAACTGTCAATATTTATTTATTGGTGTTTTAGATCACATGTTTCTACATAATGGCTAATCATGACCACGGGAGTTTTATGGGTAGAGGAAGCCGGTGTTCCTGGAGAGAACTACCGAGTGATGGCGAACTATGGCGAGCAACAGTCAGCTCCCCAATATACCTACTCCACACATGCAGGGTAAACATTGGTTCAAGACAATTGCACCATTGACGTGCAGTATGCCTTGGTACAAAACGCCACCATGGCCCTATTTGGGCAATGGGGGTGAAGTGTCTTGCCCAAGGACACAACATGGTTGCCGCATGTGCAGACCTCTCGGCTTGTGGCATGTACCTCTACTAACTGAGCTGCCACACCCCAGAACTGTCAAATAATTGTGACAGATTAATGGAACACAGACATAGTATATTTTTGTGTTTTGGTAGACCTTCGATCAATAACAATGGCATTTTAACATTCAAAACTGTACAGTACCAGCTAAAACATGCTGTAGAATGACCACTTGAAAATTTCTCAAGTACATTGTTTCATTATTAGTTTGTGATATTTTTTTTTGCTGTACAGTGAACCCTATTAATTGAAGAGCCACTTTGCCAATGAAAATTATTCAGTTAACAGGCGTATTAAATTAACAGGGATTGTGTCACTTTTCTGTATTCCAGAGATAAACTTAGCATTTATTCTGTTATATTTTCTTTGACAGAGCTCCAGGAGCTCTGTCAAACACGATATAGTAGACTAAATGCCTGTATTGGATGTACTGAGGCCAAATTGGTCTATAACCAAAGGAAAACGGGAAATAGTCAGGAAAATTATTCGACATGTTACAAGATTTTTTATTCAATTAACAGGCGATTACTCTATAACCTATATTCAATTAACAGATCAAATTTGAACTAGAGGCATGGTAAATAGTTTTGTATTGGGAAATTTTATTTAATTAACAGGGATATACAATTAAGAGATATCCATGTAAGTGGGATCCACTGTATAACCAAAAGCATCCCAACCCCCACCCCAATCAAAACCATCATTCAAAAGTCTTGGATTCAGCAAATTTGATTCCTTTATTTATTGGTGTTTTACAACACCTTTTTCAGCCAGGGTCACCTCATGTTGGATAGTTTTAGTGGGGGAGGAAGCAATTGTCAGGCTCCTCAACATAGTAACTCCAAACAAGCAGGGTTATCAGTGGTTAAAGACAAGTGCATCATCGATGTGCAGTATGCCTTAGTACAGTTGCCGCAGGTGAGATTCGAACTGAGAACCTCTCAGCTTGTTTTGGGAAGATTTTTTTTTTGTTCCAGCTTCTTTAAGGTTTGTTTCATATTGCACAATTTTGTGATGATCAGTTATCAAAAATCCTTAAAAAAAACTATAGAAAAAATGCATAGAACATTTGAAGAAAAAAATTTCTGTGACGATTTGACCTCTGAGGTGATAAGATTTGACAACGACTGGGACCGAATATTCTCGGAAAAAGTATGAGGGCTGAATCTTCTTGTGGTTGAATCATCATGAACCTCTTTTTCAAACTGAATTGTCCATTACTTATAAAGCACCATAACTAAGGCAAAACCAATACTATGAAATTCCTAAGTCTGAAATTCTAATAATTCCAAATAAATTTACACAAATTATATTGCAAAATGAAGGGTGTGGTGTATAGAACCCCAAAAGAATGTGTGCACCTCACGCACTGACACACAGTCGACATCAGACATCAGCGGTTCCTGAAAGTGTGCTATCGGTAACGTATTTGTACCAGAACTGATAATAATAAAATAATATTTCATAAGAACAACAAACACAGGAATTCACTGGTGAATGCCAATGCTGTCCCATTGTCCTTGAAAGGCAGAGTCCTTTACAAATAGTTTTTTGTCCTGTGATACTGTGGATACTCCCAACTTATAGCTCCAACTTTGACATAGTCAAATTTGAGGTCATTCCATGGCCCGTCGTCTGTCTGGGCGACTGTACGGCATCAACAATTCAATACGGCTCTGGCTAGAGGCCGTATGTATGAACCGATCTTTACGAAACTTCATCGGTACTTTTGTTATCATCATGGGATGAGAACGAGTGTTTTGGGGTGAGGTCCAAAATTTTAGATGGAAACCAGCAGCCATTTTTTACTGAAATTAGTGCAATCAGTCTTTTGTATAGAACTTCTGTATGGAAGTTCTGATTTGAATAAATGTTTATATGAATGTTTAGTAACATGGAATACATCACAGTAGTGTGGAATGAGGGATTGAAGCGCATCTCATTTTGTTGTCTCGATCGCACCTCACCAAAAAACTTAATTTTTGTCGAGCAATCGCGTTCTTCACGATCGAAATGTATGGATTTGTACGATGCGGCACGTTCACGATCACATCGTCACTTTTTCGTGTTTGCGGTAGACGATGCGTCACGGGTTTAACGTTCAATTTCTCTAACGATCAACGTGGGTCAACGTGCGATAGAGACGGAATTTTAACAAACTCTATAAAATTCCTCCTCTTAAAAACTCACTTTTAGTGCGCTTGAAAGAATCTGACCCGATCGATCTCGGGAAAACATCCCACCTTTTCGCAGAGGTAACACGAACCCGCCATTTAGGTGAATTTTGTCGACAGAATGTCGTCAAAACGACACGACCAGGGCGAATGGAAGACCAGCGATCCAACATCGATTCCCGCGGAAAAACGGAGTTCGAATCGAGAGGGTGAATTTATCGGTGCGCCCGAATCACCCGGCGATGACCTGGTGAGGTTTTTGGCAAGGAGAGAGAGATAGCTCGCAGAGTCGAGTGCGCCAGCTCCGGTCCGCGATTATGTGGATATTGCGAGTTGTGAGACGGGGTTAATATTTAAATATAAATGGATATAATTTATTATTTTTTTTGATCGATGGAATCAATTTTTTTTTTCTCAGAAATTGAAGATTGTATTTTTAGCGCGTGAAAAGTGTACTCGAGCTAAATGTCTATATAGTGAAGCAAATTGTAATGTGAATTTATAATCAGTTAGATCGTGTTGTGAATTTATGAGGGGGAATTATGAATTCAATAACTGACTTGACTATTGAAGAAGGTAAACAAAAATTTATTCGTTTTCTATCCTACTGAAAGGACCGTTATATCTCATGAATGAACTCTTTATAAACCCATTGGGCAAGTGTTTTTTCTTTGTGAAATGTACAATTATGATCGGTATGTATCGTCCGTTATTCTTTAGTGAACTTGAAGCCAAATGAATAATTTTGCTTGCTATTTATCGTTGGTGGGAATGAATGGTGATAAAATGCGCGCCGATTTTAAACACAACATATTACTGACTGTGGAGGAAAACCCATGAAATGCGCGTCAATCTCAAACAAGATATGTTCTGACTACTGGTAAACCCAAGATATTTCTGACTAGAAGAAAACCCATATGGACTTGAACAAATATTTTTACAATTAATAATTCACAAAAAAAATTGAAAAATTACAAAAATTTATTGGCAAAAAAAATATTTTAACAATAAGAAGTAAACAAAAAAAAGTATTTTTTTTACATGAACAATTATTATCATTAAAAAAAAACACTCACAAAAAATGTTTGTCATTAAAGCAAAAACACTTGTCAGAAAAAGAAAAAAAAGTTGTTATTTTTACATAATATATATAATAAGAAGTAGAAAAAAAAATTAAACTATTTTTTTTACAATTAATAATTATTATCATAAAAGTTTAACAATTCACAAAAAAACTTTTCGAAATCTCAAAAAAAAATTTTTTTTACAATTAACAATTATCATAAAAAAATAATCAGTCATGACATCGTCAGTACCCAAACAATCAGCATTAAAACTGAAGAGAATCGAGAGATATTCAAAGCTCGGTAGTAAAATTTATAGACTACAATCCCACGACGCCATCGAATTGAAGGACGTGGAGACGAGTGGTTTGAGAGAGGAATACGACAAATTTTCATTGCCTTCGAAATTGAACGAGAACACCTTGGATTTCATGTAGAAATGTCAAGACGATCTATTAACCATTCTGAAGGCAAATGTACAAAAAAAATCGATGCAGACAATCTGTCTCTAATCTACAGGAGTAACATATATCCGCACGTCTCCAAAGAAGTCGTCGACAAATTGAATCTGGGCATCGGGGAAGAACGAAAATTCGAGAGGGTGAATCTAGTTTTCCGATGGATTTTTCAGTGGGGAAAGGATAGCTCTCAGGAAAAGGATAGCTTAACATGCTCATAACGGACGCGAACATATGATAAAAAAGGAAAGAGTTAGTTCATTATAGATTTTAAATCTCAATTCGAAAAGTTTATTAAAGTATTTTATCATGAAGTAGTACTCATTTTTTTCTGGGTTTTTTTCTATTTTCTTTTTGTCATTAAAGAAAAAAAAATAAACAAAAAATTTTGAAAAATTGAATAAAATTTTTGAAAAATTAAATAAAATTTTGAAAAAATTGAAAAATTAAAATAGGTATTATATACACATATTAAATAAGAAATTTAACACATAAAAAATGTTAAAAACAAAAAAGCATACCGCGGATTTTTTTTTTATATTTTTCTACCAAACCTGAGTTGAAAACCTATTGTAGAAATCTAGGAATTAAAAATTTTAACCGTCACAAAACCAAAGAACGATTGATTGAAGCCATGTGCGAGGAGACTTGTGATCCATCACTGGTGAAATTACAAGCCAAAGTGCGTCAGTCGTTGAAATTAAAAGGTTTCAAATACATGAAAAAAGATGAATGCATAAGTCATTTGCTCGATGGAAAGGGAATGGACGAAAGATCTGCGGTAGTGACAAAAAGAACTCAAATCGCGAAAACAAAGGATGAGAAGATAGCAATGACAAAAAAACAATGTCAACAAACGACTGCAGAGAAAACTAAGAAGAAGAAGACTGTTAAACGGAAAGTGGTAGAACAGCAGAAGGTTTCGAAAGAGAATAATAAAAAAAATGAAAAGTGATGTGGTTGGAGATGACGATTTGTTAGAAAAAAAACGATGGATGCATTCAAGAGAGCGATGAATGTAAAAAGGATCTCGGTGCTATAATGAATATCAGGATCGAAGAGTCCAAACAATCATCATCGATTTTGATAGAACAAGATGAAGCCATCAAAAGATGGTTTGAATTTCGTCGTTAAGCCCGGTCTGATGAAAAAAAATTGATCCCGAATCGTTCATGGAACCAGTGAAGGATAGAGTGTTGAACGTAATTCAATAAGGGTTTAAAAATAAGAACGATCTTGTATTGTCTGATGAAAAATGTTGACCCGAAAAAGGGTGACATCCTGGAACGAGATGACTTTTTCGGATCTAAAAACGAGATTGTCTTCAGAGATGATGAATTAGTTGACGTTTATAAAGTGATGAAAGACAAGATGATGGAATCTATGGCTACTTTTCAAAACAAGGGAAGGAACTGGACGTTCCAGAAGATTTTGAATCTCGAGGTTAACGTGGATAGACACGATCCTTTGAAAGCATCATCCTACATAAAATTACCCTTATTTGAAATTTTAAATAAAAAGCCGTGATCAACATGAAAAATGAAGGTGATAACGAGTGTTTCAAATGGGCGCTCACATCGGCTTGTATCCCATAGAAAATGACGCTCAGAGAGTTTCCAAGTACTCAGACACTTGTAAAACTCTCGACTGGACGGGAGTGTCTTTCCCGACGTGGTTGAAAGATATTAGAGATTTCGAAAAGCTAAATTCCACCGTTGCCGTGAACGTTTTGGGATATGAGGGAAATGATAAAAAAAGAATAGCCTATCCTCTCAGAATGACTTCGCACAAAGAGAGAGAACAGATTGTTAATTTGTTATTAATTTCAGAGGGAGACAATCAACAGTATTGCTGGATTAAAGAAATGAGTCAGTTGTTGATGAGGCAGAATAGTAAACATAAGTGCGAGAGATTATTCGGTTTTAACTGCATGAATTCGTTCCGTAGTCAAGAATCACTGACGCATCATCAGGAATATTGCAGCGAAAAGCAAAACGTTGCCGTTGAAATGCCTAAACCTAAAACTTACGTGGATTTTTGCAATTACATAAAAAAGATTAGAACCACCATTTGTCGTCTACGCTGATTTCGAATGTTTCACCAAGAAAATAAATTCTTGCCAGCCTGACGAGCGTAGGAGTTATGGTGAAAAAATATCAGAAGCATGTACCTTCGGGCTATTGTTATTATGTGAAATGTTCTTTCGACGATCAAGAATCGTCGGGTCCATTCGTCTATACCAAACGTTCAGAAGATGATGATGTGGCTCAAAGATCTGTAGAAGAGTTAGAATCGAAAATTCAAATATTATACGACAAATTTAAAAAACCTAAAGACATGATCATCACGACAGAGCAACAGCGAGAATACAATGAAACCATCGAATGTCACATCTGTAGACAATTATTCAATAATAATTGTGAAAATAATAAAAAAAGTTAGAGATCACGATCACTAAACCGGTCTGTTTCGTGGCGCTGCTCACAACAAATGCAATTTAAAATTTCGAGATGCTCAATTCTATCCGGTGATATTTCACAATCTCTAGGGTTACGACAGTCACTTGTTCGTGAAAAATATGGGTGTTAGCGAGGGAGAGTTGAATTGCATCGCGCAAAACGATGAAAAATACATTTCATTCACTAATGTAAAGTCATCGATAAAAAAGAGAGTCATCGATGGTTTGAATGAGAAAATTAGTCCCATCCACAGAGAGATGCGTTTCATCGATAGTTATAAATGTATGTCAACCAGTCTGGCAAAATTAGTCAACAGTTTGAATAGGGAGAAATTTAAAATCATGAGTAAACATTTTAATGATCGACGAGAATTGGTGGACATTATGTTGAGGAAAGGCATCTATCCTTACGATTACATGAACAATCTCAAGAAATTTGACGACGGCGAATTTCTATTCGAAGACGAGAGTGGTGGAAAACATATTACCGAATTTGTGGGTTTGAGACCTAAATTGTACGCTTATCTCATCGACGGTGAAGAGATCAAGAGATGTAAAGGCATTCAAGCGTGTGTGATGAATAAAAACATCGCTTTCGAAGAGTATAAAGACTGGCTTTTCGTAAATTCGATGGTGTATGAAAAGATGGTTATCATTCAAAGTGAAATGTATGAGGTATACACCAAAGAAATCAATAAGATTGCATTGACTGCCAATGACGATAAAAGAATTATATGCCCGGATAAAGTACACACGTTTGCTCTCGGACATAATTCTCTGACATTTCAACAAAATCGAGAGACCGAAGACGTCGAAATGTCATAAGTTTAAAAAAACACTCGCGAGTTTATAAATTAAAGAAAAAAGAATAGAAAGAAAACAAAAAATAATGAATAAAAAAAAAATAAAAAAAAAAAAAAATATTATGAATAAGAAGAAAATAAAACACATATCCATAGAAGGTGTCATCTTACCCAACGAACCCCTATCCAACATTGATCTATCGAAAGCAGCAAAAAATTTTAAAATCAAACATTTTCGAGGTGTGTTTTCTAGAGATGCCTTGCCGAGAAAACAAGAAAATACAGGAGTGCTGTGCAAAAAAAGGACGACGATAATATACCAATGCAGTTTCCTGAAAAGGCCATCTTTAAAATAATAAGACTGAGTATCACAAATTTAGTTTCATGATTCGGACCAGATTTTTATATAGGACGTTTCAGCCCGAGATCTATGGACGATTCTGACCATATTTCTGGCCGATTCGGACCAGACCATTGGACGATTCGGTCCATGTTTGTGGACGATTTGGACCAGGTTTCTGGGCGATTTGCCCAACAGACACACAAACTACACAAGCCAGTACAGACATACATTCTTCACAAGACAGCACAGACTTGTCATTTGAAGTAAATAGGCCTAGAGCTTTATGTGCCAGTTTCAATAAGCCATTTTCATTAATTTCTCTGAAAAAAATACCGACGTACCGGTATTGTTTGTAGTTATCACAACATATAATTCTGAGAGTAATTATGAAACAGCTAATCCTGTGCTTCTGGGTTTTTGCAATGCATTTTGGGTCCGCATACCGAATTTGGTCAAAATCGGCCCAGTAGTTAGCCCGTTGCTAAGGGGGGGGGGGCGCTCTGGTTGCTAATGACGTCACGTGGCGTAAACATTTGATCTTTCTGTTTTCATTTGCAATGCATTTTGGGTCCGTATACCGAATTTGGTCAAAATCAGCCCATCAGTTAGCCCGTTGCTAAGGGAGCGCCCCGGTTGCTAGGGAAGTCACATGACGTCATCATTAATCTATCTGTTTTCATTTGCAATGTATTCTGGGTCCGTATACCGAATTTGGTCAAAATCGGACCAGTAGTTAACCCGTTGCTAAGAGGGCGCTCTGGTTGCTAGGGAAGTCACGCGACGACACCATTGTCCTGTCTGTTTCGTTTGCAATGCATTTTGGGTCAGTATACCGAATTTGGTCAAAATCGGCCCAGCAGTTAGCACGTTGATAAGGGGGCGCTCTGGTTGCTAAGGAAGTCACATGACGGCAACATTGATCTGTCTGTTTTCATTTGCAATGCATTTTGGGTCCGTATACCGAATTTGGTCAAAATCGGCACAGTAGTTAACCTGTTGCTAAGGGGGCGCTCTGGTTGCTAGGGAAGTCACGTGACGTCATCATTGATCTATCTGTCTTCATTTTCAATGCATTCTGGGTCCGTATACCGAATTTGGTCCAAATCGGCCCAGTGTTTAGCCCGATGCTAAGGGCGCGCTCTGGTTGCTAGGTAAGTCACGTGACGTCATCATTGATCTGTCTGTTTTTATTTGCAATGCAGTTTGGGTTCGTATACCGAATTTGGACAAAATCGGACCAGTAGTTAGCCTGTTGCTAAGGGGCGCTCTGGTTGCTAGGGAAGTCACGCGACGACACCATTGACCTGTCTGTTTCGTTTGCAATGCATTTTGGGTCCATATACCGAATTTGGTCAAAATCGGCCCAGTAGTTAGCCCGTTGATAAGGGGGCGCTCTAGTTGCTAGGGATGTCAGGTGACGTCATCTTTGATCTATCTGTTTTTATTTGCCATGCATTCTGGATCCGTATACCGAATTTGGTCCAAATCGGCCCAGTAGTTAGCCCGTTGCTAAGTGCGCGCTCTGGTTGCTAGGAAAGTCATGAGACGTCATCATTGATCTATCTGTTTTCATTTGCCATGCATTCTGGATCAGTATACCGAATTTGGTCCAAATCGGCCCAGTAGTTAGCCCGTTGCTAAGGGCGCGCTCTGGTTGCTAGGGAAGTCACGAGACGTCATCATTGATCTATCTGTTTTCATTTGCCATGCATTCTGGATCAGTATACCGAATTTGGTCCAAATCGGCCCAGTAGTTAGCCCGTTGATAAGGGCACGCTCTGGTTGCTAGGGAAGTCACGAGACGTCAACATTGATCTGTACATTTTTATTTGCAATGCATTTTGGGTCCGTATACCGAATTTGGTCAAAATCGGCATAGTAGTTAGCCCCTTGCTAAAGGGGCGCTCCGGTTGCTAAGGAAGTCATGTGGCGACACCATTGACCTGTCTGTTTTCGTTTGCAATGCATGTTGGGTCCATGTATCAAAATTGGTCAAAATTTGCCCAGTAGTTTGCCCGTTGCTAGGGGCGTGCTTTACTTGCTATGGACGTCACGTGGCATAATCAGTGACCCATTAACCCCCCCCCCCCTTCCCCCCACACCCAATATATTGAGGGTCCCTTGACGCAATGAGGGTGAAAGCAATGGTGGAGAGCCATCACTTGTTTTACGTCCTAGTATCCTTGAAAAAATGTAATCTCATTTGTCCCCGGTTCCTTTGAAAAAATACCTGAAAGATTAATCAGCCAGCGTCATTCTCGTGAAGTCTCATCTCGTTAACTACTTCCTACGTTAAAAAAAGTGTGAAATTAGTATAAAGGACTCACGAGTTTCGACGTCGGCTTCGCCTCCGTCTCAACTCGGGCGCCTTCGGCGCCTTCGTCCTTTATAAAAAGACTGTGATGCGGAATGTGGAATTTTAAATCTGGATGATATCAGAGGTAAGTGCTCGCATTGGGTCACGTGATTTCAAATCGGAATAAAAATTATTATTTCGATAGCTGTGGAATCTCACCGCCGATAGAAATAAGGAACTATTTAACATCAGTTATTTACAATACCGAAAGAGTGCAAGCACCAGATCGAGTGTTTTGCGGTCACCTGTGCCTCTACGTTCTCAAGAGATGGTCGGAAGGAGATCACTTTCAAGATATTCTCAACCATTTACATAAATGAACTTTTTGGGCGGGATATATATAGAGAGAGATATATAAATAAAAAAATGTTGTTGCATTAATTAAAATAATAAAAAAAATGATATAATAGTAAAAACAAACAAAACAAAACACAAAAAATGACAGTCGATAAATTCGGTCACGCTGACGATAATGAAGGTTCCTCTAGAAAGAAAAGAAGAACCCCAGTCAAAATTGTTGGTAACATTGCCAACATGGATGAAAGATATGTTCAAAGATACGAACCTCGACAAGAACCTTTAAATTTAAACAATAAGAAAATCTACAATCTTCCCAAACTGATCAATCAGTCAGATGCCGCAACTAAAAAATATGTCGATAGAGGAGACGAAAATTTCTGGCAGATGATGAGAGATAATTACGTGAATAAAGCCATGACAGACGATCTCGACTTGAAATCTAAATGAGTGGTGAACGTAGTGAATCCTAGAGATTTGACCCATGTTGCCACTAAAAGATATGCTAAAAGGTATGCGGATGACTCTCACGCGAGATTTAGTAAACATCTGAGAGATCATTGCGTTCCTGAAGTGATGCAGTCTAATTGAACGCGAATTTTAACAAGATAATTAACGTATCCGATCCTATGAATCCCAGTGATGTAGTAACCAAACAATACGTAGACTTGGAACTGAGAAATAATAATGTCAACGTGCAAAAATGAAATCGGATCTGGATGCGGGATTCAATAAGATATTGAATCTGTCTGCGATTGACGATATGGACAAAGACACGACGGTAGTCAACAAAGGCTTTGTGGATTCTGCCATACAGGATTCTCAATCCTAACTGGAATCTCAAGTCGTTGACTTATATCTGAACATAAAATCTGGAGGAAAAATGGAGGCCGGCATCAACATGAACGGTTACGAACTATTCGGTCTCGATGACGACACAGAATACGATTCCAGTGCAGTCAGTAGAAAGTTTTTGGGAGAAAATATGGTTTGGAAAAAAGGTGATGTGATGGAAGGTAACCTGGACATGGGAGGGCACGCACTCACGAATCTGCCGAATCCCACTTACATGACGGATGCTTGCAATCTGATCACCATCCTGGAAAAGATGAAATACGCCAGACAATTGATCACCATCTGGGCTGAGAAGAGCAGTGCGTTAGATGAGGGAACAGCTGAATGATCTTTCGGAAATGGGGTAACGCACTATTGCACAGTCTGATAGGATATCCCATGCCGGTGGGAGGCCATATCATTTGAATGAGTCTAACTTCTACCAACTTGTGTACTTTAAACATATTTTATTTGCCTTAACTATTGAGCAAAAAGGGATAGGAGGACAAGTGCTTTCCACTTAGTAGAAACCTCCGCTCCCATGACATGAATACAGAAAATGTTACAATGGCGAAACAAACAAGTTTTTTGAAATTCATAAATGTAAAATAAACTATTTGAATGGGTTTATATATATGTGCGTATGTGTATAAATAAATATGAATATGTAGCACTAAACAAATACAGAAAAAGGAAGAAAGAAAGAAAGAAAGAAAGAAAAGCTGTTGATGTCCCTTTTGCATTCTGTATCTCTCTCGATTTGAATCAATTAATATACAAAGCCAAAGGCCCCTTGGGCGCTGATCTGATTAGGATGTGTTAAAATAATAATAATAATAATAATAATAATAATAATAATAATAATAATAATAATAATAATAATAATAATAATAATCATTTCTTCGCCTTCTGTACTACAGCTTAGGGACGTGTCTCATTAGATCCTTGCTGATTCACACAAAAGGTAGAGAAAACGCCGCGTCAGCGACTCATGCCACAAACAGCGCAACCGTGACTATCATCGTGACTGCACAATCTGTGTACCAATGCGCTGGCTCAACGTCACCCCGTTGACGCGTCCATTCCGCAACCCCTCCATGCGTATTCTATATTGAAGTGGATACCTTGAGTCAGCATTGTTTTACAAATATTACTAGATGGGAAACTCGTTGTCGAACCTCCCAGTGCTACAAATAAATTTTTGCACAAATTTAAAAATCAAAGTGTTAGTTTTGGTTTCTAACACCGGATCACCGTAAAGTAGATTATCCACTGAATTCAAAGTAATATTAAGATTTGATAAATTACCAATAAGAGCGTTACGAGCGTTTGAAGAATGAGGGGCAGACAAGGGAATAATGTTCTGCGTTCTGAACAACATTTATACATTGTGGGCAATATGGACATTCGGAGATGTAATTGAGGAATTTATCACTTCTCAGATCACTACAACCGGTTCTAATTCTACTGTGAATGATATTGTCTTTTCTAGAACCATGCGAGAAATATGCAGGTGGTCTGCATACGGGGGGCGATATGAGTTTTTTGAATTCAGTAAGCGATGAGCAATGTCGCACTGATTGGGATAAATTGTTCCACGTTTCCGTGCAAGACGGAAAGAATGATCGTTTAAATAGCTCAGTTCGCATGCTGTAAGGCATAAAATTTGACGAATTGCGGAGGTTATAAGACGATGTGTCACAAACCCGTGGTGGAAGAAGTTCATAGAGAAAATCTGGCACATCGTTGTGTATGATTTTGTAAAAGATACACATCTTTTGAACGTGTCTTCTTGTTTCTAGATTATTCCCCCCAACTTCTAACAAGAGGCGATCGCGTGATACTGATCGTGTCAGGCCCGATACGATTCGTGCGGCATCGCAGTGTATATCCTCAAGGCGCTTCATTAAATGTTGCGGAGCACCGCACCAAACAGGACTACCGTACTCTAATATTGGTAGCACGAAAGCATTATACATCTTTCCCAGGTTCTGTCGGTTAAAAATGTCCTTCAATTTTCTCAACTGAGAAAGTCTTGCACAAGCTTTTTTACATATATCATCAATATGGGCTTCCCAACTTAAGTTGGATTGAATAGATAACCCCAAATGTTTGTGGACAGCAACAAAATCTAATGTTTCGCTGTTGAAAACAATATTTGGAAATATAACATCCCTGCTGAGTATAAATAGTATTACGTTAGTTTTTTTAGCATTAAATGTGACCAACCACGTGTCAGCCCATTTGTTAATTTTTTGGAGTTCGGTGTTCATTTTAGACTGAATTCTATGAGTATCAGAAGATGACTCTGTCAGACAAGTATCGTCAGCGAACAGTCGAACAACAGACTCGATATAGTCGGCTATGTCGTTGATGTACACGAGAAATAAAAAAGGGCCAAGAACGGACCCTTGTGGGACTTCAGCTTCTATATCTTTATAATCCGATTTGCAGCCGTTAATTTTCACCCTTTGCCTTCGGTTTGTAAGATAACTATGAAACCATCGTAGGAGTGAACCAGAAACGCCATACTGCTTTAGTTTAAAAATTAATCCTTTGTGCCATACCCTGTCAAAAGCCTTGGAAATATCACAGAAAACGCCACAGGTTTGCATGTTTTTGTCTATTGCGTTGCAAAGGTTGTGATAGACTTCTATTAATTGGAATACGGTACTATTGTTCGGCAAAAATCCAGATTGAAATTTATAAAATAACCTGTTATTAAGGAAATATTTATGAATATCTTTAAAAACAACTCGTTCCATGATTTTCCCAATACAGCATAATAAGGATATAGGCCTGTAATTTTTGGGGTCGTATTTGTCCCCCTTTTTACAAAGTGGAATCACATCAGCTAATTTCCACTGGTCTGGGTAGGCACACTCTGATAGGGATTTCTCGTAAAGAAGGAAAAGCGGTCTACTGACAGAAAACTTTGGTTCCTTCAACATTTTATGGCCTATTCCATCGTGACCGTTTGACTTGTTGGTTTTCAAGCTTTTTAGAATGTCGATAATGTCCTGTTCAGAAAAAGATATGTTACTTATGGATTGTGAACATCTACGTATAAAGGGTGGGAGTTTTTTGGAATGTGAGTTTAATTCACTGTTAATAACAAAAGTCTCGTTTAGGAGGTTTGCTTTTTCTGTGTCATTTTCGATTAGTTCACAGCCCTCATCAGATTCACGCTGCAGATATGGGATGCCTGCAGAGCTGGGAAAGTTGTTCAAAAACTTCTTAACAACACGCCAAAACTGCCGAGGTTCTGTATCATGAGATAAGGAATCGTCAACTTTTTCCAAATACGCATTTTTGGCAAATTTTTTCATGTTGTTGACCTTGTTCCTGGCTGACTTATACTTTGCCCATAGTTGGGGCTTATTATTTTTCAAGGCTGATTTCCTTAGTCGGTCACGGTGGCGTAGCTCTCTTCTAATGGCGCTGTCAAACCATGGTTTGTCATTTTTCCTCACTGTTATTGTGGAATTGGGAATGCAATGTTGTGCTATTTTCAAGAATTCAGAAACAAAGTTGGATACAGAATCGTTTACTGTTGGGGCTTTACATATTAGATTTTCCCAGTTTGTTTCAGCTATCATAATATTCATTCTTTCAAAATTGGCTTTATTGTAAAGCCAAACGTCGCGTGTGGTCACCGATTTGTTGCAACGTGAATGAGAAATGTGGGCATATGTAGCACTAGGATCAGATAACCCCAGTTCAAGTGTTCCTGAATTGACCACGCTGACTGTGTCACTTACAATTATCGGATCTAGCAGTGACTGCGACGTGGTAGTTACTCTAGTGGGTTCCGTTATTACGTTGTTTAGGTTGAACGATGTAATGAGAGAGTACAGTTTACTTTGAGGCTTCAGGAGATCAGACTTGAGTGAAAAAGCAATCGTCAATCTCTTGGTGAACGGTGTGGAATGTGAGAAGAGTTACAGTGTCGAAAAGATGAAGAAGCAACATTCGAACACTAGCATCTTCAGTACACCTCTCAAGGTGCAGATGGGGGATAGGATCAATTTCAAGACGAAAACCAAAAATCCTCAAGCTGCCACTTCAGTGGTCTCTCTGTTGATCGAACTGGACCCTCTAAACAAATAGTTAGTGCAAACAAAATTGAAAATAATAACAACAACAACAAAAAATGAACGTCGATGAAAAATTAATACAATATCTCAAATGCAAACGATTCTTAACTCTCGAAAACCTGAGAAGCAAGAAAGATAAATTGCGTTTGATATCGTGTTTCGCGTCTTATCAAGGAGAAAATCTAAAAGACGTTTCTGGGTTCAACAAACTCTTATGGACATTATTCTTGCTTTAAAAGTTAAGCAAACAGCAAGAGAAAAAAATATTTCGTGAAGTTATAAACCGTTTCAAAATTGTGCAGGGGAGACAACTCCCAAAAATAAATATAATTGGATTTTATTCTCAAAACCAATTATATTTTTATTTTTTGTTTTGACATTCCGAACTCGCATAAAAAAGTGTTATTTGTTTTGGTTTAACATTCTTAAAACACTCGTCCATGTCCAAATCAAGATTCAACACAGCAATAATAAATTCTTCAAAAGCTATTTTTCCTCTATACCTATTCCTCCTGTATCTAGTAAATGTCTCACGCAATCTTTCATGGTTGTTCCCTGTTTTTTTAATTCGCTCTACCATTTCCGAAGTCAATATTATGGGTGTTGTCATTTCCAATCGATCTAATATATTAATAAATTCCTCTCATTTATGTTACCAACCAAATGCGTTCGATTTCATTTCAAACATTCTCTATCTTGATTATTCATTTTTTTAGTTTTTTTTTTATATTTTATCGATATTTTTTTTTTTTGAGGTATTTTTAATTTCCATTTTTTTATATTATATCATCAAACGACAGACATTTTTTGCCCATCCAATTCAGACTCTAACTCTCTGTCAGATAGGACTAGAGCAAAAGCCTTGGTTCTCCTCGGCACATTCTTATCAAATTGCATCTTGATCTGAATGTCTAAGACACTACTCTTGAGTCGCTCGCTCTGTTTACTAACGTCGAATACGAACAGGGGATACATCGATTTATATTCGGTGGGAGTGATGTTAGGATTATCCATCAATTCGTCCAGTCGATGATATTTTTTCTGAAATCTGCAGCATCGCCATATAGTCTGCAGAAATTGTTCTTTTCGAAAGGGGCATTGTAATCGATGGCCAGATATCTCGTGGCATTTAGAAGTACCTGCATGTTTCTCAAGTTACAATGATCGAATAGGGAAGGATGTTTCTCTTGAGACCCATCCCTATCGGTTTGAAATGCCACTACAATGAATCGCGGCCTTTCCGAAGCTGATTTCATGGTCAATCTCCAATTGATGTGATTGCCAGACAGTGGAATACTAGCTGTGTCACACTGTCTCATTCTAAATCCCACCGGTAATTTACTCTTCGATTCCATGATCTTGTAGAGACGTTCTTTCTCTGCGACTGAAGGCAATACATGTGGAATGAACCAAGATATCTTGTTCAGATGTATCTTACCCGCATCGGTTACAGCGGGTCTCATAATGGCTTCGTCGTTTCCTTTTCAAATCAACGTCAGATTGTGTTTGAATCCATAGAAAATCTTATCGTAATCTTCTGCGAATCAGAATATGTGTTTCAGAGGTATCCTGAACGGAAACGTTCCTTTGGGTCTTGACGACGTAATTAAATCCCAAGGCGGCACCAGTATTGGCTGTACTCATGTCGGGAACGGTATCTTTCACCCATAATTGATTGAGTCCTTTAGATTTCGAAAAATCGTCTGGATATGTCAAGAGTCGATACATCGTGGTGGCTTTCCGGGATGAAACACAGATTCTATCTCTTGTCCTGAGAGCATGTATTTTATATTACTGAACAGATGCACCATATCATTATTGGCTGGAGTGACCACGTCATCATCGGCATAATAGCTTCCATCTTCCTTGGTGAGATGACCTTGTATCACTATGTAACTTTCGCTGGGATGAACAAACAGATCTTGAGTTTCGGCATTGATTCTTATTTCACCAGCATTGTTTACACTGGTTCCATTCACTGGTTCGTACTCGTGAACTTCATATTCTTGAATGATGTTGTTTCTCAATATACCTTCGGTTATATCTAATATATTCATCATGTTTTTGTTTTTTGTTGTCTGTGTGTGTGTTTAATTCACTTTTTTTATTATTAATTGTTTTCTTTGAATTATTTATTTTTATTTATTTATTTTTTTCTCCTTTTAACTATATATGTGCAAAAAAAATAAAAGTGAAGGATTGGTTCTTCAAAATGTCGTCTTCTGCAATTCTTGTTCATAAAATGTTCCGATGATTTCTCTGCTGTCATCTTCATCATCCTCTAACGCTTCTATTTTGTAAGTCACTGGATCCGTGTAAAATATTTAAGGATCTTAAAGATTTCTTCAGTCTATAGGCCTGGCATTCTGAAAAATGCAGGAGGGCAAACAATCGCTCTCCTCAATCAGCTTAGGAGAGCAATTAGCTTTACACAGCATTTTAAGTATCCAGTTGAACGAACTCATTGAAACTGAAACCAACAGACTGCATCAGTGATTATATTAACTTTACTAAGGTAAAGCGAAATCTCTTAGACATCTAGATGTCTCACTCAACAACGGAACACACACTTGACAAGACCTGTGTGTGTACCCAGACCTGTTGTCCAAGAAAGTCATACGCCTACCACTACCACCTTCAACCTCCAAGGGGGTTGAAGGAGGTAGTGGTAGGCGTATGACTTTCTTGGACAACAGGTCTGCTTGAATCTACAGTCACATCCTGGTGCAAGTGCTTCAAGTGACAGGATAGTAGTAATGGTAGTATATTATAGTGTCAATATTCCTTGAATAATTACTCCTCAAACTGTGATGTCAGTTGTTGAACTTGAAACTGACAGAAAAAAAATATTGCTGTGACCCATTTTGCTTCAAATGATTGCAACTGTGTTTGGGTATGGTTGCAGCCATTACCTTTTACCACTAAACCACTTTCAAAATGGAATTACATGATGTTATGTGACTTCGATGTTAAATTACATTTTTGCTTTACAACAAAAATTTAATGTGAGCATAATACATGTAATCTCAATCATCCCAGACCAAAATATTTAGGAGGGCAATTTTTCGCTCTCCTTAATTCTTTCAGGAGGGCAGTAAGGAGAGCTGAAAAATCGCTCTCCTGAAATTGCCAAGCCTGGAGTCCATCGAGGAGTGTAACCTTTTGTGAAGAGTAACTTATAAGACGTGATTCTCACTCGATCGCCGACTGCAAATTTCGGTGATTTGGACTCCTTCTTGATATTAATCCTTTCATGATAGAGATTAGTAAAGACGCGTTTTTCATTTTGAGGATCGCTAGCTTCCACGCGGGAGTCATCTTGATCGATCCATGTTGTTTTCTTCGACCAGTTCATCTAGAACGTCGATATATTTCTTGGTCTTATTAGCTGTGAAATACTTGTACATTTTTTTTCTTCATAGTTCTATTCCTATGTTCGATGACGTTAGCTTTCCCTTCATTTTCGACGGAATAGAGGTTGACCAATGGATGAACGTGACTGCTGTAAAATTCCTTCTCTTTGGCCACCCACAATTTATTCGGTTTTCAAGAAGACGATGCGAATATGCTCTTCAGAGCCTCGGCCACTCAAGCTCCCGATTTATTCTTCAGAGGTCTCAACCATCTGTATTTCAAAAACACGTTGATGACCGTCAATATGTACTTTATTCCCTTGTTCTGTTTTGAATGCGAATTCATGTCAACTAGATAGGCCGACCAAATTTGATCCAGACCATTTACGAATACCCTTCTCCTTCGAAATTTACGTGTGATGGGTTTGTGTAGTTTGTTCGCCAATGCATTTGTTAATAATGTTTTCTGGACATTTTTTTATGACCCCATCTGAATGGACGTTTGGTACCGATCACTTTACTGACCAACGGACGTTCGAGTTTCTCTCTCCTTGTGGGATTTGGTATATTTTTCAACGTTGTCAACAAGTTTTTATTGCAGATTCGATTACGATTCACGACGTCGGGATATTTAGCGTAGCACAGATCGTGAGTGTAAGCGGTTGAATCCACCCTATTGATGGGTTTGTTCCAAGATTTAGGTGTCAGATCTCGATTCAATCTCTTATTTAATTTCCTGTCAGGTCCCGTGAATTGATGTCCTGGCAGATGCATTTCAATGGGTAGATTATTAATCAATTTATTTGTCAGACCGGCACCACGTTTGACGAATTGCGTTTTTGTCGAACCTCACATTTTACACGTTCCACGAAGCATGTGGGACTTAATTTTTGTATATATTAATTTTTTTTTTTTAATTTATATTTTAATTTTTTTTTTCTTCTGTTATATATACATTTTTTCAATAAATTGCTTCTGGAATCTTTTTGGGATCCAATAATTTACGAAACGATTGTCTCGCTTCTTCCCTACCTTTTTCCACGAGAGAATCCTTCAGTTCTTCCTTGAGAATCTGATGACTCTTGACTCTTATCTTCGCTTTCATGACTTCGTATTTTTGTTTTTCGTTCAATATGTCGACGAATTCGATGTCCGAAATCCTACCGTCTTTCAATGCCATAGAGATCTTATCCGACATGGAATTGATTTTTGCACGACCAAAAATGCTGATGTTTTTGTGTTTCTTGGCCTTCGCAGATAATTTCTTAGAGAGAAATTTCCCGATTGTACTGTCGAATCCGGCAGTCAAAGCCAATCTTTCTGTGGCCAACATGACCGGAAGTGCAACGAGGGCAGCCGACAATAGACTGATTCCGGCAACGTTCAAACCCATAGAGATCGTGATGAGAGTCAAATCCACGCCACTCACGAATTTCTCTAATCTCGAATATTTCTTATTGAGCAAACGACGAGAATCTTTCTCTTGCCTTAGATACGATTACATTCTATTGATTTGTTCAATTCGATACTTCTGTCCCACGTCGTCGCTATATTCTGGTGGTAGAAGAGGTGTCGTGAGCTCCAACTTCTCTAACGATGGATAGATGTTTTTTATTTCAATTTTATTTATATCTTTTATTATTTATATGTATTTTTTATTATTATTTTCACCTCCTTATTATTTAACAAAAAAAACAAACAAATAATGTTTCTTCCCTTAAACAAGGAATTCATAATAATTGCGATTCCTGTCGGAAAATTTGTGGCCTTCCCTTTTCAAAAAATATTCAAAAACACATTTTTTGTCTTCGTTGATGAGACTTCGATGCACTAACTTCAACTCTTCCAATCTAGTGGGCTTGGGTTTTCCAACCCCAAACACAAATTGATTCCAACATTTGATCAAGTTGTCGCCTTGGACATATTCCAATGCAGGCATAAAATACGTGGTGATGATGTCTTTCCATTCCATCGTGAGACACGCGCATGACGTGAAGAAATTGTTCGTTCACGCAGATTGCGTAAGCTCTGCACAGCGCACTTTGAAGAAACCAAGCTCTCAATTCCATGGAATCATTCATAATTATTTTATAAAAAGACATTTTTATATTCTTATTATTTAATTTTTTTTTCTATTATTTTGTTTTTAGTATTATTTTTTTCTTTCTCTTTTATATATATTTCGTTTTTTTTTAATAACAACATATCTATTCATCTCATCATCAAATGTATGAACGAATACTTCTCGTCTATTATGATTGTGCTTACTGGAAAGAGATGACACTTTTTTTCAAAAGTTGGAGTTTATGCCTCTCGCATTTCGATAAAACCATTATTTTTTTGTCATTAGAATCATACAAAGAATATCGTTTACTCTCCTTTTGTTCCATTTTTTTAATTGTTAATTTGTTTTTTAATCGTTATTTTTTATAATAACATACCCAAAATGGGTATATTCTTAAAACGGCGAATTCTGACCGAACAACAAACCCTTACCAATCGGTTTCACATTCTTTCCTGTCTTTAGATAGGGACTGTCTCCATGGAAAGCATTGCCACCTTTTCTCATGGGTCCTAGATACAATCCTTCACCTTTGGTGTCTACGTGACACACGGCTCCTCTCTTCTTCAAAAGCAGTCTATTTCCTCCCATTATTTTGTCGACTCCCAAACTAGCAAGTCCGCAGAGAGCTCCCATGCCCAGACAACACCATCTTTGCGAGAATGGGTAATGCTTTGGCGGCGACTCCCGCCAATAGTGGTAAGAAACTGCCTTTTATTTTCAGATTATAATCCAATTGAGTGGGACTCAATCTCACAGTCATTCCCATTCGATTATGAATCACTTTCTCCATCAGTTTTAGTCCAGGCAATTCGATCGCTACCGCCACTCACCAGAGTTTCGTAACTGAATTTAAATCTAACGGCCTCACCTCGATGGTTCAATGCTCTACAAAGTTTAGCTTTCTGTCTTTCGGATATGTTCACGTTTTTAATGATGTATCGACTGCTACTCATATTTGTTTGTTTTTCTCCCTGGGTTATAATTTTTTATTTAATTAAAAATAGTACAAATTAGTGATTTTTTTTAATTATTATAAATATTATAATTTTTTTTTCGTTTTTCTTTATTTCTTATATAAATATATAAAAAATGAAAAAAAAAATTGTTAAATAAAAAAAAAAAATTTTTTTTTTTTTTTCAATTTATATTTATTATTAGACTGAACGCTACCATCGACGTAACTTCCCAAGGTCACATTGACATTCACTAAAATGCTATTGACTGCAAGAATGTCGACCAAATTTTCAGACGCTGCATGACCTTGATACATCTATTGATCGAATCCCAACATCTTACCAATTGAATCTTCCGCACTAAAATCCACTCAAAAATTATCTCTCAAGTCTAATATCGTCTGTAAGGTACTCGTATTGGGAGCAATTCTTATCATATTGCCTCCGTGACTGTCGGTATTCAGTCTCATCTGGATGTGATGGTTTAGATCGTCTATGATGTAACTTCCTTTGGGAATTCGTATCTCGAACCAATCCACTTCATTGGAATACTTGAATGCGTTATTCTTTTTGGTGATGTTGGGAAACGAATAGTAAGTCTCGAGATTAACCAACGCCATCTCATATCTCTTTTCCTTCTTCAATTCGATGGAAGGTTCGAATTTAGTCGTGAATCGAGTCGTGTCATTACTCACTATTATTTGAAAGGATTGTTTTGCAGCCGTATTCTCGACTATCTGTTCTAATAGATAATATTCTGACATTTTTTTTATTATTATTTATACATTTTTGTTTTTATATTTTATCGATATTGTTTTTTTATTTTCTTCTCTATAATTATTATTAGGAATATAAAAAGAATCGTCGAATCCACTTTGATATTTTCCGTTGTTAAATTCGCAAGTCAAATCGATCACAACGAAATTGTGAAGTCCTTTGTCCCAAACTTTCATACAAAATCACTTGTATTCTTCCCTACTCTTGTCAATGGCCACATGATCTCCATAGATGTGATTGAGATTCTTGAGATCCCGACGAAAGATACACAGAAAATTAGCATTCTCCCTTATCGTCTGTCTGGGCAGTCGAAAATAATTCTGAGACAAATAGAAACAATCCACGTTGCTGTGACGTCCTCGAACGTAATACGATTCGCTTCGATTCTGTCTCTCCAACAATAGATCGTCGAAGATCATGAGATTCTTATTCTCCGACTTCAACACTCTAGGATTGGGAACGTCTTCGGCATTCTCGTAAAACTGACATTCCACGTTCGAACACTCCACGTTTCTCTTGGTCAATTCTCTCGCCATCTGTTCCAATATATTCAAAGTCTCGTGTCCTTCGAATTCGTCTCGATTGTCAAAGATTCTCAACATAACATCCTTGGGTAATTTACGCATCATGCACTCTCGAAGCGAAGCAATCTATATTCTGGTTGAAAGAGACTCTTGCCAAAAACGATTAATCTGTCGTAATCCAACCAACCAGTTCGCAACAATAGATTCATCAAGAGATTGGACTTTCCGCAATTCGATTTTCCCTCTATCAGACCTCTTATGCTCTTGGGAAAGAACTCGTCGTTCGATCTCTTGGTCATCACGTCATTCCAAGACATGTCTTTGATATTCAATTTTTTCTCTAGTTTGTTTTTTTACTATGTTTTGAATTGTGTTTTTTTTCTAATTTTTTTCTATTTTCATTTCTATTTTTATATATATATATATAGATTTTTTTTATTAATTATAAATCACTTTCAATCCCGATCCTTTAGTCATTTTAGCCAAGTCTTGTATCGGTTCGACATCATCATATAAATCGTTATCCACTCCGGTATTACAGGTCTCTCTGCTTGCCATCAACAAGTTCAATCTCCCCAACAAGGCATCGTGATTGCGCGGAAGAAATATTGTGTCGGTCATTCCCTTCCCAGCCATCGATTTCACGGAATACTCATTCGCTCTCCATATGGGTTCAACCACGTGCTTTCACTTGTAACCTCCCATATCCTTCGGGCTTGTCTCTTTGGGATTGTCGTTCTTCATGGCGTGAGTTTGAACCAGAATGTCTCCGTAATTTTAGTAATCCTCCTCTGTGTAATCTTCGGGTGTCTGGGGAGTGAGCAGAGTGTGCAGTCCGTGGGTCAATTTGTACCTGTTTAAACCGACGATCAAATAACCACCGTCTTCAGATACTTCCATATCACCCACGAACAATTTATCGCCATCGTCACGAAATCCATATATCGGATCTTTCAGGATTTCACTACCATCGTTAAATCTGATGCCGCTAACGGTGCTCGACGCATTGCTACTATCGATGGTACTTGGCTCGGTCTCTATTCTCAACGGAACGAAATCAGAGAAAGTTCTCGAATCTAAAGTACCGGGAATCGAAGCGGTCATCCTCTGAGATCCTTCTTTTATGGGTCTCAATTCCGCCACGGTCTCTTTCCTAGCTCGTTCATGAACCTTGGTGACGGGTTTGAATAACTTGGTAGCCTCTCGTCTCAATCCCATCTCTCCCAATCGCCTGGCTCTGTCCTGAGCCTGAATGTTCTCCTTACTTCGTATTAATTTGCGAACCTGCTCGTCTCTTTGCTTAGAATCTCCCATGTGTAGAAACATTGTTTTTTTTATTTATTATTATTTTTTTTCTTTCTTTTTTTTTTTTAATAAAAAAAAGGGTTTTTTTGTATTCTTATTTATTTTTTTTTAATGTTGTTTTATATATATATCTTTTGTATTCTTATTTTTTGAATGTTGCTTATATATATTTTTAAAAAACAATTTTTTATCGTTCATCTCACAACTCGCAATATCCACATAATCGCGGACCGGAGCGGGCGCACTCGACTGTGCGAGCTGTCTCTCTCTCCTTGCCAAAAACCTCACCAGGTCATCGCCGGGGGATTCGGGCGCACCGATAAATTTACCCTCTCGATTCGAACTCCGTTTTTTTCCGCGGGAATCGACGTTGGATCGCTGGTCTTCCATTCGCACTGGTCGTGTCGTTTTGACGACATTCTGTCGAAAACATTCACCTAAATGGCGAGTCTTTGTTACCTCTGTGAAAAGGTGGGGTGTTTTCCCGAGATCGATCGGGTCAGATTCTTTCTAACGCACTAAAAGTTAATTTTGAAGAGGAGGAATTTTATAGAGTTTGTTAAAATTCCGTCTCTGTCGCACATTGAACCACGTTGATCGTTAGAGAAATTGAACGTTAAACCCGTGGTGCCTCGTCTAACGCGAACACTGTAAAAACCAGGAAAAAGTGATGTGATCGTGAACGTGTCACATCGTATAAATCCATTCATTTTGATCGTGATGAACGCGATTGCTCGAAAAAAAACCTAAGTTTTTGGTGAGGTGCGATCGAGATAACAAAATGAGATGTGCTTCAGCCCCACATTCCACACTACTCATCACATATAATACGGGTGTTTTTTTCGTGCTGAAATTATGCAAATTAGATGAACTTTGATTTATTCAGTACTACTTATACACAGTGAGTGCACATGTCAATATGGTACGGAATAGGGGCTGTATTTATGAACTGATCTTCACGAAACGTCTTGAGTATCTTTGTTATCACCTTGGGACGAGACTGAGTGTTTTTGTGTGTGGTCCAAAATTCAAGATGGCCGCCGGTGGCCATTTTGTACCGAAATTAGGTACAATCAGTTTTTTGTACAGAACTTCTATATGACTTGGGCTAAAGGCCGTATCTATGAACCGATCTTTACAAATCTTCTTGGGTACCTTCAGTATCACCGTGGGGCGAGAACGAGTGCTTTTAGGTGGAGTCCGAAATTCAAGATGGCCACCGGCAGCTATTTTGTATAGAAATTAGTGCAATCAGTTTTTTGTACAGACTTTCTGTATGAAAGTTCTGATTTGAATAAATTTGTGTATGAATGTTTAGTAACATGGAATACATTACATATAATACAGGTTTTTTTCTCGTGCAAAAATTCTGCAAATTAGATGAACTTTTATTTATTCAGCACTACTTATACACAGTAATTGCATGTGTTAATACGGCTCGGGCTAGAGGCTGTATGTATGAACCGATATTCACGAAACTTAGTTATCACCTTGGGATGAAAACAGGTCTTTTGGGGTGCGGTCTGAAATTCAAGATAGCTGCCGGCTATCTTATACCCAAATTAGGTGCAATCAGTTTTCTGTACAGAACTTCTAGGTCTACGTTTGTTATCATCATGGGATGGGAACAAGTGCTTTTGGGCTCGGCTGTGTTAATATTTGGTGTTGTTTGGGGCGGCTAAATATTATTAGCACAATTCAGTTTTCTGCTTCCAATGAGAAAAATAAAACCTTCTCACCCGTAGGAACCCTATGAGCTAAAGATAAAAATTCAAATACCTATATTTTAAGAAAGACTGGACAAATATTTATTAATTAGTAGGAATCAGCCGTAGAAGGGTTTGAATCAAACAGGCCATGACAAGTGCCAACATTTGGCTTATGATGCACCATACACGGATCCCCATTGTAACATTAACTCCATGGAGATTTCTTTTCTAGTGTAACATTTAACTGTCATCCACCTTTACAATACTTTACCTGTACATTTGTTACAGGCTATGGTCAGTATTTATGTACAGACCTTTACAATAATGTACATGTTCCTTTGTTATCAGGACATTATCTAGATGTGTGTCATTGCTGTGTCACATACTATTCATGTACATGTCTTACACAAGCTGAGCTACAGTGTCATTGACACTTTCATTTAATACAAAATGAATTTCCTAATGCTAGAAAGATCCAAAAAATGTCACAAAACGGAGTTATTACCCTTAATTCGTTAATTTTTGCCTGTTTTCAGCTTATTTGCACAATAACTTGGAACAAATAGCTGTAGATTTGATTCAGTATTGGCATGTGAAACTTTCTTAATGTCTTGAATGAGTTTAAAAAAAAGCTGGTATGTTCCGGCTATACTGAGCAGAGTTATGACCCTTAATTTGTAGGTTTTCTCTTGTTTCCAGCTCGGTAGTATGATAACTTCAAATATCAATGGATTTTGTCAACGTTTAGTATGTGACACTTTCTTAACAATGTCTTGAATTGGTTCGAAAACTGGTACAGTTTGGCCGTACTGAACAGAGTTATAGCCCTTATTTAGTTAATGTTTTCCTGTTTTCAGCTCATTAGCACTGTGACCTGCACACTTATCAAAGTATTTGGTCAATATTTGGTATGTGAGACTTTTATAATAATGGCTTGAAGGAGTTGGAAAATTTGGTACAGTTCAGCCAAATTGAGAGGAGTTATAGCCCTCAATTAGTTAATGTTTGCCTGCTGTCAGCTCATTAGCATGACAATCTGAACAAATATCTATAGATTTGGTCAATAAATGGTATGCAAGACTGTAGCTATGTCCTGAAGGAGTTCGGAAACTGGTACGGTACTGACATACTCGCCCTCAGATAGCTAATTATACCCCCGTTCTTTTTGCAAAAGTGGGGTATACTGGATTGCGCCTATCCGTGAGTCGGTGTGTCTGTCCATGTGTCTGCGCGTACGTCTGTCCATCCTCACTCAGTTGTCGGCCCACATTAAAACTTGTAATTTTATACTCATTATACATGTATGGTCTTTAAGGAGTTACAGCCGTTTTGCTGTTGAAAATATTTTTTCTGTGCATTATGACCCTTTGAATATACAAAAATAGCCTATTTTTTGTCTGTTCGCCTCATATATCGGGTTTGATTATCAGATCTCAATCATATTTATTAATTTTCACTTTTCAGCCTTATCCCACTTTTTAACTTGCTGTTTGTCTCGTCAAATACCAATTGTTTTGTCTTTTTGCCTCCTATTTCAGGTTTGAGTTATCAGATTTCAATAAAATTTGGAAAGAAAATTGTTTATGGGGAAAAGCTTTCAAATGAGTCACGTCCCTGCAGTAGAACCAAGAAAATTCATTCTAATCATCTCCCCACATATGGCATTATGTCTTTGTCCTTTTTGATGGTCGAATTATTGTTTCTGGTGTTTACAGTTACTTCTGTTTTTTTGTTTGTTTGTTTTTGGGGTTTTTTTTTTTTTTTTTTTGTTTTTTTTTTTTTTTTTGGGGGGGGGGGGGGGAGGGGGTAATATTTCTGCAAAACAAAGACAATAATTTTACATCTCACATGTGGATGATCTGATTGACACAAACTATTGTTAATATGTGTACGTTGATCTCAAATTTTTGCTGGGTTGGATTTCTCTCCGCTGTAAAACAGAGATGATAAACCCCTCGTGTGTATGCCTAGTGTTGAAAATATGTCAATCTTAGCATTTTCAGGGGTGGTGGGGGGGGGGGGGGGTAAGTGGGGTGCATATGCAATGCTTAGCATGCTGTTCTTAATATTACATGATCCGATAGAGTTACTCTGGTGTTTTGAGTTCTAAAATGGGTTTGTGAACACTTCAAAGATTTTACACAAACATCTTTTTTGCCCTGAGATTTGTTGCAGGGTCCATCTGATACAGCTTTATCCTTGACACTGGTATGTCAGCACCTCTGGTACAATCTCTGGCATTTGAAGTCTATCCATATGTCCGTCCGTATATATGTCCATCTGCTCTCTGATGTCTGTTTGCATTATAACTTGAACATTACTTCTCAGATTTCAGAGAAATTTGGGATAAAAGAGATTATGGGAAAGGCTTTCAAATAAGTCAGGCCGCAGCAGTAAAACAAAGAAAATACCTGCAGACCGATTTCCCATTTGTGGCATTATAGGAACCACAGCGGACCGTAGGCCCGCAAGGAGTTGCACATACCCAATCAGATAAAAGTGTTCCGGAACAGAATTATTTAATACCGTCAAGCAATATTTTGAATTGGACAGTAAATTTCCGGTTCACAATTGCCGATACAATTACAATCGGCTTATCCCCCTCAAGGAATCTTTGGGCCAATATCAACAATCAAACAAAATGTCAAATGCGTTCGTTTTCTGTTGCAACCCAACTGGCATCTCAGATTTGCGTGACATTTGCATGTCTACACATCGCTCGTATTCTATCTTTTTAGAGGTTTTTCAATATGCTCAGCAAATAATCTTGTTATTTCAGATCGAACTCTCCTTATTTCGTTGTAACTTGTCCTATTCGGCGATTACATGATGTACCTTCATAAAAAAAACGCAGATTCCACCGGCAATCTTGTTGATTATATTGGTACCATTTCATACGGATATGCATGGACACATAGCTAGTGAAGTTCAAGAATCCAAACGAAACGCAGTTTTTGAATTATCCAAAATCCAAATTTTAAAGTGTAATAAATAGTAATGAAACGTTTGCTTGAAAATAGGTGATACCTTGCTGATAAATTGTTCCCGGGTCATTTCGCCTCAATTCCCGTTCGCCCCTCGAGTCGACGCACCTGAATCCTCATTTGCTCTGGGTCATTTCGCCCCACAGACGGCGGTGGGTGGTTTCGTCCCTAAATTTAAATTTTATTTTGGTAATGCAATGTAATTGTTTCCTTTTGAACTTTCGTCTTTTTTTCCCCAACAAATTTACAGAAGAAAACAATTTCTTTTTTTAATTTTCATAATTTTTACAAAATTAAAAATTTTTACCGTATACACATTGACCGATTTGGGAAAGATACTGCACCCCCATTGCCCATGTGCGGGCACAGTAGCATTGTGTGCTAAGATGTACGTTGATGGCGCACTTGTCTTCGACCATTGCTAGCCCTGCTCGTGTTGAGTTAGCATGTTGAGAGCCTGACATTGCTCTGTGGTTCTCTCTTGGGACTCCCACATCCTCCACCCATAAAACTGTCCGACACGAGGTGACCCTGACTCTCAAAAGTGCTGTTAAACCCCAATAAATGAACAAATAAATAAATCCACGTTCCGTGTGTTCTATAATATACTGTCATCAGCGAGAATTGCATCCAAACGTCCTCCAGCAATTTCACTCAACGGCTGCTAATTTAACCCAAATCATCCTATGACAATTTGATCCAAACCAAACCACACCCCCCCCCCCGTCCCCACCCCCAGAAAAGGGTCCTACTAAACACCGAGGCATACCGATGTGAAAAGAAAAAAAATAAGTCAGGACTATTTAAAAAATTTTAAATATAATTGCACACATTTAATGGATTCCTTCGAAGCAATACACGTGATATTACTTTATTTATTCGAGTAAATGCAAGATATGTACATGTAGACCGTGTTGTTACCGAAAACTACCCATTTAGTATATAGTAGGTAGCTTGGTTATTAATGGGGTACGTCTGTGTGTGGATGAAGCACTTAAGTGGTAACTGGGTATCTTAAAAACAGATCACAGTAATATTTGATAAAAATAAACCTCCCATCAGATTTCATCTGGGCCTTGGGCTGGCTAAACTTTTCAGTTCCTGCAGCTCTGAAGTTTTTGTTCTTTTAATTTTCATTTATTTATTTATTTATTTATTTTTTTGTTTATTGTTTTGCCATTGTTGGTGGCTTTATGTTATTAGGATTTTGTGGCGTACTGTGATAAGTATCGCACGGCTGTACACCCAAAGCTACAGCTTATATTTGATATATGTACAGTACATGGGGGAGAGGGTTGCAACAAAATCACTCAAAATGGAGTGGAATTATGAGACAGTGTATCATTTTCAAATTCTGTACATATTGACAAAAAACACAAGCAATGTTTCAGCCAGTGGAGTCAATGGACCTCCAGGTTTAACCCAGAGGTCCATTGGCTGTCCAGAGCTTAACTTGTGTTTTTTATGCTTTGCAACAAATTTGGAAGTATTGTGTGGGTAAAATCTCCACTCTGTGGGTGATTTAGTGATAATACACTCTGCATCTTTTGTATATATTCGGTGATAACGGCACTATTTTATGGTGATTTGTTGACACTTTTTGTTTTCAAGGTTTTCACCTTCTTTATGAGACCAGTTTTTTTTTTACAATTGCGGCCGTTTTATAGAATTGTAGAAAAGGTCAGTATCCTTTAAATCGTCGATCCCATTTGTCAGCCATGAGTGCTGACCATGTCTCTAGTCTTACGGCAATTTTATTTTATCGTTGGCGACTGAAAAATTACCACTTCCAGAAAATACCATGTCGTGATATTGGTCCATAACAATTTTTCTGTCATAACAAAGAAAACAATTGTCGATAGCCACAAAACAAAACTACTTAAGAAGTCACAATGTCAATAACTGTTGCTTACTGAGATGGAGTCGCTTTAAATTCCATTACCAAGCTACCTACTAATTACCAAAGGAAAGATTTTTTCTATTCAGCACCCACAATTCTCAAATATGGAATTAAAAGCGTGCACATACTGCTTAAATCTATTTACATAATCAAAATACACCACCAGGGGTGCAGTGGCTCAGTGGGTAGAGGTGCAGGCCGCAAGCCGAGCGGTCCTCGGTTTGAATCTCACATGCGGCAACAGCTATATGTCCTTGGGCAAGACACTTCACCCCCATTGCCCATGTGGGGGTGGGGTGCACTATATGCTGTGTATTATGGCATACTGCATGTTCTTGGTGCACCTGTCTTCAAACAAGGCTAATCCTGCTTGTGTAGTATGTTGGGGAGCTGCCGTTGCCATTGCTCGGTGGTTTTCTTCAGGGTTCTCTGGCTTCCTCCGCCCGTAAAACTGCTGTGGGCATGATTAGCTGTTGTGCAGAAATATGTGACCTTAAACATCAATAAATATAAAGAACACACCACCCCATACCCGTTTCACTCCTGTTTTCATTCACCTTGGTATCCTCGGTTTGCCTCGATGTTAAGTATGCCCGCCAGAAAAGGAGTGATTTCTTTTTCAAAAAATAGCAAAACAAGAAACAGTAATTTTTAACAGGTAGTAACAAAATAATTTTCATGAAGCGCACAATTTTATGTTACTTAACAGCTGAAAAAATGCAGGGTGATATTTGCAAATCTTATTGTCGTTTGTCATCAGTACTTGATCAAGTTTCTGACAAAGCACATTATACTATTCCAATGTCAGCTACTGGACATAAGCACACAATTTAATGTTAGTTTACCAGGATACAGGTGCTTAGCCAGGATATCAAAGTTAGGGGCAAGAGTAATATCTAGCGGGGATGAGAGTCGGGGCATAAGAATATGATGCACAGCATCACCTGAGCGCCACACAGCAGTGAGATAGGGGCGAGGACAAGAGAGATCAGTGGAGAGGTTGCCCCCCCCCCCCCCCCCCCCAACACACTCATACAAAAAGTGAAATTCAAGCAGAAAAACACAATTACCTTGACTCTGTATCCATTAAAATGTCTTGTCGGAAGTTCATTATATTGGTTAACAGGGGGGGGGGGGGGGGGGGGGGCATGAATGAAATTGGAAGGGCATGTGCCCCCTCTCCACCTGATAACAAAGTAATATAAGTTTACGAACAACCACACAATTGCCTTTTAATTACAATACACATAATTTCTATTAAACATACATGAATGTTTATTGATTTTGTGGGATTTTTACACTATGTTTGAAGCTTTTTTAGGCCTGCATGTTTGTTAAAATTGCCCTTCCACTAGAGAGGACTTCTTGAAATCTGTCTACACTGGATTGTGTGGTATTCCTTTGTGTAAGATAATGTATCAGTAGTATGTGATGTCGGTTTCGACCCAGTTCTGGGGGAAAGGGGTTGGAAAAGGGGTGTATGACGTAATGTAATTAAAATGTTATGTAAAGTAATTAACATGACGTCACGTAATTAATGAATTTTTTTTTTAATTATTTGATTTAAAAACTGTTGCGTAATTAATTTTAATTAATGACTGTTGCATAATTAATGTAATTAATGAGTGTATTTAGGGTTAGTTATAATAATTAGTATATTAATAAATGAATTAATAATGTTTACGTAGATTAGTACATATTTTTTTAAAGTCATAATTTGGGATAGATATTATTAGATAATAACTTATGTGTTTAAAAATAATATTGACGTTCATATATTTTGCTGACCGTTGGACATATATATGAATGCTATCAGCTGATTATGAACTGGACATGTGCTAAGGTAAACACTGCATTGTGTCTATATGTATGGGTGTAATTAAAAACCAATGAAATCTTGTTAAATCATTTTTTTTTCAAACACGAACTACTAGTCGCAGACGACACGTGAGTAACACCTGTGGGGGTAATAAAATCCTTTGTAACATTTTAACGACCGGTCATAATCTGTCATAAATGTCGTTAGACTGACGCTTCAAATTTAAGTGCTAGAGACCAATCTGTCACCTTATTAATTTTAATAACAAATTCCTATTGTTCCAAAGTTATAGGCTCATAAAAACCTTTTCAGAATTGCGGATCAATTAAGTCGTCGATCACATGATATAGTTTTGTTGAATTTTTTCGAAAAATAATATTTTTTCAACTGCTGAATTTGCATATTACGCGGGCTGATTCGGGCGATTCGTTGGGTGAAGGGTTAAGGCAATGATTTAGATTTTGTTTTCAAATATGAAACAGATGTCTCTACACAGACGTCTGTGACGAAATTAAATTTTGCCCTGCCTAATTCCTGCATAAAAAAAAAATCAGAGCAAAAAATAAACTCTGAAGAAATGAAATTAGCTGGAGCACCAAGACTTCATATTAATTATTATACAGATCACTGAAGTCTCTAATGTTGTGGTAGCTCCTTGAGTGGACCATCCTGTTAAAACCAATTTGAAATTTGTTTCTGTTTTTTTTACTTTTAGTCCATGGCAGATGCACAGCTAATTTAGAGCCCAGGGCCAGTGGCTGCTAATTTGTTACATTCCCAGACAACTTATACCCTGCAAGATTCGTACATTGGATAATTCGTCTCGACAATAAGGTACGAATTGACTAGAAAAAAAAGGTACGAATTGTCTCAGAAAAAGGTACGAATTGTCTCCGTTAAAGGTACAAGTTGCCTCGTGTAAGTTGTTCTGTGAAAGAAACTCACATCTAATAAATAACTACATATACCCGGTTCAAATGATCTAAGGTCACGCGCGTTTATACAAAAGACTTCTAAGACAACCCTCCAGTATCTCGGAATTGTTTTTAGACCTACAGTCTTGGCAGATATCACTGATCTCAGTACATGAGGATTGCTGAAAAATTATTGCGAGAAGCTCTAAATGAGAAATTACGAAGGACATGATATTGAGTTTTCAATTATCATGACGAGATAGACAAATGCGAGAAGTCACCCACAAATGTTCTTGCAGCAGATGACAAAAGAACTCAGAAATAATTTAAATCAGACGTGGAATGTCATTTTTAACCCTTTACCCAACGTGACGGCCAAAACCGGCCAGCGCTATTCTCAAAAATCGCCAATTAATTTTCAAAATATTTTCATTTTTTGTCTCAAAAACATAGGTCATGACCCCTCGTTGGAACGAGCTCGTCGAGCTCGTTCCAACGAGGGATCATAACCTATGTTTTTGAGACAAAAAATGAAAAAAAATAATTATTCAAGACTTTTTTTTGCAAGTGTCGTCTGCTTTTCATGTTAGGTAAAGGGTTAATGGAATGGATTCGATGATTCCGGTATATAGGAAAATCATCTTGTTTTTGCTCACGATAATATTTTATAGATATAACACTGATCTCGGTCGATATGAACCACGCCTCAGAACGAGGCTGAAAAATCGTGACGAATTTGAAATGATTTATCACATAATGTGTAATTTAAACTTTTGACTAACCTAATGACTAAAGCTGGACGGCACTGTTCACAAAAATCCCCATTCAAATTTTAATATTTATGCCAAAAACATAGCTTATTATCCCTCGTTGGAATGCGCTGATCAAACTCGTTCCATTTAGGAGTCACATGTTATATTTTCTGAACAAAAGATGCAAATATTTAGTTATTCAGGAAAAGCCTTCTACAAATGTCGTCTGCTATTTGTATTAGGTAAACAGTTAATAAAAAAACGAGATTAATTCAATGAAATGAAATGAAATGAAGTTTATTCAACAAAATACCAAATTTACAAGTTAATTTTGTACAAAGAGTTTTGCATATATAGAATACACTTTTATATTTGTTGATGTTAATTTCCGTTGGTTTTCTCAGTTTGACTAGGTAAAGTTTATTTTTAGTTTGCGAGGACTGTAACAGACCCGATGTCATCCATGGCTTACGTTTTATGAGCTTTTTGGGTAAATTCAAGCTTCTCAGGGGAAATGCCGATTCGAATGTGTCAAGGTAGATATCCAAAAATGTTTCGTATGCTGCATTGGCACACGTACAGTGATACACAGAGTCAAAGCTAGTGCTTTTTTGAATAATTCAATATTTTCTCTCTTGAATAATCTTCTGAGTTGGGGTATTGGCTTGTCGGGCTCGTTATCACCTTCATGTATATAAAATGTAGCGAAGTGATCTGAAATATCAGTGATTAATATTCCCGCACTGTAGCTAGCTGATACATTATTGGAATAAATATGGTCAATTAAGGTCGCTGAATACTTAATTATTCTGGTTGGTTTTGTTATTACTGGCATGAGTCCGTCACTAAACATACTATCTATGAATGCGTTAGTTTTGCCGTGATTATCAAAATTCAGCTAATCTATGTTAAAATCGCCTAGTAAGAAAGTCCTGCTGTGCTCTGAGTTGATTTTGGTGATAATGTCGCTTATGGAAGAGACAAACACATCAATATCGGCTAGAGGTGCAGTGTTTGGCCTGTATATGCATCCAACAATGTACGAGTTTTTCCGCCCTAGATTGATTTCTGTGAAAATAGTTTCAATGACATTCGGAATGAAGATCGCCAGATCGGGTCTCAGTCTGAACGAAACATTCTCAGAAATAAAAAGACCACTCCTCCTCTGCTGTCGTTTGGACTAGGGCGGGTCTTGTAGACAATTGGGTGGTAGCCATCAATTTTGTAATTGAGATGTTCGTGTAGTTTGAAGATTTCTATTAGACCAATTACGTTGAACATATTCTCACCCTGCTGGATATCACAGAGGAAGTTGGTGAAGGAGTCCCAGTTAGCACTAAGGCTTCTACAGTTTATTCTAAAAGGGTTACATTTTTGTCCTGTCTGAGGAAATTTTATCGGAAGTTGGAAGGAGTAAAATAATTGCATGAATGACCACGGATGGTGAAAGGGGACTCTGAATCATCGTCCTGCAAAAGACTCATCGAGTGATTATACTTAGATGCAAGAATGTATCAGTCTTCACTCTGTATCTCATCCAAAGATATCTTATCATTCGCCATGAGTGCACTTCATGTAAACTAGAAAGATGTGGACCATAAGCAATGGTAGAATAACAGCTGTAAAAGTTGTGTAGTTAAAATTTGAATAAAGCATATTTGGTGTAAACATATTCAGCTTGTGACAGCTGGGCATAGGTAAATGTATAAATTATAACTATATACACGTGCTTCGTGGTGGAGAACTGTATTACAAAGGTGTCTCATATATACATAGAGTCCACGGGGTTAATAATGGGGTGTATGTGCTTTTCGGCTTGACCTTTTGCAAAGGGATAACACATGACCAGTGTTGATAAACATACATAGTTATTCGAGGCGAGATGAGGTTTGTGTGCACATCAAATGTTCTTTTCTGAACGCTATCAACACATTCAGGGAACATTCAGGTCGAAATGAGTTTCTGAAGAAACAAATACTGGATGGTGAATTAATTTCGAGACCAAGCGAATTAAGTGCTGTCAAGCTCCGCTGAGTAATTAAGTTATTGTGTCCTGAGAACGCGAGGATGACCCAGACAGGTTGCTTCACGAGGTCACTGGTCAGTTGTTCGGTGTTTACTAATTTGGGAGACACATCTATCACCTCAAGCTTCACTGGCTGATCAATTACTTGTAAGTGGAGGCATTGGGGAAACCAACATTAACAAAAAGCTGATTTTCCGTGCGTGCTCTCCCATCTAATTTGGGAAATATTTTTATGATACAAATGACGCATAAAGATGAGTTAGTGCGGAAAAATTAAGAGCAATAGTTACAAAACACTGGAAAATCCCGACTTGGATGCTTCCACCTTTTGAATTATTGATCATAATTCAGCTACACCATTCATGATGTAATTCATCTAAGTTCAGAGGATTATACGTTTCCTGTTCGGACAACGTGTATTCCAGGAATTTGTAGTTTCCAGGAAGGCAATGAATGGGTGGTTAAAAATGGGTCACAATACCAGGACTTTGTGGAAATGAGGCAACACAGAAGTTATCGAAGGCGTTTTCAGCCTACTCGAAGTAAAAATGGGATCAGTATCTTGAAAAATGCAGCTGGGCTGAGAAGATAGCTATTGTAAACGTAAGTCGATACACTCAGCGGGAGGGAGGTAAGCATCTTAGAAGTGGAGGGGGCACATAAATTTCAGTGTTTGTAGGCAGGCATTTCGAGGCCTCAATGTTATTGAATCATAAGCTCACCTACGCACTTTCTCGACCCTTGTCACACTCCGCGGGCAAGTCGTCCCAGAGTTCCACTCTACCCCTTGCGCCAGTAGGCACACAGCGCAGAATGGAACTCAGGGGACGTCTTGTCTGGCGTTAGCAGTAATACAACCCTCTATTTGACAAACCAAGAACCACGTCAGGGCAAGTACCTGGATGAGAGAGAAATTTGCCGTTTGGGCAGCAAGCGATTTGTTAACATTAACAAATACATAATATACAAAAAGGGTTTAACTGGAACAGAAAATTCGGCGTCAGATTAGCCCAGAGGACATGAAGAAGGAGACAAGATGAGTTATATTCAGACTATTATACAGAATTGTTTGACATTGGACCTAATGAGTATCCACTGTTGCAGATTCATAGTCTACTGGGCTATGTACCCGTGGCCGTCGGTTGTTTAACACAATTATTTTTTTTTTCTTTTTTTAGTCAGGTCGACACCGGAAGGAAACGATAAAAAACCCGGATAAAAAGGGTAAACAAATTATAACACGTCAGGCGCCGACTGCGACAGAGCACACAGTTGTTACTAACTGGGGGCAATGGCGCAGCCGGCGCTTGACTCAACACAATACATTTTTTTTTTTTTTTTTTAATTTTTTTTTTTTACTTTTAGAAACTAAATGGGAACTTTTTCATTTAATTTCTTCCCTCCAAACCGCGGCGTGCGGCCCCCCATTGGAACTGGCTGACCGAGCGGGTTCCAATGAAGGGCCACAATCCACGCCCTTTAAGAAAAAAACGAGTTCCGAACTGAGGGTCAATTACAAGGTCGTTTTAGTATATTACGCTTGTCTGTTTTGGCCGTTACGTTGGGTAAAGGGTTAATTGGCGGTAAATAACCCCACACTCATAAAGGGAACAAAATGTTCCCTGATTTAGAGGTAGTAATTTTATGTCTGCTTCTCTGTTAAGAGAATATACTCTGGTGTACATCTTGGGTATTGCTTCCAGTGGGTGCCTACTGTTGAGATCTTTCACTTCGTAGCTTGTATCGGATTACACAGATACAAAGGGCGAGGGGGGGGGGGGGGTGGCCCTTACAATCCTTGCCTGTCACCTCCATAATCAATCATAAAACGAAATATACCCCCAATTCAGAGGCCATAGCCTGTATCGGATTTGGTTGGGTATGATTAATTTCCAACAACGGGCGAAAGATAAATTTCATTGTTTGTTGGCAGGCATTTCGAGGCCTCAGTGTTGTTGAATCATAAGCTCACTTACGCACTTTCTCGGCCCTTGTCACACTCCGCGGGCAAGTCGTCCCAGAGTTCCACTCTGCCCCCTGCGCCAGTAGGCACACAGCGTAGAATGGAACTCATGGGACGTATTGTCTGGCGTTAGCAGTAATACGACCCTCGTTTTGACAAACCAAGAACCACGTCAGGGCTAGTACCTGGACGAGGAATTACAAAGTGAGACATATTCAACTAACACAAAATATATGACCACACCCGTGTTAAAAACTACATTTTACAACATTTTCTCCACGACGACTAACACCAACTTTCGACTCCATATCACGTGATATGAAATTTTTACATCCGAAACCAATTCACTTAGAACGTTACGGCGTCGACGTTGACCTGCGACCTGCGACGTCATTCCAGTATTAGTCGTGTTATGAAAGATATTTTATGTAATGAGCTATTTGGTGGTGTTTATGTAATAAAAAATGTATATCTTGCTGTAACATAACCTTAACTTCAAATAACGTCGGAAGTGTTAATAACACATTTGAAGCCTATGCAGTATCTGAACCATGAGAATGCTTGCCTTTCAAAGCGTATATCTATAATACTCGAAAGCATGCACAGCCTCTTTAACATTTTTTTCAATTTTCAGTTTCATCATCAATAAAATACCCAGCGTTTTCCTTGCCCCTTTAATAAATATAGAGAGCCCACACAAAATTATTTGCAGCTTTTCTTTCAACATCTATTTTAACTTCAGACGAGTAACATGAATATGAACAATTATTTTTACCATTCATCATCCTCAAAAGGTGTTCAATAACACTTTAACAATACTGATAGTACAGAGAACAACATAATTGTGACTTGACCTCCTACTGGCTGAAACTCCGAATGTAGTTTATTTTTCGCCAAGGCCATAAAAAAGTGATGTTGGAGCTTCTTTGCACAAATATGAAAAATGCATTTTTGTTGAAAAAAAAATAACGAAATTTCGTTTAATTTTGAAATAATGGTCGTATGAAAAAATTAACGAGTTACTTTTCACAAGAATCGTTTTCCTGTTGTGTTTTATGTTTCAGTGGACGATAGACGTGAACAAACTTTGACAAGAATGAATTTCTTCTAATTTGGCAGGGCATTTTTTTTTAAATTACCGAAAATCGTGTTTTTCTTACTACATTAAAAATTAGAGCTTAAACTTGTGAAATTCTAATTGAAAGAGTTCACAACTTCATCGCCCAAAATTTTTTGCAGAGAAAGAGAAACACAAAAATTGTTGGAACTAAAGTCGAAATATAAACTGAATGAAGATATGGATCCAAAACGAACATGACACAATATTCAAGACAGGTGACTCACTGGGCAGGCGCGTGGGCATAATTCTATAATAGGGGTACCATAGTCAGTCTTGGGAGCCCAATATGCTGTTTAGAAGACCGCCGTGGGAGGGTGGGCGTCCCCTATTCTTAACTACTCTCTAAAATCAGTTGGGTTGAAAATTAACCCAAATCAACTGGGTTGAGTGAATATGAACCCACTTGGGTTTATATTCACTCAACCCAGTTGATTTGGATTGATTTTTAACCCTACGGATGGATTTTAGGGTGTAGGACCATCCGGGTGTCGAACGGATGTCACCCTCCTTCAACTTCCCTTCCCATCCTATAGGGATTAGGTATCCCACCCAACCTCACCCCCAAGGAAAAAAAAATTCACAAAATTCTTCGGGCGAACCTGGTTCATTTATACAAGGTGTAGCCCTATATTGGTATATGTTATGTGAAAGTTGTATTGGGCCAATGTTTGAGGCGATTTTTTGTTGGGGGGGGGGGTGGCAAGGCCCCCAGTCCAGCAACCCACCGGCTTCCGTGGCTTCGCTACTGGCACTGCCTGGTTATTTCCTTAACAGCTGGAATAAAATTCGTTTTTTTACGAGGAAGTTGTTTTATACGAAGACAGAAAATTAACGGAAAAAAGGACACGACACGCCCAGTCGGCACATATAATTATATTCCACATATAACAGACGGTATTTGGATTTTAGAATATGATGTGTATAACAGACTATTAACACACGTCCATTCGAAACCAAGAAGACGACACATATAATTACCCCCCCCCCCCCCCCCCCTCTATATAATAGACTGTACTTAGTGTAGGACGTGTATAACAGAATATTATCATACTTCCTTTTAAAACCAACCAGTCGACACAAATAGTTACCTTTCCTATATAACAGACGGTATTTAGCATAGGATGCGTATAACGTACTATTTATAGCACGTCCATTTGAAAGCATCCAGTCGACACATATAATTATCTCTTCCATTTTACCGACGGTATTTGGTATAGGATGCATATAACAAACTATTATCATGCGTCCATGTGAAACCAACCAGTCGGCTCAAATAGTTATCTCCCCATATTGCAGACGATATTCAGAATACGATGCGTTTTACAGATTATTATCACAACCCAATTAGAATCCAACCAACCTGTAATTATAAGTTTCACCCCTCTATAACAGACAGTAGTTAGCATGGGATGCGTATAACAGACTAGTATCACGCGTCCATGTGAAACCAAGTAGTCGGCACATATAATTATCTCCCCTATATAACAGACGGTATTTAGTATAGGTATCACGGAACTAAATATTTTCCCAAAGGCGACCATTATAACGTACCGACCAAAAGAAATATGATAGCATCATTTTAATTTTGGCATTCAAATATCTTTGTCAAGTACAGCCCTACAGACAACTTTTTCTGACCCGAGAACAAAGGGACATGCAACAAATAAGAGAGAAAAACTAACACGAAGGGATGTACCGGTCAAGTTCACATATTTTTCAGGAAATTCCCTACAAAAACACACAGAAAGAAAATTGTATTTTTTAGGTCCAAAAGTCATCAAATCACCCTTTTTTATCAGGAATATCCAACTATAATGCAAGATGTCAATAGAATGTTTCAAACGTTTATTGAAACAATATATTTTTCTGTTTATTTTTTAGAGATTGCATCACTTGCAACATTTCAAGGCAGGAAACTCTAATTCAAATATTTAGTTCCCCGATGCCTATAGGATGCGTATTAGAGACTATTATCACACGTCCATGTCATGATGTGAATCTAGCCAGTCGACAATTATAATTATCTCCCCTATAACAGACGGTATATAGTATGGGATGAGAAGAACAGACTATTAGCACACGTCCATTCGAACCCAAGAAGACGGCACATATAATTAGTTCCCCTACATGTTACAGACGGTATTTAGTATAGGATGCGTATAAGAGACTATTATCACACGTCCATGTGAAACTAACCAGTCGGCAATTATAATTATCTTCTAAATATAAAACACGGTATTTAGTATAGAATGCGTATATCAGACTACTATCACGTGTTCATGTGAACCAACCAGTCGTCATATATAATGATCTCCCCTATATAACAGACGGTATTATTATGGGGAGCGTATAACAGACTATTAATACACGTCCACATTTGAAACCAATCAGTTGGCACCTATAATTATCTCCCATGCATAACAGACTGTATTTAGTACAGGATGCGTATAACGGACTATTATCACACGTCCATTTGAAACCAACCGGCCGACACATATAATTACCTTCCATATATAACACACGGTATTTAGTATAGAATGCGTGTATCCGACTACTATCACGAGTTCTTGTGAACCAGCCAGTCGCCACATATAATTATCTTCCCTCTATAACAGACGGTATCATCACAGGATGCGTATAACAGACTATTAATATACGTCAAAATTTGAAACAAACCAATCAGTAGGCGCATATAATTATCTTCCCTGTATAACAGGCGGTATTTAGTACAGGATGCGAATAACAGACTATTATCACACATGCATTTCAAACCAACCAGTCGGCACGTATTCCAGAACATCATATCGGATCTTGAATCGAATCGAATCTAGGTAGGATTTCAAATCGAACCGAAGCTTCGACGGGCCCTATTGCCCCGCAGCCAAACATCATATTCATGGAGCTGCTTTGATGACTTGCTCCAGGTGGCAACATCAAGTTTCAGCCACAAGCAGCTTTTCATGCAATGCTTGTTTTTATAAAGGAATTACTCTCTTCGCGTCTCTGAAACCCGAAAAATAGATGATTGATTTATCAATGAAAATATGCCTGTCTGGACGCCCATAATAGCCTAAGAGATAGGGATGAAGTGTACTTTAGTATACCGGTTTCCCAAAATCCGTAACGGTAGGTCATCAGCATTTTAGGCTCCGCCGCTCCTTACTACATGTAGCATTAATAGTTACAGGTGGAATGTAACCCCGTGTACAATGATAATTTAAGGCCCTGTGATTTCTGTTTGAGTCGAATGTCAAGAAGGATATCGAATGCCTAATATATCGAACCATGTGGACACTGCCGAAATGTAACCGCAATAATCTTATGAAATTATATGAATACGCTGTTAACTCTGATCTTGAGCTGGGACGTAGCTAGAGGGTGTATGTGATCAGTTTGATTTCTAACTGGTGTTGGGGGTCCCAGCACGACAGGCATGTCCAGAGGGCGCACAGGTCGGTGATGGCAGAAAGTTCGAGTGGGGCAATCTCCTCTCGATGGTGGGGGTAAATATTTACCCCCTCTCCCTCCGGGTAAATGCTTAATTTTTGAACCCCTAGGATGGATTCTGAGGCCTCCTTCTGGCTCAAATCTAGTCATTTTATCTACAAGAAAAATGCATTTCTTAGGGCAGATCCATGAGTTTTCCTTTACAGTGTGCTGGCTACACAAGTACTATAGACCTGAACCTATTCAGCCAATACCTATTCCTTCCAACAGATAGCTAGTCAGTTGAAAGGAGTGGATATTGACCAAATAGCTGTGAGTCTATAGTCCTTTGTATCCTGGTCATTGTAAGGGAACGAAATGATACGTTCGGAAAACCGGACCGGTCATAGATTCGTTCCGGAAATTCGAAAAAAGTTTGTCAGCTGATTGGAAAAGACGGGGAGTTTCACCGAAGACTGGGAAATCGCCTTGGCTCTGCTGGTAACCGCCACCGATTGCCAATTTCGGTGGGAAAAACTGTGTTCGCGTGTTGAAAATTCAAATCGACTGGAAAGTCCGAAAAGTTGAAAACATGAAGGAAATTGATTTTTTTAAATTTCCATTTATTGGAAATTATACCTTCAAATTTCCAACTATTGAAAATTATGATTGTTATTGGGGTGAGACACCCCCTCCCCCACCCCCTGTTGCTACGTGTCGACCCCTGAGACCGAAGATGGACTGCATGGCTTCGAACTTAAGAGTGATTAGCCTGGAAACGTACCTCAGCATCACGTTCTGAGATTACTATTATACCGAACTTCCATTTTACCGAAAAAAACGCGAACGTACGACGTTCTCTTAGTTATTTTCTTGTTAAAACAACTTAGTTATCTTGTTCGAATAACTTATTATCTTTTCTGCCCAACTTAATTATCTTTTTTTAACAATTAATTATTTTGTTTGAAAAACTCAATTATATTGTTTGGATAACTTAATTATCTTGTTCGAACAAATTATTATCGTGTTCGTACAGCTTAATTATCTTGCGTAAACGACTCAGGGATGCGCCAATCGGGTCGATTCATTGTTGAACGAGTCACTTTATTGGTCAGCATTTCACAAGATTGAATGTTGTCATGATGCCAGCATTCATTCGCCCACGTTACGGTCGGACGGACAGGATTAATATTGTTTAATGTGCAGAGGCATTTGGTAGACCCTCCTTGTGAACGGCGATGGCGTTGTTTATTTATTTATTTATTTATTTATTTATTTATTTATTTATTTATTTATTTATTTATTTATTTGTGTTTAAGGTCACATATTTTGCACAATGGCTAATCATGACCACAACATGAACATCACCTCAAGACCAAGGGTGAGACTTAATAAGCCAGGTTGCCATTTTAGAGAGGGTTTGCACCTCCCAAACATTGGTGACTGGGTCCTATTTTACCAGTAAAACATAGCCTATTTACTGCAGTGAACAGGCACTGCGTTACTTCCCGGGGTTCCCGCGACGAAGGTGATGGCGTTATTCGGGTGATTAAAACGGTGCCATATAAGGTGTTAGGTGGAAAACTTGTAAAGGAAGAAGTGGTGAGCTCTAGAAAGTAGAGATGAAACGTTTAAGGGGTTTTCTTGATCGATTAATCCCGTGAATTAACCTTGGTTAACCGATTAATCACTTGTCCAAATCGATATCTGAAAAATTGCCATACCGTTAACGATTTACAGTAAGAACCCTTTACCCAACGTAACAAACGAACCCGACTAGGCCTATATACAAAACTCCCCATTCAAATTTATTATGTTTTCAATTTATGTCTCAAAACCAAAGCTTATTACCCCTGACTGGAACGACCTCAACGTGCTCGTTCCAATCAGGGGTCATAAGCTATGTTTTTGAGAAAAAAGTTGAAAGTTTTTTTAGAAATTCAGGAATTTACCTTGCATGTTGGTTACACCCTTTGCCATGACTATTTGTCCAATGCATTCTGACTCTTACTCCAATGGGTAAAGGGTTAAGAATGACCATTTCCAGCTACTGATACAGTATGATGATCATGCAATTGAACAAGTATGTCAGCAAGTAACTTGCATGGTTTACTCTGTCTCATATAATTGATGTGAGTCAGTATGACAATGTTTGCCTGTTTTTGGAGCAACTTTCTTTCTTTGATGACCCATGTGCATGTAATACAGTAGTTCAAAAGTAATTGATAAATTACTTTTTGGATCGATCAAGATGCTGATCACTGTTTAATCGATTAATCGGTTAACCGTTTCAGCTCTATTGGCAAAGTAGCCCTGTGAGTAGTGAGGGTGCCACTATAGGGACAAGCATTTAAACTGAATTCCCCATACCCCAATGGTGCCAATATAGGGACAAATTTAACATAGGGTTCTCCATAGGGTTTTGTCCCTTTTGTGGCATTTTTGTCCCTATAGTGGCATTTTTGTCCCTATAGTGGCATTTCTGAAGGTAGGAAGGATGTGAATTTATATATTATACATGTGTTACAAAAACGATATGACGGTCAGAATGTAATTACACACCACACTTGAATCTCTCAATCTAATTGGAATTCTGTATTTAAAAAACTAATAAACTAGGTGACATATATTCTCTCTCTCTCTATCTAAGTCTTGAGATGCGATTTTGTTTCGCGCGCACGTGCCCCCGAGTGAACTTACCAGCTGTCTGACTTGAGTGCATATTTTTGAGACAAAAAATATTATTTATCTGTTACTGGTAGAAAAATGAGAGTTTTTTCCTTGCAGTGGAGTTTGTTAATTCCATCGAACTTTTCGACGCCAGAGGCCTATTTTTCTCCCCACACTGGATAGCCTGGTTGTAAGGGGGATTCTTATTTTTCGCTTCCAGAAGAATATTTCGATTTTGAGCTTTCTTTCTTTCTTTAAATACTGCTGCACACCCCTTGCGGGTATTATGAGTAGGAAAAGGTGCAACGTCGGGGAGTTAGTGCGAAAAAGAGATGAAAATAAGAATAGTAAGGTCTGAAAAAAAAGATGATAGACTAGTATTTTATTAACAGTGTTTAAAAAGATAAAATCAGGTTAAAAACAATCGATTCTGGCTTCAGGGACAGGTTAAATCTCTCACTGCCTTACCAAAGGACTCTTTGTCAGGCAGTGTTACAGTGTTTGATGGAAGATCATTCCATAAAACAATGGCATGTGGAAAGAATGAAAATTTGTAAAAATTTGCTCCTGTGTGGATCTGTCTGAAGTGGAAAGGGTGCATGTGTCTGGTAAGTCTTGAGGGTTGTTGAACGTAGGGTGGGAGTGGTATGGCTACTTGTTCGTGAATTATTTTATAGAACATAACAAGCCTGGAGCACATACGTCTCTCTTCAAGGCTTCTCCACCCAAGGTCAGACTGCATTTTACTTACACTTTCATATGGAGAAAAATTATTCATGACCCATCTGGCAGCTCGCCTTTGCACCATTTCCAATTTAAGTATGTTTGATTGTGTGTATGGGGACCATACAGCTGAGGCGTACTCGAGCTGGGGCCGTACAAGTGTCTTATATGCTAATTCGCGAACATTTTTGTTTTTGGAAGGAATGTTTCGTTTAATAAAGCCTAAAGTTTTGTTAGCGGTGTTACTGATTCTGCTGATGTGTTTGTTCCAGGAGAGATCATGCGAGATGTCAACTCCAAGATACTTTGCATCTGGGACAGAATCTAATATGTGGTTATGAAGTATGTAGTTGTGTTTTAAGATGTTTTTACTTCTCGATATATGTATCACTTGACATTTACTTGGATTAAATTCCATATCCCACTTTGATTCCCAAGCCTCGAGTCGAAGCAAGTCGGCTTGTAAGGCTTGGCAGTCAGTGGGATTTTGTACAGTAAGGTAGACTGCTGTGTCGTCTGCAAATAGTCTGTCCTGTGAGGTCAGCGAGTCAGGAAGATCATTTATGTAGAGCAGAAGGAGCAGAGGACCGAGAACCGACCCCTGTGGGACACCGGACGTCACAGGCACAACAGAGGAAGCCTCACCGTCAAGAACAACAGTTTGGGTTCTGCCTATGAGAAAGGATTTTATCCAGTTAATTATACATGGTGATACACCATGTTCCTGCAGTTTGTAGAGAAGTTTAAGATGGTTTACCTTATCAAAAGCCTTACTAAAATCTAGTAGTATCATATCAGTTTGTTTTCCATATATGAGGCTACGTGCCAGGTCATCAATCAGTTCGATTAGTTGGGTTTCACATGATCGTTTTTCCCGGAACCCATGTTGGAGATTATAAAGAATTTTGTGCTGGTTGAAGTGTGAAACAAGATTTGATGCAATAATATGTTCTAAGAGTTTGCATAGGATACATGTTAGAGAGATGGGTCTATAGTTAGCTGGATTGCTAGTGTCACCCTTCTTGAATAGGGGAGCAACATTTGCATTCGTCCAATCAGATGGTAGTTTGCCACTCTCTAAGGACCGTTTAAAAATAGTTTGCACAATGTTGGTTATTTCATTTGAAAGTTCTTTCAGGATGATAGGTCTGATGTTATCAGGGCCTGGTGCTTTGTCTGGCTTTAAATTTGAGAGTAATTTATGGACTCCATTTCTACTGACCTCTATATCTGGCATCTGTGGGAATTTACTGATGTTAAGTTTATTCCTACATGATTGGTCGAGTCTGAGAGGTGACATTTGCGAAAATACTGATTGAAATTGTCTGTTTAAAATATTTGCCTTATCTACATTACAGGACTTGAGTGTTTGACTAATTGCGTCTTCGAGTGGCGCAATGCCCTGTGAGTCCTGTCTTGAGTTCTTAATTAGGTTAAATAGTTTTTTGGTCTTGAATTTTGAGTGATTGTTGTCCTGTGAAATATCTAAGATATTCTCAATATAATTTGCATATGCCGTTTTAATTTCACTTTTAATTAATTTCTTCAGTTCTTTAAAATGGGACTTAATTTTATCTGTTTTGTTTGTTTTCTTGAGTTTTTGGAAGAGATGGTCTTGCTTCCGAATTAACCTTTTTATGTCCTGAGTAACCCATGGTAGTGTTGGTTTGCAGTTCAGTTTTTTTGAGGGTATGAATTTGTTGATGCCTTTATGAATGGTGTTTTTGAATCTTACCCAAATATCATCGACAGAGGTGGTGTCACAATTTTCCAGAATTTTACTCTCCGATTCCTGAATGAATTTTTTAAAACCTTTCCAATCAGCTTTCTGATACAGAGAGATGGAACGGGATTTTTGTCTGTTGACCTGTGGTTTGAGATTAGCAGTAGCAATGATGATGTTGTGATCTGCTAGGCCTGCATGAATATCAATCTTATTTATTAGTGTTTCATTTGATGTCAGGAACAGGTCCAGTATGTTGTTGTATCTAGTGTTTTCGTTGATCATCTGAGTGAAATTGTGATCATGTAACATGTTTATAAAGATGTTATATATTTTATTGAAATCACAGCCAGTCTTGGGAGATGGTATGTGTTCTGTGTCCCATGATATTTTAGGATAGTTAAAATCTCCAAGGACCCATTTTGTACCCTTTTTTGCTTGAACGAGTTTCATTGATTTTTCAAATTGCAATATGCTGTCCTCATCACTTTCTTTGGGCCTGTAGTATGCAGCTAAATATAAGGGCTTACACTTGGCAATTTCAATTTTTACCCATAATAATTCACAGTCTGTGTTCAGTTGTTTCTGTTCTGTGGCAATGAGACAGTTTTTAACAAGGATGAATACACCGCCCCCTTTAGCATTTGCTCTATCTTTGCGGAAACATGTGTAACCAAGGGAACTGGGGAATATTTCGCTAGTGAGATGTTCTTTGGTTAACCATGACTCTGTACCAACAACTATTTCTGGGTTGTGCTCTTCCAGCTTTAAATGAAATTCGTGTTTTTTATTTAAAATGGATTGGAAGTTTGTGTACATTAATTTAATTTTAGGTCTGAAAACTTTATTTGTCCTTCGAGTTGGTATTGATGCTGTGGGTGTGCCTTTTTGTGGTGCATGATGTATGTCACCAGGTTCTGATAATAGTGAAAAGCTATTTTCAGAGAGACCAGATTGGGTCATTTGGATGGGTGACTGCGAGTAGTTAGATTGATCACACGATGAACAGACCCATGAAAAGGACACATTTCCATTTACCAGTACCTTGTAAGTTTCTTCTTGAACATCTTGGCAGTTTATATGAAACCACTGACAGCAGCTGTCACACTCAATGGCTGGGTCAGAGTCGACAACTTCGAGATTACAACTGCCACAGGGGTATTTAGGACCCGGATTTGTCTCAACGTCAGATGATACCCACACTAATAGCAGGCATAAATATGTTAAGGGTAACCTACGGACCGTTTTAGAGGGGTACCTACAGTAGTACCTTTTCTTAGGGCTTGTGTTCAAATGTGAAAGAAGTGAGCTACAAGCTGCCATTTTTGGCAATGCTGCACATTTTCGGCAAGCACCAAGTCCTGTCCCATTTGTGTTTGTCGTATCTAAATGCCTGGGTATATGGATACATCTTAGAAAGCACACAAGGAGCAAAATTTCAAAAAAGATACCTGTAAACATTTTCGCTCTGCACAATATTGCAAGCCGGAAGTTTGCCAAATGTTTGTTTAATGTCAAGGTTAAACCGGCATCGTTTCTCGCTTGAAAAGTACAGCGTAGAAACAGTGCACGGATGAGGTTTTTTTAAAAAGTATGAATTAAATATTGTTAATAAAGTAATAACTAAACATGAGAAAGAGTGATCAACCACTCCTGAAACCAGGAAATACTGTTTTTGAAAAAAAGTCTGGAGCTGCAGAAAAAGTTGTTGTTAGTAACCCGACGCATGCGCACAAATGAGCTGGCGGTAAATTTTTTGATTCAAGATAATTACAAATGTTACCGAAAAAATACTCGATACTGCATCCAAATATATACCTAACAAATTTATGACAGTGGGAATGGATCAACCGAAATGGATGCATAATGAAATAAGACTCATAATGAGACAGAGAAAACGCCTGTATCGCATTGCTAAACGTACCGATTCCCCTCACGCCTGGGCCAAGTACAAACTTAAACGGAATGAGGTTGTATCGGCCATCAGGAAAGCTAAAGCCCAGCACCTTTCAAAAATCCAGTCTACATTGAGATGCAATGAAACCCCAACGTCACTGTGGTGGAAGACCCTAAAAACACTAATTGGTAGTTGTAACACAACATAAATTCCCACCCTGACTCATCTAAACAAAATGTATTTTTCTAGTGCTCAGAAAGCTGAAGTGTTTAATGAATACTTCTATTCTATCTCAACAGTTGATGATACTAATGCTTCCTTACCAGATCCACCAACACATGTTTTCCAACGCATAGATAGTATCACCCTGCATTGCAACGAAGTATATGCGGCAATGAAATCCATAAAGGTGTCCAAGGCGTCTGGTCCCGATCAAATAAGCCCGCGTCTCCTAAAAGAATGTAAATCCTCTCTTTGCGAACCACTCTCAATTTTATTCAACATATTACTGAATAATTCGTACTTTCCTTCATTATGGAAAAAAGCAAATGTCACCCCAATCTTAAAAAAGAACAACCCTCAAACTCAGTTAGTAATTATCGACCGATATCGTTGATCAGCTGTGTTGGTAAATTGTTTGAAAAATGTGTCTTTAAACGTTTGTGGCAGTTTCTGAGTGAAAACAATGTCCTTAGTCAATTTCAGTCAGGTTTTACGCCTGGAGACTCAACCGTCCTCCAGCTGACTGACATTTATGACGAATTCTGTCGCGCACTTGATGAAGGCAAAGAAGTCAGGGTAGTTTTCTGTGATGTCAGCAAGGCGTTTGACAAGGTATGGCGTGCTGGTCTTATCCACAAGCTAGAGAGTATTGGTGTTTCAGGAGAACTTCTTTTATTTCTAAAATCGTATCTTGCAGATAGGTCGCAGCGAGTCGTGATAGCCTCGGAATCGTCGTCATGGAGACTCATCAATGCCGGTGTACCCCAGGGATCTATACTTGGACCTTTACTGTTTTTGATATACATAAATGATATAACCAATGACTTACTCAGCGGTATTCGTCTCTTTGCATATGATACGTCCTTGTATCTAATCATTGAAAACCCAGAGCAAGCCGCGGTAATAATTAATAACGATTTGGCTACAATCGAGCATTGGGCAAAAACACGGTTGGTTGGGTTCAATCCGAACAAAACTGAAAGTATGTGTGTATCACGTAAAAGAAATCCTAACTCTCACCCACCCTTATATTTAGGTGACTCTCAGATAACAGAAGTTTCTGACCATAAACATTTGGGTCTCATACTAAATAGTGCATGTACATGGAACAATCACATCGACCATATTTGCTCCAAAGCCTGATCTCGTTTAGACATGCTGAGGAAACATAAATTTGACCTCGATCGCAGTGTCCTGAAAAAAATATATTTTGCCGTCATTAGGCCTCTTCTGGAATACGACCACACTGTCTGGGATAATTGTTCTGTGACCAATGTCGCTGAACTCGAAAGAATACAAATTGCAGCAGCAAGAATCATCACCAGAGCAACCATTAGTGCCAGTAAGTCTTTGTTATATTCGGAAACACGGTGGGAATCCTTGCAAGATAGACGCCACAAATACAAACTAATTCAGTTCTTCAAAATGTATCATGACATGTCAACCCCATACATCTCCAACAAAGTTTCACCGCTTGTCTCCTCGGCAAATTCATCACGTACATGCAATCTCCGATCTAGTCAACACCACCGCGTTCCTTTTTGTCGTACGCAATTGTATCAGTCTTCATTTGTACCCAGTGTTACTGACCAGTGGAACAAGTTGCCGTTACCTGTTCGCGAGAACTCATCATTGATTAATTTCAAAACATTTCTCAGTAACGGTAACCTAAGACCGCCTAGGTTCTATAGTAACGCGAAAACTCGTAGGGCTCAAATATACCATTGTCGGCTGCGGTTGGGTTGTAGTAATCTTAATTCACACCTTTTTGACAATCATTTATCACCCAGTCCCTCCTGTCAGTACGGTGAACGCGAAACAACTGATCACTTTTTCTTTCATTGTCCCTTGTTTTTAAACGCTCGTAACTATACGATTCATTTACTCCCATATGTAGTAGATACATCCATACTTCTATTTGGTTCTGAATTTTTAAATTACGAGGACAGCCACCTTATTTCCGAAGTTGTACATGACTTCATTTTATCAAGCAAACGATTTCAATAAGTTGAAACTTAATACTATGCCCCCACCCCACTCCTCTTGTAAAAGTTAACATTGAAATAGCAATTGTGCATTGTATCAAACAGGCTTTGATTAAAACCCACTGGAACTGTGATTTTACCTGTAACAATAGAACCCATTGACCAATGCCTGCCGTGGAATACCCCTTCACGCCTTCAAACTTGTAACACCCCCTAGGTTTATTTACGACTGATTCGCAATTAAATGAACAAACGTTGTCCACCTACGATTTTCATGAGTGCTAATTTTAAACAACTTATATTCAACATTTGCTTCGCCTGTTTGAACTCTGACTTATTCTCAAGATATTGTTTGATAATTATATTATTACCAACTGTGTGTATGTGCAATGTGTGTATGGGCACCGTGGGGGGGGGGGTGTCGTGGGCTTGCTCCGGTTTCTAGGGTAAGATCTTGATTTGTCTTTGACTCGTCGTGAGCTGTCCTTGGAGACCCGATCGTGATCTCGATAATGCTCATGGTGATATTTTTAAGTGTCATGTATTCAGGCCGGTTTCATCTTACTAGTTTATCTTGTTCTTCTCCTTTCTATTTATTAGTACCCCTGTTTTCTCTTCTTTCTTTCTTTTGATTTTACCTTGAAGTTTAAACAATCCCGCATGTTGTTGACTGCAGGCCGATGCGACTTCCTATGCTCGGTATCTACTTATGCGACGACAAAACGAACCGTCTCTCCATCTCCAGGCGTAGCAACTAGCTTGTAATACAATGCCCAACCGAGTGAGAGTCTCGGCCGTCATGTGACGACGTGTGGGATCTTCCGCTGATTTATACCACCTGCAGGTGTAAGTAATACATTGCCAGGGGGACGACTTACATAAGCTCTTGCTTTCTGTCGAATCCCTCTCCCACATAATCTGCTTTCCTTGTTCTGTGTATACTACTGTATTTAGTGTTGTTCATACTTGTTTTTTAACTTTATAGTTATTGTAAAATGTATACACATGTCAAATACTAAATAAATACTGTTTAAACTAAGATAATTAATCGCGCGAGGGAAAAATTGGTTGAGTTTTGCTTTTCTTTTTGTAATAGAAATATTTCTGCCATCACCACACAATGAGTTGTTTCTCCCTCCCCAGATCTGACATCTTGGGAGGGAGGGACAACTCATTGGATGGTATTGGCAGAAATATTTCCATTTCACCAGCAAGAAAAGCTAGTTTTATTTTAACTCTACGTTTTTACAGTGGGTGATATTTATTTTAAAAATGAAATAGAGGAAGGGTACTGTATTTTTTGTTGAATTGTGTGATTGTAATTCAAGAAAGCACTTTTTAATTTTGTGGTTGGCCTTGATAAAGGCCGTTTTTATATTTTAAAATAAACAAAATATATTGATTCAGGCAATATTTTTCCATACCATCCATGACCACACGCCAAATTCCCAAGTCTCATCCGTATTGGGTGCGGGGTATTCGAGGGCTCTTCACCATTATCTTCTAGCTTCCTAACTGTTACGCGTTTTTGTTTGGTAACAGTTTTTCTTTTACGCCCTGGCCGTTTCTTGATCTGTTTTGGGACTTCCAACATCTTAAAACCCACTGGAACTGTGATTTTCTCCGGAACTAATTGGAGACCTAGAGGTGATGCTCGAGGGGTTTTCAGTTCCTCCACACTATCAAAGATTTTGTCCAGCAGAGTGAGAATTTTCCCCCGCTCTGTCTCTTCCGTCTGCACCTCCACATCTCTTGTAATTTTCTCATTTGGTATAGTATCGTAATACTTCCAGTACCCCGCACCCATTGCCTGCAATTTTTCGAAATTTATGGTTGCAAATTCTGACATTTTTTCAGTGTAATGACAAAATGAAGAAGTTTTGCTTTCAATTTATACTATTAGGATTGTTTTCCCTCTCTCATAACCATTGGATGAATTTTTTGGGGGGGAAAAACTCCCCCAATAAAAATAAAGAATGTCTTTATTTTTTATTAGAAAGTTTCTCTTCCAAAAATTAACCAACGGTAAAAAAAAAACGTCTAAAATCAACCAGTCTGAGGGAGAAGGCGCGAGAAATACTCATTTTCACAGTGAGTATTTCTGGCGCCTTTTCCCTCCCTAGAATTACTCTAAATACAACTGTGTGACCTCATGATGTCATTTTTCTTATTGTCACCCATGGAAATTGAAATAAGCATTGAAGTCGAGACCGCAGCACGGGAGGGTGACTGTAGGGAACAGAACATTGATCACACCGCCATTCCAAGGGAAAATCTACGAGCGTTGGCGAGAAGGGGCGGTGTAAGAAAAATTTCAACACTGGCCGTGGATGAAGTTCGGGGGGCTTTTGAGGTATTTCTTAGAAGATTGATGACAGATAGTTTCTGCTATGCTACTGACAGAGCCGGATACCCACAACATGTCATTACAAGAAATGATGTCCTAAGAGCTGCTAGGAAGAGGCATGGAATAATCTTGCCAAAATAAACATATTTTGTTTATTTTAAAATATAAAAACGGCCTTTTCAAGGCCAATCACAAAATTGAAAAGAGATATTCTTCAGTTTGCACTATACCAGCACGATGGAATACAACTGAATTCTTTTCATTCAGTTGTATTTTATCATGCAAGTTCTTTTTTTCTGATTCATCTAATTGTATGCTATATTTTGGCAGTTTGTTGGTAGTATGTATTATATGCACACCTGGATTTTTCCTGATGTAGACTGACATCAGCACTAAAACCTACCTTCCATGGAATGATGCCACTCTTTTGGGGTTGGTAGTTGGTGAAATGTTCCACTTGTGATTTTGTAATCAGTGTTAATCCCCCCTTGGCTGTACCATCCATGCAATGGTTGGTTCAGCCAAGGGGTGAATATCACTGATATGAAAAAAACACCATTTTCACATTTCGAAATTTTTATTCCATGAAATTTTACATAAATGTATTGTCACATTTTCAGAAAAATGTTCACACTTTGTTGACAAGTTTCCCCACTTTAGGTCAAATGTCCTTCCTGGCTTTTCGTTTTCTTGATACTTTCATTGGAGGTGCTTCTGTCTCTGGAAATAAATTTTCTTCTTCAACCTCCATCTTTGATTCAGTAGGTATGTCCAATTTGTACAATAAAGTATCATCACTGTCATTAAATTCTTGTAACACAGTTTTTTTCAACTTTTGGGTGTGAGTTAAACCCCACACTTGGTAACACGGATTATTATTTAGCCGTGGTTAATGATGCAGGTGAACGCTCTACCTGTTCTGGAGTCATGTTATTCCTTGTTGACAAGTACATTTGCCGTTTTCTGCACTCATTCATATAATGTCCTTTTACAATTTACACGGCAAAAAAACATTCTCCTTTGTTGGGGCAAGCCCAACTCCAATGTCCTTTTTCTTGCCAGATTGAACATGCATCTTTAGGTTCTGTCAACTTATATAACTCATTGACAAGTCTTCTCACCTCACTCCATCTGTCTGGCTTATAGTATATGCTTTTAATATCATTTGCTTTATCCATTTTTGGATCGCTATTCATTTTTTAAACCTCGGAGGAGGCTAAAAAACACGTCTTCGCAGTCTTGTCAACTCAAATATAAGTGTGAGCAATCCCTCCCCCTCCCCACAATTTTATACTTTTTTTCAACGAACAGAAAATTGGCCTCCAGGAAAATTTTTGTCCTGAAACACAATTTTCTCAGATGTTTTACACTCCGAAATGTTTTTCCGGGGGAATTCAGTGTTAAATGCTTGCGCCTATAGTGCCACCCTTGGGGAAGGGGGAATTCAGTGTTAAATGTTTTTCGCCAGAGTGGCGCGCTTGCGGTAGGTTGTTCAAAACATTTTTAAGCTGGCAAAAAATGTGTGTTAAATACTATAGTGTCAGTCACGGGGTAGAGGCCTCTCAATTACTTTATGCTGGCAAATATGTGGATTTTGCTTATTAATCAATCTCTCCATACTTTAAACCGCATAACATTTTACTGCATGGAAGATAAACATACAATCTCTTACCCACAGTGGAAAAGAGAAGTATCTCTTAACTCTTTTTCACTTATGGGATAGAATGGTGAAAAAAAGAGAAGTATCTTTTAAATGTTTTTCGCTGGAGTGTCACCCTGGGGTAAAAGTCCCCTTTCAATCACTAAAAAATTACTTGTTTATTAATCAATCTCTCCATACTTTAAACCGTATAACACTTTACTGTATGGAAGGATTGGTTGATAAACATACAATCTCTTACCCACAGTGAAACTAAAAACTTTTACAATACGGAATATATGTACACAGAAACCTAATTTATGGCATTGTTATTCCGTTAACATAACAGACGGGGAAAAGGCGCGCGAAATACTCATTGCATTATTTTCTGGCGCCTTTTGCTCTCCCCTTAAATGACTGTAAATACACTTTGGCGGGCTCATAACCACAATTTTCTTATCGTTATCCATGAAACTTGAAACATCTATCGAAATAGAACTTCTACCACAAGATTGCGAGTGTAATCCCAAGAAAATAATGGTAAAACAGTGTTAGATGAAATTGAAAAAGTTATTCAATCAAATGAGAATTTTACTATCCATGATGGTAAATTATCTTTAGAAATAACACACACTTCACTACCACAAGGGTCGGGGTGAAATGCACCCATTTCATTTGCATCTGTTGGTAAAATGGTTGGAAATAAGAAAAGTATTGTTGAAATTAAAAATACCAATGGTTCTCGGTGCTTTTGCGAGTGCCGTTGTAGTGGGGAAATGCCACGTTGATAAAGGTAATTCAGAACTTTGGGAGAAGAGATGGAACAAAATAAAAAGATCCAACAGACCGTCACAAGAAAATGAGGCAAAGGCGTTAATGGGCAAAGCAGGCCTTGATTATAATAAATCTTGTGGATATGAAGAATATTGTAAAATTCAAGGGGTACTCCCCCAAAGTTTGCCAAAGAAATATTCCTGTTTGAACCGCCACAAACTACAAAAGAGAGTAAAGTTATTCATATCTATCACCATGACCGTCATTTCGACACCATCACAAAAAATCACAGGGTTTTTTAGGATGTCACTACTATTGTGAATATTGCAGTGTAGGGTATAATAACAGAGAACGCCATAGATGCCCCAAAGGCTGTGTTTGCTATTCTCCACTAGCGTGTACACTTGAACAATCTGTACATTGTTACACTTGTAACAGAGATTTTGTAAGTTCATATTATTGTAAAAAATCACACAACTCTATTACAGAACCAAGGAAAAAACATTTGTCAATTAGTTAAGAAATGTAAAAAGTGCAATTCATTAGTATATCTATCAAAAACGAGAACACTTGTGCGGTGGGATTTAAAAGATGTAAAACATTGCCATCAGTTAGTCAATAGCGAGCATTATTGTTTCATTCCAAGATTACAAACCACCCGAGAAAGATAAAATGTCGAAAGTACCCTTTTGTGTTTTATGATTTTGAAACAACTCAAGACTCAGAAGTCCACACCCCAAATTATTGTGTTTCACTCTGTGTTTGTCACATCGTGAGCACGTTTCATCAATAGGTATACAAATATACTCGTAACAAGCACACAGAGAAACATTTCCATACTTTGTGAATACAGGGGGTACGTCCAAGATTTTTTCACTATGAAAAAAAATCAGCTCGGAACCCCAAACCAAAGTTGTAGCTAGCTACGTCCCTCCAGCTACAATTAACTTCTGTATCCACAAAGTATTTTTATTTTGACAAAACATGAGGATTTACACCTCTTTGAAATGAATCAACTCTTAATACAAAAGTTTTGAGTGCAAATGTGCAAAAACTTGTTGAGTTGTTACGTCTTGATGGCAAGACTTTTTTGTTTCAAAAAAAATGATCTTTCATTAAAATGTCAAAGTCTTCCCGGGAAAAGATTTAACATTTCGACAGTCTCGACATACCGCTAAAATGTGTTGTTAATTGTGAAAAGAAAAGGCTTGCTATTTTAAATACAGTGGCCCTGAAAAGAGCCGTTTTGTAAAATTCTCTTTATAAAGATAGTTTGTCATCACTGTATATATTAATCACTGTTAACTTCTCTTGGGTGTTTTTTTCTGTATCCACCCGCTATTTCCTGATTTGTCTTGTAATCGCTGTTGAATTCCACATTCGCCAATATCTTCTTATCCACTTCATCTGTTCAAAGAATGGTCTTCTCTCCTCGCCGTCTCGATATCAAGTGAACTGTTTCCCTGCCAAATGAGATTTTATTTTTCCCATCACAGATGCCTTGGAAAAACAATCACTCAATCTGAACGATAACAGCTGGAATGTCTATGCTGAATATGATTTTTCTTTTGACAGATAATACTCCATAACTTTTTTTTAAGTTTCTGAACAGGGGTGAGTGTCGCTTGAGATATCATCTTTCCAATTACACTTCACAGCCTTTATGATGATATATATATAATATGTTCAGTTAGAATAAAATAAGTGTGGGGTGGAGAACACCTGTTGTTCTGCTGTATTTATTTATTTATTTATATATTTTTATTTATTTATTTGTTTATTTATTTATTTATTGGTGTTTAAGGTCACATACTTATACACGTTGGCTATTCGTCACCGTGACAGTTTTATGGGTGGAGGAATCCGGACTATCCGGAGAGAACCACCGAGTATCGACGAGCAATTGACAGTTCCTCAATATTCTAACTCTGTTCAAATTCCGCTTAAGCAGGGATACAGCGGTTGAAGACATGTGTACCATCGACGTGCAGTACACCTTAGTACACGATGCCATCGCGCCCATATGTAGGCAAGCGGGGTAAAATGCCTTACCCGTGGGCATTACGCGGGTCACGCCGGGCGGGGTTCGAACTCAGACCTCTAGCATAGATCTCCAGCAGTCTATCACCGACCCACCACACTCCCGATTGTTGTGATGTTTTTTTTTTATTTCAGGCATTATTCTTGTATCGATATAACGCTCGGTGTAGGCAGTAGACAGCCAAACTGACAGGTTGAGCGTTTGCCAGATGTGGGAAAGAGTTGGTCAACCAGACACACAATCATCCCAGACTGAGTATCACTGTCACCAGGACATGTCAGGATGTAGGAAGACCGGTTGGTCGGTGAGCGCTTGGGTTGAATGGGTGGAAAGGGGCCAATGTGGTTAGGGTTGGATGGCATGTAGGTTAGTGAGTAAACAAGGAAGGGGTGTAGTTGAGTGTTTGGTGCTTAATTAGGTAGCAATGCTGGAAGAAAGATGGCAAGTATGGATCATCCCACCCCCCCCCCCCCCCTTTGATTTGACCCCTTTCGCCAATTGAGCTTATCACCCATGACCTCTCTTTCACGATTATTTTACCCAGATATCCCTAGATGCCTAGGTTTGAGAACTCCAATGAATAGTTCTATATTATCTCCCTCACTTGGGTATTCCACCCCGCCTTGATATTTGAGTTGAAAGTTCTCAGGAACATTACTTTACACCATCAGGTGAGGGGGAAATTTACAAAATAAATAAGATATGTTCAATAAGTCTATCATCCACTCAAGCTCACCCCTGATTGCTTCTAGCGTTGCAGCATGACTCAACGTCGTTATCCTTCACGTTGAATCATTCTACATGCTTTCCAAACTCTTTACAGCCGTATGGTTTTAGGTGCTTAGTGCGCAAACAAGACAATTTTACATCCTAACAAAGATGCAAAAGGTCCGTTTTTATGGTGAGATGACATAACTCCATCCGGGAGTGCAAATGTATCAAATCTCGGAATTAATTGATTATTACCTGAAACCTATACCAATTAGGCATCTGAGCTACTTAAAAAATACACAGGATTTCCTGTCAAAAATTTCGAATTTGAAAATATCGAAATAGCAAGAATGTTAAAGATGATTTCAATTTAACCAATGCTAATTTAAATGAACCTTTCAATCTTCGGTCTGTCCTCGCCTATAAGAAAAACAAAACCTCGCGTAACACTCTTGTAAGGACTAAATTAGACCCCTTCAATGAATAACATCAATTATTGACTTATTTTAAATCAATTTTATGTCGAAACAAAGAACATTTTTTTTGTTTCGTTAGAAAAGAAAAAAAAAAAAAAAAAAAAAAAAACATTTTTTTTTCGCCAGAAAACATTTTTTTGTTTTAAAAAAAAAAAACACAAAAAATGTTTTTTTTTTTTTTTCTAACGAAACAAAAAATGTTTTTGTTTCGACAAAAAAAATTAAGATTTGGTTCTTTCTAAAAATAAAAGTATATATAATATGGTGATGTGCATTATATAAAGAAGCTCTTTCTAATAATATAGGTGGCCCTGAAAAGGGCCAGCACGAAGCCATTTTGTGCTGTATCTCACTCTGCCAACGAGTGATGTTTGGGTAATTTCATCTCCTCTTCAGTGAAGCATTCTTTCTCCCAATTTTCCTTTTTTTCACTGCCAAACATGATCGCCTCATATATAGGTGTTGGGAATTCATGGGGGTGTGTTGGCCTATTGTGGAATTGAACTTCTCCAAAAGGCTGTCTCACTGTCCCCATCTCTGGAAACTTCTCCAGCATATCATTAAATTTATCCCGCGGCAGGGCTGAGCTGCACCACTGATAAAGTGCAAGCAGAAAAACTCCATTACCCTCTCTCGTCTTTCTTTTATATATCTTTCCGCCTCTATTTTAGCATCTTCATCTGATATTTCTCTAATTCTTGAAATAGCCATGCTTTGTTCTTTTTTTCTTATTCCTCTGACCGATTAGATGTTGAAAATGTAAGCGAACCCTTTATCTCGGGTTCTTTTTATCTGACATGCGAGGATCCACTTGCAGTGAAGAGATAATTTCCGAGCCCTCTCCCCGTATTGGTTAGATTTAGCCGAGTGAAATGCACATCCAATGAGCATTTCACCCGGGTAAATCTAACCAATACGGGAGATGGCGCGAAAATTACTTTTCTGCACATTTAAACAATCTGCAAATACGGTGTCTTTTGGGAGAATACACTATAGGTACAAGCAGTTAACCCTTTACCCAGGGTAACGGTCAAAGCCGGCCAGCGCTAGTCTTAAAAATCGTTAGTTACTTTTCATTATTTTTTCATTTTTTTGTCTCAAGAACATAGGTTATGACCCCTCATTGGAACGAGCTCGTCGAGCTCGTTCCAATGAGGGGTCATAACCTATGTTTTTGAGACAAAAAATGAAAAAAAATTAATTGTTCAAGAATTTTTTTGGCAAGTGTCGTTTGCTTTTCATGTTAGGTACAAGCAGTTAACATTGTTGCTAACCAGAATCTTTTGACTACTTCCCCAGATTTTTTTCTTACGGCACAGTGTCAGCCTTTCCTTCCAGAATTTTTTTCTGCCGAAACAAAATGTTTAGTTCGCCAACTTGACCCCATTTCTATTTGCTCCCTCCTTCACATCGTCTTTTTTATGATGAGCTGTTGCGGTCAGCTACCTCTCTGAGTGACATAATAGTAGCTGTGGCTGATTAATCTTAGAAGAAAAAAAATGGATTTTTTTTTAATTTCCTCAGTCGCCACTGACGAGATAGCTCCCCTCCATTATTTCTTGCTAGCTGTCGTAAATTATTTCTCGGTATAACTGTGTGGTCATTCTTGATCTCCCCCTGCTCAGTGCAGATAACTTATGCCGTGGTGGAATGTGTATAAAAATTCGGTTCCCTATTTTTCATTATTTGACGATATGAAAAATGGCTGACATAACAAACATCAACTTTTGACGGCATGGGGGCTCTGGATATGGAGCTTGCCAATTTCAACGAGTTTACCCTGTTCACGAAAGATGCTGAAACACAGACTGAACCACCGTAGGGAAACGAAACCCAAACTCTATTGAAGAAGATTTTCAAAAGTTTAGAAAATCTGAGAAGTTCACCACTTCAATTCCGGCCAGAGAAAATAACTACCCATATCGGTTTCCAGTTGATAGAACACCCTTTGCAAATCCCGACACAAGTACCACAAAAAAGGCAAAACCCGGCCGTAAGCCAAAGAGAACAGAATCTATTGACTACCTCCCCAGATTTTTTCTTACGGCAGTGTCAGCCTTTCCTTCCAGACTTTTTTCTGCCGAAACAAAATGTTTAGTTCGCCAACTTGACCACATTTCTATTTGCTCCCCCTTCACATCGTCTTTCATGGATAGTAAAATTCTCATTTGATTGAATAACTTTTTCAATTTCATCTAACACTGTTTTACCATTTACCCCCATAGCCTTTGAAAAAGGAATAAAAATACCTACCTCAAGACCTGGATGGTGGATGGATATCCTCATGGGGTCGTTGTCTTGTATACCACATTCCTTTTTTCACATCTTCCACCATTGATTGAAACATTTTACTTAGAAACTCAAATGGATTGTTGGCATCGAACTGATTCAAAGTCACTTCACACATATGAGATTCTGAGTGAAATTTTCTGGATTGCCGCAATTACTTAGGGTATATAATACAATCTCCGTATGGAGTTTGTATTCTTAGCAGTCAACCTCTGTTTTTTGCTGCCAAAGACAACATGTTCTGCAACACTGTCACTTGAATCACTGTAGTCTACTAATGACCGTTTCATCTTTTTTTATTCGTCACAGGAATCAAAATCACGTCTATCAGTCTCGTTAACTCCAAAGCAGTGTGTCCCAAAACTGCGAACCCCCCGCCTATTTATACTTTCGCTAAAAATAATTTTCTTATTCAGAAACAACATTCAGAAAATGTATTCAAACCAAATTGTTTAACTTTTTTCATTTCAATTTTTCACCCACCTGAATCTAACCAATGGGGAAAAAAGCACGTGAAAGACTTCTTTGGTGATATTCCTTCCCTATAGCGTGTCAGTCAGTGGTGACGTGGCCCCCAACAGAGGAAAGTCTTATCCATAACTGTCACTCCACTCGAAATAATTGACAGACGCCATAGATTTTTTACTCATAGCGTCATTTTAGGTAACAGGATATATCGCCAAATGTCCCCCTCAAAAAATTCAAATATTTTTTTTTTCACTTTCCTTGGGGGAGGTCGGCGGATTATACAACCACCGGCCGTGAACCACCAGAACACAAGGTACAAATACTTGGGAAAAAATCCAATTATTTGTCCATGATTTTAGATTAAAACACAAAGACAATAACTAAAATATGAGACTACCCAGTTTTTAAAAATGAATGAATAAATATGGTGATGTGCATTGTATAACGAAAGTTTGAGACAATGGATTGTGCCTGAAAAGGGGTATTTTGTAATTCACCGCATCTAGAAACGGCATAACAGCAACTACCAAATATTAAGCTTTTGAAAAATAACTCAAAGACATCTCTACCCTCGGACCGTCTTGCTTATTGGCACAGATTATTTTCTTGGGAAAACAGCGTGATCATTGTTTTTCCCCTTACACCTATAATCTTTAGGTGGAAATTCTATTTCGATAGATGTTTCAAGTTTCATGGATAACGATAAGAAAATTGTGGTTATGAGCCCAAAGTGTATTTACACTCATTTAGGGGAGAGCAAAAGGCGCCAGAAAATAATGCAATGAGTATTTCAGGCGCCTTTTCACCGACTCGTCAGATGACGGGTGAGGAATTATCAATGTATTATTTTTCACTGCCTTTCCACACTTAGATGATACAGAAAATCACTCTTTCCCCTCCAAAAATAATTTGGAGGGAAAGACTGACATAGTGTCGTAAAAAACATCTGTGGAAATAGTAAAATGATTCTGACTAGAATCAGTGTTAAGTACATATAATAGCGAAATTTAACTTTGAGAACTTTTTAACTGGCTTGTATGCTATCTCTGTAACATCAGGATAAAGTTTCATTCGTCACATTGAAATATTTTACCAATCTTCAATCTGGTTAAGTTTTGTTAGCTTTCAGAACGATATCTCAGAATTGCGCCTTCTTTTGCTGAATTAATAACAGACGTTTAAATTCAATACAGGCATAAAAGAGAAATTAAGTTTTTTTTCAGTTTGGGTAAAAGGAAAACCTATTCTTTTTTGGCGCTAAAACATTTTACACTGCAAAACACTCACTGTATGTTTGTGGTGTAAAAATGAATTGTTTCTCGAGGTTAATGTCACTGTAATATCTAGCTGTAAATTGTTGACATCGGCTTAAAAACAGCTTACAAATACGCGAATGTAAGATAGTGCATTCAGTGAATTATTGAAACACAACACTTCCTGTCGCTAAAAACAATCAGTCTGCAATTACGCTTCCCTGTTCTCACCACAGTTTTTTTAGTGAATTATTGAAAACATGTGTTTGAAACTAGAGAAACAGAATTTACTGCACCCAGTAAATTCAAATCTGTGTGAAAAGGGTTAAAGAATCAGGAATAAACTATACAGAAAGAGAATTTATGGAGGCTTATTTTCAGGAGTAAAATATTTTTAAACAAATCAGAAATGGGTTTTCGTTAACAGTATTTACAGATATTCATACTGGAATCAGAATAGTTATTTATAAGAAACCAGAATACATGTGACCAGCATTCAAAGGGTTCGATACTCGAATCAGAAATAGACATTTTTGGCTCTGCCCACTAATTTGAGTGATGAAATACTTTCATAAACTTTAGAAATGCATTAAGGTGTAATAAAATTCATTTCCCAGTATTTCTGAATAATACGCACTTGATGACTTTGGTAACCTCTTTCAGGCAGACCCCTAGGTGACCTCCATGACCTTGACCCATATTTTGAATTTCCATCAAGTGTCGACTCATTTGGTGTTTGTTCTAGATCCATTCATCATACCACGATTGAGATATGAGCATGACCCACTTTCAAAAATGCTGGCTACGCCCACTTTTTTAACATAAAAATGCATGTATGGACCTCAGGAATGCTTTGGGGGGGGGGGGGTCAAAAAATGTGATTTTCAGCAATTATGAAAAATGCACTTAATGACCCCTAGGTGACCTCCTTGACCCTGACCCATATGTTTTTGAATCTCCATCAAGTGTCGACTCATTTGGTGTTGATCCCAGGTCCGTAGGTCATACCACGCTTGAGATATGGGCGTGACCCACTTTCAAAAATTTTGGCCACGCCCACTTTTTTACGTCGAAATGCATGTGTGTACGTCAGGAATACTTTATGGATAAAAAAATGTGATTTCCGGAAATTCTGAAAAAATGCACTCAATGACCCCTTGGTGTCCTCCGTGACCTTGACCCATATTTTGAGTCTGCCTCAAGTGTCGACTTATTTGATGTTGGTCCCAGGTCCATACGTCATACCATGCCTGAGATATGGGCATGACCCACTTTCAAAAATTTGGCCACGCCCACTTTTTTACGTCAAAATGCATGGGTGTATGTCAGGAATACCTTATGAGCTCAAAAAATGTGATTTCCAGCAATTCTGAAAAATGCACTCAATGACCCCTAGTTGACCTCCGTGACCTTGACCCATATTTTGAACCTCCATCGAGTATCGACTCATTTGGTATTGGTCCCAGGTCTGTAGGTCATACCACGCCTGAGATATGGGTGTGACCCACTTTCAAAAATCTTGGCCATGCCCACTGTTTTTACGTAAATATGCATGTGTGTACATCAGGAATACTTTAGGGGGTCAAAACATGTGATTTCCAGCAATTCTGAAAAATGCACTCAATGACCCCTAGGTGACCTCCGTGACCTTGACCCATATTTTGAATCTCCATCAAGTGTCGACTCATTCAGTGTTGGTCCCAGGTCCATACGTCATTCCACGTCTGAGATATGGGCGTGACCCACTTTCAATAACTTGGGCCACGCCCACTTTTTTTTACGTTAAAATGCATGTGTGTACGCCAGAAATAGTTTAGGGGGAAATGTGATTTCCAGCAATTCTGAAAAATGCACTCAATGACCCCTAGGTGACCTCCGTGACCTTGACCCATATTTTGAACCTCCATGAAGTGTCGACTCATTTGGTGTTGATCCCAGGTCCATACGTCATACTGCGCCTGAGGTATGGGTGTGACCCACTTTCAAAAATTTTTTGGCCACGCCCACTTTTTATGTCAAAATGCATGTGTGTACGTCAGGAATACTTTAGTGGGTCAAAAAATGTGATTTCCAGCAATTCTGAAAAATGCACTCAATGACCCCTAGGTGACCTCCGTGACCTTGACCCATATTTTGAATCTCCATCAAGTGTCGACTCATTTTGTGTTGGTCCCAGGTCCATACGTCATACCACGCCTGAGATATGGGCGTGACCCACTTTCAAAATTTTTGGCCACGCCCACTTTTTTTACGTCAAAATGCATGTGTGTACATCAGGAATACTTTAGTGGGTCAAAAAATGTGATTTCCAGCAATTCTGAAAAAATGCACTCAATGACCCCTAGATGACCTCCGTGACCTTGACCCATATTTTGAACGTCCATCGAGTGTCGACTCATTTGGTGTTGGTCCCAGGTCCCTAGGTCACACCACGCCTGAGATATGGGCGTGACCAACTTTCAAAACACCCCCACGGAGAACTGTAATGCCCCAGGAATCTGAAAAATATTCAATCCCGGGAACTTGTGGCTGTCTATCAGCATATCAAAAATCAACGAGATAGGGCAATTCGTTTTCGAGTTATCTTGCGGACAAAAAAGTGATGAGAAGACAGAAGACAGAAGAAGAAGAAGAAGAAGAAGAAGAAGAAGAAGAAGAAGAAGAAGAAAAAAAAAGAAAAAAAAAAAAAGAAAAAGAATCTGTACAAAAACAATAGTCTGTGTGTTTCACACAGACTAAAAATGTATCTCTGAATGGAACATGAAGAAATATTTTTCTCAGAGTGGGGAAGTGTTGTATTACAAATTGACAAATTGACTGTCAGACACACATTCATATCGGATTATAAGACATTCGCGCGTTTAAAAATTAGAAGTTCATATTGGGCGATGTATATTAGGTAGCAAGTTTTAAAAAAGCAGAATATTTTGTCAGTATATAAAGTGTATGGAAGACAAACCCCCCTAAGCCTGTCAGTATAGTATTTAACACATTTTTTGTCAGTATAAAATTGTTTGGAACAACCTACCCCAGTACTATAGGGACCAGCATTTAACACTGAATTCCCCATACCCCAATGTGGGCACTCTGGCGAAAAAATTAAGATAGGATTCTCCATACCGCAGCTTGTCCCTCAACAGCCATTTTCCCGTGACTGGCACTCCGGCGAAAAAAATTTAACACTAATTTCCCCTTCCCCAAGGTTGGCACTCCAGCGAAAAGCATTTAACACTGAATTCCCTATACCCAAATATGCCACTATAGGGCAACATAAACATAGGATTCTCCATACCCCAATGGTGCCACTATAGGGACTTAGTGATTGGAAGGGTTTTTTACCCACGACTGCAACTATAGACCTATGCCCCCCCCCCCCCCCCCCCCCCCCCCCATGTACAGTCGCGACTCCTAGATCGCGCTTTTAACGTTCAAATACTCGTGGTGAACGCGCGTTTTTAAAAAAAGGGTGAAATTGTACAGTTCACTTTTATCTTGTACGTAATTTTTCGTCGACGTTCCAATCGCAGATCAGACCATCGATCCATCGTCGGCGAACGCGATCGAAAGCAAAAGATTCTGGGTCATCATCAAAAAACAGTTTTGGGGACTCTAGACCAGCGGTCCAGAACCCGCAATTGCGTTGGTACAGATGGTCTAGAACCTGCAATTGTTTTGAGGCGGTGGGTTTTTTTTTTTCTCCCATTTATGACATTATTATTAGGGGAATTCCTCCACTATGAGAAATTCCCAAACTCAGCTAATCGAGCGATTGGATCGCTCGATTCTCGTAAACTCGATCTGAACGAAGAGTGTCGTCGGTGTGTGTTGGAAATTTGCAAACCACGTCACGTCTTCCTGAAGTAAAAAACTAACACATGTTATCGTAATGAATGAATGAGGTTTTTTTGTTCAAAAAGAGTCGATTGTGAATATAGTCTGTATTATAGACATTGATGTTTTCTGTTGATGGGACAGATAAAAATTGAGTTTTGAGGGTTTTTTGAGAATTCCTCCACTATGAGAAATTCTCAAAAAAAAAACACTCAGCTGATCGAGCGATCGGATCGCTCGATTCTCGTAATAAAACTCGATCTGAACGAAGAGTGTTGTTGTCGTCGGTGTGTGTTGGAAATTTGCAAACCCAGTCACGTCTTCCTGAAGTAAAAAACTAACACATGTTATCGTAATGAGTGAATGAGGTTTTTTGTTCAAAAAGAGTCGATTATGAATATAGTCTGTATTATAGACATTGATGTTTTCTGTTGATGGGGCAGATAAAAATTGAGTTTTGAGGGTTTTTGTTTTTTTTTCAAAGGGAGTTGATCTGTAATAGATATTTGTGTTTTGCCTTGATTGAGAGATTGACTGTTAAGCGTTCGTTGAAAAAAGTCAAAAACACTTATCGGAATGTTTAAAACGCATTTTCCGCTCAATTAGGTTTTGAGTGGTAAAATTTTTAATATATTCATGATAGCAATCGGAGAGAGATTTGTTAAAATCAGTTTTCCATTGTGTGTTGAAACTGTTTAACAGTCATCAAAAAGGATTCTCTCTTAATTCGACACTCGGTGAATTGATGTGTGAATGAATGAAGATCTTTTGACAAAATGTAAACACTACTGTCAAAATGCGTTAAATCAGAAACCGGTTTGTCATGTACTGTTTAAACGTATTTTTTTAAACTTCAATTAACACAGTCAGTTTGAGATGTGAATATTTTCAGATTATTATATATTATATTAAGACGGAAAGAGTTTTTTTTTATTACTTAAAACACAAAAACATAAAAATATAATTAAACATTTAATTTTGAAAAATAAATAAAAACAATTAAAACGAAAGATGTGTTTCCAGATGGATCCTAGACGCCGAGATCGAATTTTAGCCGAGTATGAACGTTCTAAGAAGAACATTCAGGTTGCTGAGAGAAGCAGACGTCTCGGTGAGATGGAACTCAGATGCAAAGCCACAAAAATATTTAAACCCGTGACGGAGGGTCAAGAGCGAAGCAGGAAGGAGATAGTCGAAGAATTGAGACCCATAAAGGAGAGTTCTTTGAGAATGGGTTCGTTGCCTCCTAGTTTTGGAAATCGGTATTCCGTTCAATCTACACCGGATTACGTTCCCACGGGAATTCAAACAGATATGAGCGAGAGCGACACCGATACGGCTTCAACTATCACCACTAGTAGCGTTGCGTCGTCCGATGATGATGGCGGTAAGAGAGATCAGTCGTATGGAATTTACAAGGATTCTGAGGGTAGAACTTTTGTAGGTGATACGTTGGTGGAAATGGATGATGATGAATTGATCGTGGGTTTGAATAAATATAAAGTAACCGATGGTCTGCGGAGATTGCTCCTTTACGACAAGCCTGGAGATTTCACGGAACAGGATTTCGACAATTACGGCGACATTCTAGTTCAGACCCACGCCATGAATAGAAATAACGATGCCAGAGAGACGAGACCCAAAGCCAACAGAGGTTACAAGTGGACGAAAGTCGTGAAACCTATATGGAATGCGCATAAGAAGTTCCTCGAATCGGTGACCGGCAAAGGGGTGAAAACCGCTATTTTTCTTCCGAGCGATCCCGACGCTCTGTCTCAGAGATTGAGTTTGTTGATGGGGAGCAGACGGGCTGGTAACACGGGATTAGATAATCAGATAGTTGCCGTATCTGACGAATTGTTGAGACAGAAGGTTTTGAATGAAAACCAGTATAAAAAGCTGATGAACGAATTGAAGGATTGATGTGTATATAATAATAAGTAGAGAGCGGTTCTGGCATCGTCGATTCTATAATGCGAGCGTTCACGAGCGATGCGGGTAGAAAACTCGCATCGACCGCGTTTGAGGTCGGTAAGAAGACGGCTTTGGATGCTGGTAAGAAAGCCGCTTCCGAAGCCAGTGGTAGGATAGCTTCTGCGGCTGGCAAGAGGGCAGCCGATGCGTTGATCGACAAGTTGATCAGTCTGCCGGTGAAGCGAGCTGCGTTAGAGAGAACGTCGGAAAATTGGAAAGATTTTAAGGATGCCGTGGTGCCCATACAAGATTTAGTAAAAATGACGAGTGGATCCGGATTGAAGAGAACTCGCGACGGTGCGATATAAATAAATAATAATAATAATAACATTAAAACAGAGTTTGAAAAACATTAAAAAAAATTGTGTTTGAAAAGAATCTAAAATAACAAACAAACAAAAATAAAACAAAGATGAACATTAAAGATATGTCTTGGAACGACGCCGCGACCAAGAGGTCGAATAACGAGTTCTTTCCCAAGAGCATAAGAGGCTTGATAGTGGGAAAATCGAATTGTGGAAAGACCAATCTGTTGATGAATCTGTTGTCCCGACCCGACTGGTTTGATTACGACAGATTGTTCGTGTTTGGCAAGAGCTTGTTTCAACCCGAATACAGATTGCTTCGTGAGTGCATGGATCGCAGATTGCCCAAGTACGTCATAGCCAGAATCTTTGACAGTAGGGAGGAATTCGACAAGAGTGGAGCTCCGCTCTCGAACATTTTGGATGGCGCGGCGACGGAGCTGATGAAGAGAAATGCATCTTCGAACGTCGAGTGTCGATTTTAAGAGAACGCTAGCGACGTTCCGGATCCTAGAGAACTGAAATCGGAAGATAAGAATCTCGTGATTTTCGACGATCTGCTTTTGGAGAGACAGAACCGATGTGAATCGTATTACGTTAGGGGTCGACACAGCAACGTGGACTGTTTCTACCTGTCGCAGAATTATTTTTGATTGCCCAGACAGACGATAAGGAAGAACGCTAATTTTCTATGTCTCTTTCGCCAAGATCTCAAGAATCTCAATCACATCTACGGCGATCACGTCGCAAACGACATGAGCGCTGCGGAATTCAGGAGATTCTGCAAGAGGGTTTGGGATGGTGGACTTTACAATTTCATTGTGATCAATTTGATGAGGGAATTTAATCGCGGAAAATATCGGTGCGGATTCGACGAGTTTTATGTTTCCGATGGTAATAATAATAAGATAGAGCGTGAAAATAAAAATTAGAAAAATAATAAATCTTCAAATAATTAGTTTTGAATAAAAAAATAAAATTAAAATATAATGTTCGAACATGGAGAATTGTTAGAACGGATAGCCGAGAATACGGCAGCGAAACAATCCATTCAAATCGTGGTGAGTGGCGATTCGACTCGATTCGCTACGAAATTCGAACCTTCCATCGAATTGAATAGAGAGAAAAGATACGAGATGGCTTTGGTGAATCTGGAGACTTATTATTCCTTTCCCAACGTCACCGAAAAGAATAACTCGTTCAAGTATTCCGATGGAGTGGATTGGTTGGAGATTCGAATTCCCAAAGGGAGTTACGACATAGACGATTTGAACTATTACATTCAGACGCGAATGAAGACGGATGGAAAGGGAAGCAACAAGATCAGACTCTCTCCCACTCCTAATACCTTACCTACGATGTTGGATTTGGAAGATAATTTTCGTGTGGATTTCAACACAGACGATTCTATAGGCAAGATGTTGGGATTCGATCGAAAGATGTATCGAGGCCACGCGGCATCTGAAAATACGGTCGACATTCTCGCTGTCAATAGCATTCTGGTGAACGTGGACGTGATTGCTGGAAGCTACGTGAATGGTAGCGCTCAACTGACGATCTATTCCTTCTTTCCAAACGTGTCGCCGGGTTATAAGATCGTGGAGCGACCTCGAAATTTAGTTTATCTACCAGTGATTTTAGACACGTTGTATAGTCTCAAAACCACGTTGACGGATCAAAATGGTGAACTGTTAGATCTTCGCGGAGAGAGAGTGACGATGCGATTTCACATAAGAGAAATATAAAAGCAAAAAAAAAATATTATATATATAGATAACAAAAATAAAATAAACAGTAATATTAATTTTTACAAAATTATTTTAATATAATTATTAAACAAGAAACAATTGAAGTAAATATATTTAAAAAAAAAAAACAAACAGAATTATGACAGAATACGTGGTTAAAAACGTGAACATATCCGCAGGACAGAGGAAGAAACTTGAGAGAGCGTTAAGAACTCGAGGCGAGGCGGTGAGATTCAAATTCACTCACGAAGATCTGACGAGAGGCGGTCAGGATTCGATTGCCTGGACCAGAAGTCAAATCAAAAGGAAGGAGAAAGCGATTCGCGATGGAAGAGGGTTGATGGTGAGAATGAGTCCTGCTCAATTGAGATACAATTTGAGAATGAAAGGTGGTTTCCTACCGCTATTGGCAGGAATAGCCGCAAAAGCATTACCCTTCGCTGCAAAGGCACTACCCTTTCTCAGAAAGACTCTTGGCATGGGAGCTCTCACGTGACTCGCTAGTTCGGCAGTTGAGAAATTAATGGGTGGCAGCAGACTGTTTTTGAAGAAGGGAGGAGCCGTGTGTCGCGTCCACGTAGACGACAGCGGTAAAGGATTGTATCTAGAACCCGTTAGAGGTGGCAACTCTCTGAGAGGAAACGGTCTCTATCTGAAGAGTGGACGGAACGTCCAGCGACTCGGCAAGGGTTTGTTGCTCGGTGAGAATTTGCCGTTTAAGAACATACCGATTTTGAATATGTTATTATAAATATAAAATTATATAAAATATATAAAATCATAGAAAGTATAAAATAATATATTTAAAATGGGTGAAAAGGTGGAGAAACAAATTTATCACCTGGATGAATTTGACGATAATGACAAACATCGCAAGACAGAGAGCGAAGAAATAAAAAAATGGTTAGACGCTAATGATGGATATCTAAGGAAAGAGATAGATAAAGCGTGGGATATACAGTTGAGAATGAGACGATGCTTTCCACGGTCACCACTACCTTCTGAAGAGAATGGTAATGATGCGAGTGTTACCAAGAGATGCACAACATTCGTTCATAATTATGATTCGGATAAACAAAAATGTTGCCATGAACGTATCACATCACAAAGAAAAAGAAAAAAAAAAAGAAAAAGAAGAATCGACGCTGAAATTTGAGAGAAAAGGAAACGTTATTATAATCTATTATGATGATAGTGAAGAAGAAGGAAACCCCCCCCCCAAAAAAAGTAAATGAGATCTAAAGATGATCTCATTACTTTTTTTTTTCATTTTTTCTTCGCTAAAAATCAATCACTCTATTGTTTATATTTCCAAGTCCGTTATTAGCATGTTGATGCTCGTGTCTTCTCTTTTTTCGAAAACGTGTTGAATGTTTATCTTTACTCTTTTGAGTTTTTTTACATCGGTCAACTCGCTCTCACCACCCAATTTCTTCACGAGTTCGAATGAGATGTTTGGAAATATGTAATTTCCATAGGGCAACGACAAATCATCCTTGTCGAATTCTCTATCTTCGGCGATGACGATGTTCTGCAGATCGCTTTGGTACTCGTAAATCAAATCGAGCGTGGCTTCATCCAATTTCAGAGGCATCTTATATTTCTCGTATTTGTGCTCTAAGCCCTTCATCTCGACATCGTTCAATTCGATGGGATCGTGTCGTTGTAATCTATAGATTTTATGACCGAATTTCTTATACGTTTCGACTCATTTCAATTTCAATTCGCATCTTTTAGGTGTTGTTGTCTTCATGATTGATTATTTGTTTTTTTTGTTTTTACGAATTCTTGCAAATAATGTATATTTTAAATTTTGTATTTAAATAATAATTTGTTTAAAAAGTTTTTTTTTTTTTTACTCTTTATATATATATAAAAAAGTTGTTTTTTTTAATTTTTAATTTTCTTTAATGTAAAATTTTTTTTAGTAAAAGTTTTTTTTTCTCTTTATATATATATATATAAAGTTAAATTTTTAATTTCAATCTCTCTATTGTTTATATTTCCAAGTCCGTTATTAGCAAGTTGACATTCGTCATTTTTCCACATACGAAAATGGTGTGAATGTTCATCTTTACTCTTCTGAGTTTTTTTTCATAGGCGAATGCGCTCTCACCACCCGATTTCTTCATGAGTTCGGGTGAGATTATTGGATATATGTAACCTCCATAGGACAACAATAAATCACCCCTGTCGAATTCTCTGTCTTCGGCGACGATGATATTAATCAACAGTTCGCTTTGGTACTCGTAAAACAAATTGAGCGCAGCTTCATCCACTTTCAAACACATTCGATATTTGTGGTAGTAGCGCTCTAAGTCCACCATCTCGACCTCATTCAATTCGATGGGATCATGTGGTTGTAATGTATAGATATTAAAACTGGATTTCTCATACCTTTCGTCTCGTTTCAATTTCAATTCGCATCTTTTAGGTGTTGTTGTCATGATCGATTATTTGTTTTTTTATGAATTCTTACAAATAATGTATATTTTAATTTTGTATTAAAAAAATTGAATTTAAAATTTAACTTTTTTTTTTTTTTTTCTATTATCTATAAAGAGTAAAATAGCAAAACTTTTTTCAACAAATTATTTAATACAAAATTCAAAAAAAAAAAAAAAAATATTCTTACAAATGAAGGAAACAGATAAAACAATGGTAAATTTAAATGAGAAAACCATACCTCAGTTAAACGAGATTTGTAAACTATTACAAATTTCAGATTTCAGAAAGCATAGAACTAAATCAAAAAAAATTGAAGTCATACAAGAATATTTGCGAAACGCTAGAAAGGCAAACGAAATGTCGATAGCAACGACATCAAAAGATGCACCAGTTGTGAAAAATAAGAAGATGACTAAACGAAAAGCCGTTGAAGAACATCAAGTTTCCAAAGAAAAGAAAAGAAAAACTAAAACGAAAACGAGTGATGCACTTCAGATTCAAGACAAACGAGATATATCGAGCGAAATTCAATGAGCAATCGACGAAGAGAAAGGAGAAGAATATGTAACACGACTCATTGCAGAACTATTCCAATCGAAACCCGTAGAACGGGAGAGTGGAATCAAAGGCATTTTTAAAACTTTCGACGTGATTCCCTCGTTGAAGAAAGTCGATCCGAAATTCTTCATGGAACGGGTGAAGAAAGAAGTATTGGATTTGCTTCGCGAATACATGAACTTGGGATTAAAAATTAAGATGATACTCCATTGCATAATGAATAAAATCGACGTGAAGTCCGGCGAGAGCATCATGAAAAATGCATATTTCAGATCTAACGTCGAACCTGTATTTCGAGGTTCAGATCTATCGGATGTTTTCGAAAAGATGAAAGACAAGATGTTGACATCTCTCACGAATTATCAAAATGAAGGTAGTAATTGGACGTTCGGTGAGGTGTTGAAACTCGAAATTCACATAACTAAAAACGAACCGTTGAAAGGATCTTCCTACTTGGAATTACCGTATTTCTTGACTAAGAAACACGCCATGGTCAACGTGAGAAATAAAGATGATCAGTGTTTTAAATGGGCAGTCACCTCCGCTTTATACCCTGTCGAAATACACACCAATAGAGTTTCTCGTTATGAGGAAACTTAAAAAAATCTCGATTGGACCGGAGTGACTTCTCCAACAGAGTTAAAACACATCGAACATTTCGAGGTTCAAAATCCCACCGTAGCGGTGAACGTCCTAGGATACGATGACGAAAATCAAAAGATCTATCCTCTCAGACAGACTTCGTATCGTGGAAGAGAAAAGACGATTATTTTATTATCGATTTCGAATGGTGACAATTGTCATTATTGTTGGGTTAAACATCCGAGCCGATTACTGTCGGGACAAAATAATAAACATAAAGGAAAGATATCTTTATGTTGCAACTGCATGAACATGTTTCACAGCGAAAACTCGTTGGCGAAACATCAGGAATATTGCAACGAAAATCAAGGTGTCGCCGTCGAAATGCCCAAACCCAACACCATCGTGAAGTTTGAAAATCACAATAGAAGGTTAAAAGTACCATTCGTCGTGTACGCCGATTTCGAATGTTTCACCGTGAAAATGAGTTCCTGTCAACCCAACGCTCTTCAAAGTTACGTCGAAAGATATCAAAAACACATACCTTCGGGCTATTGCATTTACGTGAAATGCGCTTTTGACTCGCAACACGACATGGGTCCCTTCACCTACACGAAACAGCGCGAAGACGACGACGTGGCTCAAAGGTTCGTGGAAGAGTTAGAATCGAAAATTCAAATGTTATATGACAAATTCAAAACTCCAGTGAAAATGATCATCATGCGAGAGCAGCAGGACGAAAATAACAGAGCCACCGAATGTCACATATGCAGACAATCATTCGACGAGAATTCGGAGGAAAATAAGAAGGTCAGAGACCACGATCATTACACGGGTCTGTATCGCAGTCCGGCTCACAGCAAGTGTAATTTAAAATATCGAGACGCTGCTTTCTATCCGGTGATGTTTCACAATCTCTCGGGTTACGACAGTCATCTGTTCGTGAAAAATCTCGGCACCTCACACGAAGAATTAAATTGCATCGCGAACAGCGAAGAAAGATACATTTCCTTCACGAAATGGAAGCTCATGGAGAGGAAAAGAGTAATCGACGGAAATACGCTGAAAGAAAAAACGAAATCTATTCGTAGATGCATATGTTTCATCGACACTTTTAAATTCATGTCAACTGCTCTGGAAAAATTAGTTGATAACATGAGCAAGGATAAATTTAAAATCATGAGCGAACATTTCGGAGAACGAGTAGATGTCATGTTGAGGAAAGGAGTCTATCCTTACGATTACATGAACGATCTAAAGAGATTCGAAGACACCGCACTACCTTCGAAAGATGATTTTTATTCAAAATTATACGAATCCGACATTTCCGACGATAATTACGAACACGCCAAAAACGTGTGGAAATCATTCGATATGAAAACCATGAGAGATTATCATGATCTCTATCTGAAGAGCAACGTTCTGCTCTTGGCAGACGTGTTCGAAAATTTTCGAGACGTCTGTCGTCGAAATTACGATCTGGATCCCACTTGGTATTTCACCGCACCTGGTCTGGCGTGGGACGCTCTGTTGAAGACCACCAAAGTCCAATTGGAATTATTATCTGACGTGGACATGTTGCTCATGTTTGAAAGGGCTGCAAGAGGTGGCGTCTCGATGATCTCTCACAGACATTCTGAGGCTAACAATCCCTACATGAAAGAAGGTTTCGATTCGAAACGGTCGACTAAATACATACAGTATTGGGACACGAATAATCTGTACGGTTGGGCTATGAGTCATCCTTTACTGATTGGAAATTTCGAATGGATGAAGGAACCGGAAGAGATGCAAAAATGGAGAGACTATCCTTGCATTTTAGAAGTCGATTTGAACTATCCAGAAGAATTACACGATCCACACAACGATTATCCGCTGGCTCCCGAACGAATGGAACCAAACGAAGGAGATGAGGAAAAACTCATTCCCAATTTATTTAACAAACGTAACTACGTCATCTACAGCGAGAATTTTAAACAGTACGTCAATTACGGGATGAAATTAGTCGACACACATCGCATCATTCGATTCGACGAAGAGCCTTGGATGAAAAAACACATCAATCTCAACACGAATCTCAGAACTCGAGTCAAGAACAATTTCGAAAAAGATTTCTTCAAACTCATGAACAACTGCGTGTACGGCAAATTGATGGAAAACATCAGGAAGAGAACCGACATTTGACTCGTCACGTCTGAGAAAAAGCTAAAAAATTAGTGGCGAAACCCAATTACAAACACCAAACCATATTCGGCGAAAATCTAGTGGCCGTTCACATGCAAAAGACGCATCTGAAGTTCGACAAACCGTATTATCTCGGACCGATCATCTTAGATATCAGCAAGCGATTGATGTACGAGTTTCACTATGATTACGTCAAACGAAAATTTGGTGACAAAGCCAAACTACTGTTCACCGACATGGACAGTTTAGTTTACGAGATAGAGACGAAAGACGTCTACCGAGATATATCTCCAGACGTGGCCAAGTGGTTCGACACGAGCAATTATCCCGTCGATCACCCGTCCAACATTCAATCGAACGACAACAAGAAGGTGCTGGGTAAATTTAAGGACGAGAGCGGCGGTAAACAGATCATCGAATTCGTGGGCTTGAGACCCAAACTGTATGCTTATCGTCTAGAAGATGATGAAGAGATCAAGAAGTGCAAAGGAGTTAAAGCGTGCGTGGTGAAGAAAAACATCTCTTTCCAAGAGTATAAAGATTGTCTGTTAGGAAGTGGTCCGGTGTATAAGACTATGAAAACGATTCGAAGCGAATATCATGACTTGGATACCAAAATAGTCAACAAGATTTCACTGACGGCTGACGACGATAAGAGATTCGTGTTAGACGATAAAATAAGCACTTTGGCACTCGGACATTGGACTGTGGATCTAATTAGAGATGATATGAATGTGGATGATTGGTTTCCAGATATGATTGTGGATGATAAGATTCCAGATATGATTGTAGATGATAGGATTCCAGAAAATCAAGAGGAATTAGATGGATTCAAAATTATAGAAATCGATAGTCACATCGAGAAAGTTAGTTTAAAAAGAAAAAGAAAAAAATAGAAAAAAATAACGTCATTTTTAGTAAATTATAATAAAATAAATAAAAAAAATATATACGCATTTATGAATAAGAAAATAGAGATATCCGTAGAAGGTGTCATTTTACCTAACGAACCCCTATCCAACATCGATCTGTTGAATGCAGCAAAAGATTTGAAAATCAAAGATTTTCTAGGTGTGTTTTCCACAGATGCCTTGCCGAAGAGAAGACCTCGACAATCGGAATGCAGAATTTTAAATCTAGATGATTTATCGGGTGAAGGCACTCACTGGGTGGCGTGGTTCAAGAATGGGAAGAAGAAGAATTATTATTTCGACAGCTACGGAATCTCGCCGCCGAAAGAAATAAAGAACTATTTCAACAAATCGATGGTTCTTTACAACACAGAACGAGTACAATCGCCAGATCAAGTGTTTTGTGGTCACCTGTGTCTCTACATTCTCAAGAGATGGTTTGAAGGAGATCAATTTCAAGACATTCTCAATGACTTACATTAGAGAGAGATTTTTTTTTTTTATAGTATATATAAAGATAAAAAATTATTTAAAAAAAATTTTAATCGAATAAAAAACGAAAAATAAAATAACATAGTTCATTTTTAATAAACTGCGTTTTGAACACATTTTTTCTAAACAACAAAAAAAAAATCCCACAACAACATGCCAGTCGATAAATTTGGTAGAAGTGACGACGAAAAAGTCAACCCGAGAAAGAAGAGGAAGACGTTCGAAGTCGACGATGGTTACGACGTTGCCAACTTGGACGAGCATTACGTTCGGAGATACGAACCTCGAGAAGAACCTTTGTACATGAACGATAAGAAGCTCTACAATCTTCCCGAGCCGATAGATCTCGCAGTTGCTGCGACTAAAAAATACGTCGACAGGGGGAACACCGATTTCGAACGAATCCTGCTGGATAATTACGTGGATAAAACCATGACCGATGATCTGGATCTGAAATCCAAACGTTTGGTGAACGTCGTGAATCCCGTAGATCCCACCGATGCCGCGACCAAGAGATACGCGGACGACACTCACGCGAGATTCAGCGAACACGTGAGAAATAGATACGTTCAGAAAACGATGCACTCAGAATTGAACGCCAATTCTAACAAGATAACGAACGTGACTACTCTTACGAATCCCAAGGACGTGGCGACCAAACACTACGTAGATCTGGAACAGAGAAAGTCTGACAGACGAGAAATGAAATCGGATCTGAATGCGGGATTCAACAAGATATTGAATCTGTCGAAGATTGACGACATGGATGTGGACTCAACCTCGGTCAACAAGGGCTACGTAGATTCTGCTGTGATACAATCGCAAGAATACCTAGAATCGCAAGTGGACGATCTCTACCTGAACAAAGAATCTGGTGGAACCATGGAGGGTGGCATCAACATGAACGGTCACAATTTATTCGGTCTTGATCACGATCCCAAATTCGATTCCAGCGGTGTCAGCAGAAAGTTCGTGGATGACAACTCGGTCTGGAGAAAGGGTGACATCATGGAAGGTAAACTAGACATGGGTGGACAAGCGCTCACGAATCTACCGGATCCCGTGAACATGACGGATGCCTGCACCCTGATTTCGGTGGTGGAGAAAGTCAAATATGCTAGACAATTGATCACCATGTTGGCCGAAGAGGCCGGTGCCTTAGATTAGGGAAAAGCCGAGTGGTCTTTCAGAAATGGAGGTAGCAGATCGAAACACGATCATGTTGGATATCCCATGCCGTTGGGAGGTGAAATCCTTCGAATGAGTCTGGCTTCCTCGGATTTGAATAACAGAGCGGTCGTCAGTCTCATGGTGAATGGTGTGGAGAGCGATAAGAGATACAGCGTCGAAAAGACTGAGAATCAACACGCGAATGTTAGCACGTTTGGCACGCCTCTCAAAGTGAACGCTGGAGACAGGATTAATTTTGTCATGAAAACCAATAATCCCAAAGCCGCCACTTCCGTGGTGAGTCTACTGATCGAACGAGATCCTTTGAACAAACAGTGAACGTGTGGAAAATAATGAATTAAAAAAAAATAATGTGTGATTATTAAAAACAAAAAAAAACAAAAAACAACAAAAAAAAAGTAATGAGATATAGAGAGATGTTCTCTATATCTCATTACTTTTTTTTTTTTTTTTTTTTTTTAATTTTTTATCCATTTATGATTACAATTTATACACTTTGCGAATACGGTTGTTGGTTCATCACCAGATCTAGTTTGTTGAGATTCGATTTTTATTTGACGTTTCTTACATTTGCGACATTTTAAAATTGTATTTTTTATAATTTCTTTGTTAGATCTTATGAGATCAAACTCTTCTTTTTCTTTTAAACGATATTCGTTAAAATCACAACTATTCCATCCTTTTTTGTGTTACGTTCTTCATATCCATAATCCATTTTTCCAAGTATTTTATTTTAACGTCGTAGTAATCTGAAGTGAACAGATGATTTGTTGTTTTCGTGTCAAAAACATCCATTTTGTTTTCGAGATTTTAGTTTTTAATTAATCTTACATCCACATTTTTAAGATTTATTAATTTTTTTTTCACACACTTGTCTCTCATCGAATGATCAACATCTTATTTCCGTCCGATTCAAATTGTAATTCTCTGTCCGACAGGACCAGGGCGAAGGCTTCGGTTTTTCTCGGCACGTTCCTATCGAATTGCATCTTGATCTGAATGTCTAACAAGCTACTCTTGAGTCGTTCACTCTGTTTACTGACGTCGAACACGAACATGGGATACATCGACTTGTATTCGCCGGGAGATATGTTGGGATTGCTCATCAATTCGTCTAGACCGTGATACTTCTTTCTAAAATCAGCGGCGTTGCCGTACAGTCTGGAGAAATCGTTCTTGTCGAACGATGCATTGTAATCGATTGCTGGATATCTCGTGGCATTCAGAAACACTTGCATGTTTCTCAAATGGCAGTGATCGAACAGCAACGCATTCTTTTCCTGAGACCTGTCCCTATCGGTCTGAAACGCAACCACGATGAAACGTGGTCTCTCAGAAGCGGATTTCACCGTCAATCTCCAATTGAAGTGATTCGTGGAGGGAGGAATGCTAGCCGTGTCGCACTGTCTCATTCTAAATCCCACGGGTAATTTACTCTTGGATTCTATGATCTTGTAGAGACGCGCTTTCTTATCGATCGAAGGCTCCACGTGCGGAATGAACCACGATATCTTGTGTAGAGTTATCTTACCCGCATCGGTCGTGGTGAGTTTCACTATTGCATCGTCGTTTCCTTTTCGAATCAACGTCAGATTGTGTTTGAATCCGTACATGATCTTGTTGTAATCGTCTGCGAATCCGAAGATGTGTTTCAAAGGTATCCTGAATGAACACGTTCCTTTAGGTCTGGACGTCTTGACGACGTAGTCGAATATCGTGGCGGCGCCTGCGCTAGCAGGGCCTACGGTGTCTTTCACCCACAACTGATTAAGTCCTCTGGATTTTGAAAAATCATCAGGATACGTCAAGAGTCCGAACATCGTCGTCAATAATCGTTTCTTCTTCTTCTTTTCAGATGCGCTTTTTTTTTTTGAACGCCCCATCCGAATCGACGTTTCGCACCGATCAGATTGCCGACCAGCGAACGTTCCATCTTCTCTCTCCTGGTCGGATTCGATATGCCTCTCAATCTCCCCAACATGTTTTTGTCGCAGACGTCGTTGCGAGTCTTGGTGTCGGGATGTCCGGTGTAGCACAGATCGTGATCGTACGCGGCCGCGTCCACCCTATTCACGGGTTTGCTCCAAGATTTGGGAGTCAGATCGGCATTGAGTCTCTTGTTCAATTTCGTTCCGGGTCCCGTGAAACTGTGACCGGGCAGATGCATTTCGAAAGGTAGATTGTTGATCATTTTATTCACGATGCCTTTACCTTTGCTCGTGTTCTTTTTTTTTGATGAATCTAGTCTTTATAGAACCACACACGTCGCAAATTCCGCGAAGCATCCGTCTGTCGTTTTTACTTCACACTTCTTTAGAATTCCTCGTCTCGGTAACTCTCTTACACTTTACACAATACATTTTTAAGAGTTATTTAAATTAATTTCGTTTTTTTTTATTTTATATATAAATTTAATATTTTATTTTTTTTAAAATTCTGTTCTTATTATATATATATATTTTTTTTTTTTTTTTCAATCGCTGCTCTTGAGTTCTATCATCTTACTGAATTCCTCCCTGGCCTCTTTCCTCCCCTTTTCCACGAGAGAATCCTTCATCTCTTCCTTGATGATCTGACGAGTCTTGATTCTCACGGCTTCTTTCATGGCATCGTATTTCGTTTTCTCGCTCAATATCGCGAAGTATTCTCCGTCCGATATCCTACCGTCTTTCAACGCCATAGAGATCATTTCGGATATCGTGTCGATCTTGGAGATGGCCAAGACGCGAATCTTGTCGTGTTTCCTCGCCTTCAGATATAATTTCCTACTCAAAAAGTTTCCGAGCGTGCTAAACAATCCGGCGGCGAGGGCCACTCCTTCTACGGTCAACACGATCGGAATGCCGACCGCGGTCGACAACAATCCGATGCCGGCCGCGTGTAAACCCATGGAAATCGTGATGAGTGCCGTATCGATCGCGTTGACGACTGTCACGAAACGCGAATACTTCTTCTTGAGGGAACGACGAGAATCTCTCTCTCGAATTAGATACTCTTGGATTCTATTGATTTGATTGATGCGATACCTCTCTCCTTTTTCTCTTTCTTCTAGCGACGGCGCCGTCGGCAAAACGCCGTTCGGCTTCTCGTCCCCGTCGTCCACTAACGTCGGACACAATTTATTTCTGGTTCTCATTTTATGTTTTTTTTTTCTTTCTTTCTAATATTAGATAAAAAAAAAAATATGTGTGTATTTATTTTTTTTTTATTTTCTACTCTCCCTTATTTTTATATCAACGAAAAAAAAAAACTTAGACGTATGCTTCGTTCAGCAATAATTTCTTGATGCATCCCTTGTCTTCTAAAGTCAAACTTCTACGCGCCAATTTCAGTTCTTCCGAATCTGTGGGCCTGTCTCGATTCTTACAGAAGACTAATCTCTTCCAAAACGTGATCACATCGTTGAATTTAACGCGTTCGAACGCCGGTTCGAAATACATGACGACCATATCTTCCCTTTCCATCGTCAGACACGAATGATTCTCGTGATCAAAGTCTAGATGATCCCGACATCCGACGCATCGTTTTAACAAGATGGGACGTAGTTGTTCGTTCACGCAGATTGCGTATTCTCTCATCAGCATGTTTAAAAGAAACCTCGCTCTAATAGTCTGAGAATCGCTCATGAATTACGTATTTTTTTTGTTATTATCTATTCGATTTGATATATTTATTTTTCTAAATAACTTTTTATTTATATTTTTTTTTCTCCCCTATATATATCAATCAAAAACGTGACAGCGGACTCGCGAATTTCCAACACACACCGACGACAACAACACTCTTCGTTCAGATCGAGTTTTATTACGAGAATCGAGAGATCCGATCGCTCGATCAGCTGAGTGTTTTTTTTTTTTTTTTGAGAATTTCTCGTAGTGGAGGAATTCCCCTAATAATAATGTCATAAATGGGAGAAAAAAAAACCCCACCGCCTCAAAACAATTGCAGGTTCTAGACCATCTGTACCAACGCAATTGCGGGTTCTGGACCGCTGGTCTAGAGTCCCCAAAACTGTTTTTTGATGATGACCCAGAATTTTTTGCGTTCGATCGCGTTCGCCGACGATGGATCGATGGTCTGATCTGCGATTGGAACGTCGACGAAAAATTACGTACAAGATAAAAGTGAACTGTACAATTTCACCCTTTTTTTAAAAACGCGCGTTCACCACGAGTATTTGAACGTTAAAAGCGTGATCTAGGAGTCGCGACTGTACATGTGGGGGGGGGGGGGGATTCAAGACCATGTACAGTTTTTGTGAACAAGCGTGTGATTTAACACTGAATTCCACGTTGGTGAACGCATCGTGTGCGTATGTTTGTACACGTACATGTACAAGTGGTCGTAAACTCTCAAATATTACCTACTATTCTCCATAGAGTTTTGTCCCTATAGTGGCATTTTTGTCCCTATAGTGGCATTTTTGAAGGTAGGAAAAAGATTTAACCTATGTTTTTGAGACAAAAAACGAAAAAATAATGAAAATTAACTGACGATGTTTTTTTTTTGTTTGCAAGTGTCGTCTGCTTTTCATGTTAGGTAAAGGGATAAGCGAGTGGGATATATTAATGTTGCGCTTTTGGAATGTGTAAATGGAGGCAAGAGAGAAAGATTAATGAAAGAGAGGCAAATGTGGATAGAACGCCTGCAGACGTGTGGAGGAACAGGTTTTAACAGTTTTAAGTGCAATAATATTGGTTCTGTGATCTGAAGTACGTCTACCTTCAATATGTACGCCACCCAAGTAACGTCAGTAATGTTTTATTTATCTTCTCCGTCATTTAGTAAATCTTGTCTATGCTAAGAAGATGTAATTTTTCACCTCAAAGAAACCCTGAGAAAGGCTCCGGCCGAAAGCATGGCAAAAGACTGTTTTTATCAATGATACGAACATACATTCTGCAATATGATTGGAAATGATACATGGAGGGCTCTCCGTTGCACAGTTTAAATTCACAGCCCGCTTTACAGATTAACATTTAAGTTAGATATACGACTATGCGGGGTCTGAAACTGAGCACATAAATCAGCTGCAAGATAAACCTCATTATGAGGTAACCTACTTTGATAAAAAAATAATCAACAGTGTGTATGTCTGTTGATCGGGCATTAGAGAATTGAGGAAGCGACAGCTGTCACGTGAGTTTTACCCTGTGTCTTCTCTCCCTCCCTCTCTTATCGGGACAGTTTGTACCATGTATTACAAAATATATAATTTGGCACTAAATTACACTACCTTTCAAAATACCTGTTCTGCAAAAATATTAATATTTCATTTTCTTTCTGGTTGACACATATCACCATCCCGCAGGGAGACGTCAGTTCAAAAAAATATTTATTTTAACTGACTTCTCTCAGCAGGATGGTCACCATGCTGTAGGGAAAAGTCAGTTCCCCCCCAAAAATTTGCATATGAATATTTCTGATAATGAATGTAACATGAATATTTTTGCAGAAAAAATACTCTGAAAGCTACTGTACTTCAAAATTTTATGTTGCAGTCACCAATTAGTTATGACAGTATTTTGAACTTACATTTATTTTTTATTTGGGTTTAAGGTCACATACTTATGCACAATGGCTCATCGTGACCGTGGCAGTTTCACGGGTGGAGGAAGCCGGAGTACCCGGAGAGAACCACCGAGCAATGACGAGCAGCTGTCAGCTCCCCAACACTGTAACTCTGTTCAAGCTGCGCTCAAGCAGGGTTACAGCGGTTGAAGACATGTGCTCCATCGATGTGCAGTACGCCTTAGTGCACGGCGTCTTCGTGCTCCCATGTGGGCAACTGGGATAAAGGGATAAAGTGCCTTGCCCAAGGACACAACGCTGGTCGTCCCGGACGGGGATCGAACTCGGGACCTCTAGCACAGAATTCCAACAGGCTATCACTGAGCCACCGCGCTCCCGAGCTTCCATTTAACCCTTTACCCAACGTAACGGCCAAAACCGGCAAGCGCTATTCTCAAAAATCGCCAATTAATTTTCATTATTTTTTTCACTGTGTCATGTATCCGTGCGCGCAAACGAAGACGCTTTGTCATGGTTGTAATGGGGACTTCATTGTTTTTTGTTTGTTTAACCCTTTACCTAATATGAAAAGCAGACGACACTTGCAAAAAAAAATTCTTGAATAGCTATTATTTTCATTTGTGTCTCAAAAACATAGATTATGACCCCTCATTGGAACGAGCTCGTCGAGCCCGTTCCAATGAGGGGTCATAACCTATGTTTTTGAGACAAAAAATGGAAAAAAATGAGTTATACAAGAATTTTGTTTGCAAGTGTCGTCTGCTTTTCATGTTAGGTAAAGGGCTAAAGCTCCGCGAACCTTCGAAATTCGATTCGATTGGAATAGTTCGATGATTCGGGCTGATTCGAAACTTTTCGAATCATCGAGATGTTATCAAAATCTTATCAAACGTCTCCTCGTGAAGTCTTATTCTACCAGAGGTCTCCTGTATAATCAAAACAGAACGACAGAGGAACTGTTGCTCTGAAATTTACCGCATTTTGCCACAGCGGTACAGTAAAATCGTGTTTTTATTGAAGATGTTTTTTTTTTACACCCACCCCTACCCACACCAAAAGCTTGTGTTTTTCAGGTAAACAAAATCAGAATTGTTTTGCAGATCAATATAATAATATGTAACGTGATGTACGTGATGTGGGCGCGGTGGGGTTGCGGTAACCGGTTCTCGTCAAATCACCGAAGTTAAGCAAGGTCATGCCAGGTTAGTCCTTGGATGGGTGACCGCCTGAGCGATCGATTCGGACTCGTGTCCTTGGGCAAGGCACTTAACCCCGAGTGTCCACACGGGTGCACGATGACGCCGTGTACTAGGGCGTATTGCACGTCGATGGTGCACGTTGATATTTGAAAAATGAGGATTCTGGCGGAATCCGTTCCAAACAAAGTGATTTGCGGTGGATTTGCAACCAATCTAACCCTGTCTGTGCTGCAGTGCGGAGTTACGATGTTGGGGATCTGGCAGCTGCTCGTCGTTCTTCTCTTGGTTCTCTCCGGGTACTCCGGCTTCTTCCACCCTTAAAACTGTCACCGACACGATATGACCTTGGCTTTTAAAGTGTCGTTAAACCCTAATCAATAAATATAAATAAATAGATGTACTTGATCTATACCATCAATATATGTTCAATACATGTCATCAGATATAACTCAGACAATTAACCCTTTACCTAACATGAAAAGCAGACGACACTTGCAAAAAAAAATCTTGATAACTAATTTTTTTCATTTTTTGTCTCAAAAACATAGGTTATGACCCCTCGTTGGAACGAGCTCGTCGAGCTCGTTCCAACGAGGGGTCATAACCTATGTTTTTGAGACAAATAATGAAAATTAATTGGCGATTTTTGAGAATAGCGCTGGCCGGTTTTGGCCCTTACGTTGGGTAAAGGGTTAACTAACAGTGTTCTGGAAGCCAAGACACATTGCTCTGTCACATGTGATTGGATAGTGCCAAAAGCACTATCCAATGAAATGAGAGAGAGCAATATTTGATGAAACAACTCTGTGTCCTGTGTGGTCAGTTAATTCCAATAGCAGTAACAAATATATTAATAACTTAAGAAGCAGAATTTACTGTCACCAGTAAATTCAAGTCTGTTTGGAAAGGGTTAAAGTATCAGGAATAAATTATATAGGAAGAGAATTCATGGAGGCTTATTTTCGGGAGTAAAATAGTTTTTAACAAATCAGAAATGAGTTTTCGTTAGCAATATTTACAGATATTCATACAGGAATCAGAACAATTTTTCTAAGAAATCAGAAAATGCATGTATGTACACACCATTTATAGGGATCGATCAGAGAATCAGAAATTGATATTACTGGCTCTGTCATTTATTTGAATGATGAGATACATGTATAATCTTCAGAATTGCATTATTTGGTATAAAATGCAATTCCTAATAGGTCGGAAAAATATGCACTTAATGACCACTGTTGACCGCATTGAGGTGGACCATATTTTGAACCTCCAGCAAGTTTCAACTCATTCGATGTAGATACCATTTCTATAGGTCATACCAAGCCTGAAGTATGAGCATAAACTACTTTATAAATATTGGTTCCACCAACTCCGGATCTGCCATATTTGTTGATGATGTTCATATTAGCTGGAAAATGTTGAAGTGCATGCATGGTATTTCTGGAAAATATATTGCGAATAAAAAAGTTCAGTAATGTTGGAATATAGACTTTGAAAGGCTTTAAAGGCCCCCAAGAGCCTATCTGAAGACTTATTGGCATTGTCAAAATACCGAGGTCCGACATATGTCCACGTGTGTTCAGAACAACATTGTGAGAATGGAAAGGGTTTTCATTATTCTCAAATGTGCATAAAATATTATTTTTGAAGAGAGGTGCACCATCGATGTGCAGTACGCATTAGTACACAGCGCTACCGTGCCCCCATATTACGATCTTCAGAGGGTTAAAATACTCCATTTTTATCCTTTAAATGGGTGCACAGTGGCTCAGTTGGCAGAGGTGCAGGCTGCAAGGCGAGAGGTCCTCACTCTGTCCTTCGGCAAGACACTTCACCCCATTGCCCACGTGGGTGCATGGTGGCGCTGTGCACTAAAGCGTACTGCACATCGATGGTGCACCTGTCTTCAAATAATGCTAACCCTGCTTGTGTGGAGTTAGTATATGGAGGATCTGACAGTTGGACGCTGTTGCCCGGTGGTTCTCCCCGGGTACTCCGGCTTCCTCCACCCGAAAAACTGTCGTAGTCATGATTAGTCACTGTGCAGAAATATGTGACATTAACACCAATAAATAAATAATCCTTTAAAAATTGAGCTCATTCCAATGAAGGGTCATAAGCTATGTTTTTCAAGCAAAAATGAAAAAGAAACTGAATAGACATTTCTGTGAATACCGTTTACCGGTTTTCGCCGTTATGTTGGCTTAAGGGTTAAGAACCCCTTACTTTGGAAGGCACACTGAAAAGGTGTCCAATTCCTCATAGAATTAAATGTTGCAGAAACGAAAGCGAAAAGCATTCTGCAGCCATGAGTTATATTAAAGGTGTTTGTACTCACATCGAAGTATTAAGAGGGTTAAAATCTGACCATTCCAATATTCCATTTTATTACTTTGTAATTGTAATAGGTGTTTCGAGAAATCCACACACCACTCCATCCCAAAACCTCTCAATCCTGAGTTATGATTGAGAATAAATAGATTTTTAAAAAATGCTTTGAAAAGTGAAGGGTCTCTCTTCGACGATTGAGAAGTTTGTAACATGATAGAAACTAAATATACAATGCTGTTCAATGTAACAAATAATTCTATCTAAGCTTTCTCTCTGCCCTTTGTTTAAGAGAGATTATATTCTGTTTTTGATTACTGCTTCAGCTAACTCATTTCCCAGGAAATGCTGTAAACATATTTTGACCTCTAGAGCCCCAAGGCCCCACATGACCCTAAATCACAGATGACCGAGTACCAATGGCAGGCAGTCTCTCAGTATACCAAAATCATTGAAATGGGATTGATTGTATTTGGGTTATCGTGTTGACAAACAGTGCATAGAAGACAGAGATCTTCCAACTACACCATCAAGGCATGCCTTCTATGAATGTTATTTATTTATTGGGGTTTAACGACACTTTTCAACATCCAGGGTCGCCCGTGTCGGACAATTTTTACGGATGAAGGAAGCCTGAGAATCCAAAGAGAACCACCAAGCAGCAGCAAACAACTGTCAGGCTCCCCAACATACTAACTCCACACAAGCAGGGTTAGTGCAAGTGCATCATCGACGTGCAGTATGCCTCAGTACACAACGTCACCATGCACTCACGTGGGCAATGGGGATGAAGTGTTTTTGCCCAAAGACACAAGGCGGTTGCTACAGGTAGGATTCGAACTGAGAACCTCTCGACTTGAAGCCTGCTCCTCTGACTACTTAGCCACCGCGCCCCTCAATGAATGTAATGGGAATAATTTGGAGGCTTATTTTGGGGATAAAATAGTTTTAAAGAAACCAGAAATAGGTTTTCATTGACAGTATTTAAAGATATTCATTCAGGAATCAGGTATTTTTTCCAAGAAACCAGAAACAGCATTCAAAGGGGCCGATCAAGCGAATGTACTAGGAGGTTCAAAAATATGATTTCCAGCAATTCTGAAATTAACCCTCAGTGACTCCTGGGCGACCTTGGCCCAAATTTTGAACCTCCATCGAGTGTCGACTCCTTTGGTATTGGTCCCAGGTCCGTACATCATACCATGTTTGAGATATGAGCATGACCCACTTTCAAAAATTTTGGCCACGCCAACTTTTTTACGTAAAAATGGATGTATGAACTTCAGAAATGCTTCAGAGAGTCAAAAAATGTGATTTCCAGCAATTTTGAAAAGTGCACTCAATGACCTCAGGTGACCTCCGTGACCTTGACCCATATTTTGAACCTCCATCAAGTGTCAACTCATTTAGTGTTGTTCCCAGGTCCATGCATCACACCATGCTTGAGATATGAGCGTGATCCATTTTCAAAATTTTTGGCCACGCCCACTTTTTTCATGGAAAAATGCATGTCTGAATTTTGGGAAAGCATTTGGAGGTAAAAAAATGTGATTTCCAGCAATACTGGAAAATGCATTCATTGACCCCTGGGTGACCTCGGTGACCTTGATCGATATTTTGAACCTACATCGAGTGTCGACTCATTTGGTGTTAGTCCCAGATCCATGCATCGTACCATTCTTGAGTTATGAGCGTGACCCACTTTCAAAAATTATGTCCACGCCCACTTTTTCGTGTAAAATTGCATGTATGATCTTTGGGAGTTGCATTATGGAGTCAAAAAACGTGATTTACAGCAATTTTGAAAAATGCACTCAATGACCCCTGGATGACCTCAGTGACCTTGACCCTCGTTTTGAATCTCCATCGAGTGTCGACTCACTTGGTGTTGGTCCCAGGTCCAGATGTTATACCATGCCTGAGATATGGGCATGACCCACTTTCAAAACACTCCTACGGACACCCGTAAAGCCCCATGAATCTGGAAAACATAGGTGGCCGAAGAAACCGTACAAAAACAATAGTCTGTGTGTTTCACACAGACTAACTAGAGAAACAGAATTTACTGCATCCAGTAAATTTATGTCTGTGTGAAAAGGGTTAAAGTATCAGGAAAAAACTATATAGAAAAAGAATTTATGGAGGCTTATTTTTCGGGATTAAAATATTTTTTAAACAAATCAGAAATGGAGTTTTGTTAACAGTACTTACATATATTCATATAGGAATCAGAACAATTTTTCTAAGAAAACGAAAAAGGCACATGTGCACAGCATTTAAAGGGTTCGATCACGAAATCAGAAATCGACATTACTGGCTCTGCCACTTATTTGAATGATGACATATTTGTATAATCTTCAGAGTTGTTATAAAATGCAATTCCTAGTAATTCTGAAAAATACGCGCTTAATGACCTCTGTGGGCCGCATTGAGGTGCACCATATTTTAAACTCCAGCAAGTTCAACTAATTCGATATATGTCCCATGTCCCCTTAAAAATATTGGCTCCACCAACTCCGGGTCTGCCATATTTCTAGATGACGACGAATATTCATATCAGCTAGAAAATGTTAAGGTATATGGTACCTCTGGAAAATGTTTTGCAAGTGAAAGAATTCAGTAATGTAAAAAGACCCTATAGGCCCTAATGAGCCTATCTGAAGGATTATTGGCATTGACAAAATACTGAGGTCCCAACGATGGCCATATGTGTTTAGGGCAACATTGTGAGAATGGAAAGAGTTATCTTTACTCACGTATTGCATAAAATAAAATTGTTTCGACTCATATTAAGATCGTGAGAGGGTTAAAATACTCAATTTAAATACTCCATTTTAACCCATTAAAACGTGCTCATTCCATTGAGAGGTCCTAAGCTATGATTTTCAAGCAAAAATGAAAAAATAATGAAAATTGAATGGGAATTTCTGTGAATAACGGTGGCCGGTTTTCGCCATTTTATTGGGTAAAGGAATAAGTATGCCTTATTGAGAGGGTTAAAGCAAGCCATTTAAAAGTACACAGCGCCACCGTGCCCCTTCGCTGGCAATAGGAATTACGTGCCTTGCCAAGGACACAACACAGATGCACATGGCGATGTTAGTACCATGAACCTCTCTCTTTGAAGTCCAACTTCGTAACCTCATCATCATCACGGGCCTGTCTGATCCATTTAACCCTTTACCTAACATGAAAAGCAGACGACACTTGCAAACAAAATTCTTGAATAACTCATTTGTTTTCATTTGTTGTCTCAAAAACATAGGTTATGACCCCTCATTGGAAGGAGCTCGATGGGATCGTTCCAAAGAGGGGTCATAATGTATGCTTTTGAGACAAAGCTTGAAAACATAATAAAAAATTAATTGGCGATTTTTGTGAATAGCGCTGGTATGTTTTGGCCGTTACGGGTTCAAAGGTTATAAAATGCATCTAGGGCCCTCAAGAAGACGTGCGCGAAATAAGAAAATGGTTGGATCTGAAGAATGGCGGTGGTTAACAGAGGGGCAATGTGACAGAAAATGAGCAAAACGTTCTGTGGTCATCAGTTAAATGAAAGCATCTGGACTCACATTGAAGTATTACGAGGGTTAAAAAGATACCATTTAAATATTCCATGTTATTAAATTATAATTGTGATAGGTGTTTCTAGAAAGCCACTCACCGCCATTGCTTCTTGAATGGTTGCAATGACCAGCAAGGGTTAATCAGAACCGATTCTCAATGTGAGCCCAAATGCTTTTATTTAACTGATGACCACAGAACGTTTTGTTCACTTCCTGTCACATTGCCCCCTCTGTTCACAACCGCCATTCTTGAGATCCAACCATCTTATTTAGCGCACGTCTTCTTTATGGCCTTAGATGCATTTCATGATCTTTTAACCCGAAACGGCCAAAACCTGCCAGCGTTATTCACACAATTCGCCAATTAATTTTCATTATTTTTTCATGTTTTGTCTCAAAAGCATAGGTTATGATCCCTCTTTGGAACAAGCTCATCGAGCGCATTCCAATGAGGGGTCATAACCTATGTTTTTGAGACAAAAAATGAAAAAAAATGAGTTATTCAAGAATTTTCTTTGCAAGTGTCGTCTGCTTTTCATGTTAGGTAAAGGGTTAAATGGATCAGACAGTCACGTGATGACGGTGAGCTTACGAAGTTGGACTTCAAAGAGAGAGGTTCATGGTACTAACGTCGCCATGTGTATCTGTGTTGTGTCCTTGGCAAGGTACGTCATAATCTCGATTGCCCGCGAAGGGCTGAGGTGGCGATGTGTACTTTTAAATGGCTTGCTTTTAACCCTCTCAATAACGCATACTTAACCCTTTACCCAATGTAACGGCGAAAACCAGCCAGCTTTATTCACAGAAATTCCCATTCAATTTTCATTATTTTTTCAGGTTTGCTTGAAAAACATAGCTTAGGATCCCTCATTGGAATGAGCTCGGTTTTTAATGGGTTCAAATGGAGTATTTAAATTGAGTATTAACCCTCTCACGATCTTAATATGAGTCGCAGAAAATTTATTGCACGCAATACGTGAGTAAAGATAATCCTTTCCATTCTCACGATGTTGCTCTAAACATACAGTACGTGGAGAGTGGATTGTAACTAAATCACCCGCGGAGTGGAGTTATCACCCAAGCTATAACGTTCAAATTTTGTGTATGTCGACAAAAAACACAATGTTTCAACCAATGGACCATTGGCTGAAACGTTTCTTGTGTTAGTTATGCTTTGCAACAAATTTACAATTACTGCTAGAGTGGAATCTCCACTCTGCGGGTGGTTTAATGATAATACACTCTCCACGTACTGTATATGCTCATCGTTGGGACCTCAATATTTTGCCAATGCCAATAATCCTTCAGATAGGCTCATGAGGGCCTTTAAGGCATTTTTAAATTACTGAATTCTTTCACTTGCAATATATTTTCCAGAGGTACTACATGTATGTACCTTAAAGCCCCGTTTATACAGAGCGCGAACGCGAACGCGGTTTTTCGTCCTGGAATGCTCTAGTCATTTTAAAGAGGACCCGTTCTAACAGAGTGCGAACGCGAACCCGAACAAATATTGGTTCGCGCGAACGGTCGCTTTGATTGCCCCCAGAGCGAATTTTAACAAAATGCGCGCGAACTTTTTCAGTATGAACCAATCAGCGGGTACTTTCCCTGTGACATCATTTCCACGAATAGAATAGGCCTGATTGTTCCAAGAAAAAGCCCGGCACTAGCGTGGTATTTTCTCAGTGTACTGTGAATTAGAAGAATGGACAAGACAGAGGCAATGCTGATTGAAATCGAGAGGAATCCTATTCTGTATGATAAAGCAGACAGAGATTATAAAGACATCGTCAAAAAACGAGACATATGGAAAGTAATTGGACAAACAGTCGGACTGACAGGTACGTGATTGAAATTAATTTATTTAACCCGTTTCAACTTCCATACCATGTATCGTTTTAATGAGGAACATATTAACCCTTCCAGTACCGTAGCATCCAGCGAGCCATGTCTTTAACATTGCTTCATTTATTTAAACACGTTTTTACTTTCATGTCAACAGTCTTCATAATGACACCATTTTAGTTCTGACAGAAATATATAATAGCATCATGATATTATAAAGTCCGCGTCTCACACTGACAGATCTCATGCACAGGAAGTCTAATAAACTCTGCATTATTAAATACGGACAATCTGCCTGTATGTTTGTCTCTCTGTTTTTTCCATTAACGTCTAGGGAGAGAGCTGCGATTGATATTATCTTCTTGGGGGAAATTGGCTGTTGTCACACCTTCTTTAAAGCGTTCTCTGCGTGGGTACAATGTCATATCATGTCTATACCCTAATTAGCATGTCCAAAGCATGCGTCATTTTGCCATGTGACCGCTTCTGCTGGTGAGACAAAGTAGTTTTTGAATTGTTCCCGCACCTCAAGGGCTGTAGCCTTCGGTCGATGTCCTTCTCGCCTCAAAGGTCTCAGTACACCATCGTGGATGTCTTCTTCCATGTTATCAAAGTCATCCCTGTGTGCGCCGACCTCTTTTTCACCACACAGCATGTTATGTAAACATATGGTAGCTTTCACAACACAGTCAACATTTTCGGGTGACAGAGGGAGTTTCCTGTGATACATCCTCCACCGACTTGCCAGTATGCCAAACGCGTTTTCTGAGATTCTCCTCGCTCGCGATAATCTGTAATTATAAATCCGCTTTGTATGATCCGAATTGGACCCTGGGTACGGACGCATCAAATTGCTCATGAGTGGGAAACCTTCATCTCCTATTATTACATGAGGACAGGGTTGATCATCCACGATCAATGGTTTATCATCAGGTATAGCCAGCGTTTTGTTCTGCATCTTTCGAAACAATGCACTGTTTCTAAAAATGCCAGAATCACTATTTGCCTCGTACGAACCAATGTCCACAAATGTAAAGCGATAGCAACAATCAACGAGGGCCAGAAGTACGATTGAGAAAGTTTTCTTGTAATTGAAGTATGTACTTCCTGAACAGGCTGGCGCCTGAATCAACACGTACTTCCCGTCTAAAGCACCAAGACAGTTTGGGAACTGCCATCGTTCACGAAATCCAATTTCAGTTTGCCGCCACAGTTCTTGAGTTGGTTCAGGTAGATGAATTTGGCGTAGTTGATTCCAAATCGCCTCACATACTTCACGTACCACCATCGCAACGGTGGCAACCCCCACGCGGTAACTGAATGCTATGGTCTTGTATGAATCACCCGTTGCCAAGAACCTGAAAGCAAAACAAATTATTAATACAGGTCTACATTTTCTGTTTCAGGTAAATAAGTGGAAACTCGTTGGTAGAATGTGCGTGATGGTTTTGGTAAATATCGAAGGAAGTTGAAATGTCAGAGCGGGGATGCAGCTAAAACAGTGAGAGAATACAAATATGCAAAAGCTCCGTCCTTTCTAATCCCCTACTTGGGTGACAGACCCACCAGCAGTAATTTGGCAGAAGAATCAGATGATGACCTAACTGCACTGACGAAGAAGATGAAGAAGATGATGCAAGTCAAATATCTGACTTGCAGCCGCGTCAGATTCGTCCAGTTACACCATTAAACCCTAGTGTTGCCTCATCAAGCCATTCCAAGCGAAAACAAAAGCGTTCTCAACATGATGTGGATGCCAGCTTTTGTGAATATTTGAAGAAGAAGTCACGCAGTCCGATGAAAACAGAAGAAAAAGTAGATGATGTGGGTTTATTTCTTCAATCAATGGCTGGACCAATCAGAAAGCTTCCGGCACATAAACGGGCCGAAGTCAAATTCAAAATACATAGCATCGTACATGAAGCAGAAATTCAGTGCTGCTTCCCTGCAATGATGACACCATCTGACATGCAGTCCACAAGTGAACGTCCGAATTTGACCTCCACCCGTTTGATGACATTCCCCGCACCTGAAATGCAATCAATGGGCAGCCAACCCACTGTAAGCAGCAACTTAGAGTCGGCCTTTCATGGCTACCAGTCGTACACCCAGTTTTTGAACTCCGAAAAGTGAACTTGATGACAACGAATACGTCTTTGTTTCTTTGGGCTATTAGAACTTTCAATTTTGAGTATGGGAACTTTTTGATTCAAGACAATATCGACAGTGTTTATGTTGATTTTGAACATTGGAACTTTTTTCATCAAGATTCGATGGAAGAAACTGTAATTATCTTCATTTTGAACATTTGTTTCATTCCAAAATAATCGAAAAATACAATGATTATGATGATTTTAAATACTGGATCTTTTTAAATCAAACATGAGTTACACGATTGACTGTACTGAACACAATCATGCATACATAATAAATGTTTGAAAGTGTCGTTTTCATTAACGAATGCATTGAATAATGGATCACAAATTATTCATCCATCCTTGTGCATACGTTTGTACTACAGTATTTCCCTCTCAAATATGAACATTGCAGATCCAAAATGAACTTGCTATCTCCACATTTGAGGGAAAAATACTATAACTTTACTTACCTCAAGCAAATGGCCAGTCGTTCTCTTGGGGTGATGGCCTTCTTCCAATTAGTATCCTGTTTGGAAATGTCGTCTCTAATTAATTGCAATATGTAGTCAAACTGCTCTTCTGTCATTCGAAAGTACTGTTGGAATTTTTCAGGATGAAAATGTAGTTCTTCTACGAGGTGGTGGTATTCTCCAAATACACTTCTTCTCTGTAAAATTTCGTGCACTGATACACGCCTCTTCTTCCTGCGTCATTTTGTGTACAAATACAACACCAAGATCTCCTCTGTGTCTGACTCGTCCTGCGCCATGACTGCAAATGACAAAATTCTATCTCTCACAGCTAGAAAAAGACGAGCCGCCTAGACAGCCGTCGACGGTTTTCCGCGTTCGAGTTCGTGCTCTATTTGAACGGCGAAACTGCTCAAAAGTCGCGTTCGCGTTCGGGTTCGTGTTGGACGCGTTCGCGCTCTGTATAAACGGGGCTTAACATGTTCTAGCTAATATGAATATTCGCCGTCATCTAGAAATATGGCAGATCCGGAGTTGTTGGAGCCGATATTTTTAAAGTGGTTTATGTTCATACTTCAGGCTTGGTATGACCTATTGACATGGGACCTATATCGAATTAGTTGAACTTGTTTAGTATCATGTTACACACAACACTCTCAAATCATGCTGAACAAAAAGAACCCTTCACTTTTCAAAGCATTTGTAAAATTTATTTATTCTCAATCATAACTCAGGATCGACTGGTTTTGGGATGGAGTGGTGTGTGGCTTTCTCGAAACGCCTGTAACATTTATAAATTAATGAAATGGAATATTTGAATGGTCTGTTTTCAACCCTCTTAATTCTTCAATGTGAGTTCAAACACCTTTAATATAACTCATGGCTGCAGAATGTATTTTCGCTTTCTTTTCTGTAACATTTAATTCTTAGCGGAATGGGGCACCTTTTCAGTGTGCCTTCCAAAGTAAGAGCATTCTTAACCTTTTACCCAACATAATGACGAAAATCGGTCAGCGCTATTCACAGAAATGTTTATTCAGTTTTAATTACTTTTTCATTTTTGCTTGAAAAACATAGCTTATGACACCTCATTGGAATGAGCTGATTTTTAGAGGATTATTTATTTATTGGTGTTTAAAGTGACCTAATTTCTGCACAGTGGCTAATCATGACCACGACAGTTTTACGGTTGGAGGAAGCCGGAGTACCCACAGAGAACCACCGGGCAACAGCGAGCAACTGTCAGCTCCCCACAATCTAACTCCACACAAAAGCAGGGTTAGCATTGGTTGAAGACAGTGCACCATCAGTATGCAGTACGCCTTAGTACACAGTGTCATCGTGTCCCCACGTGGCAATGGGGTGAAATGTCTTGCTCAAGGACACAGCACAGTTGCCGCAGGTGGGATTCGAACCGAGGACCTATCGGCTCGAAGCCTGCACCTCTACCAACTGCGCCACAGCATCCCCTTTTATAGGATTAACATGGAGTATTTAAGGGCGGTATTTTAACCCTCTCAGGATCTTAATATGGGTCCAAACAATTTTATTTTATGCAAAATCGAGAATAATGAAAACCCTTTCCATTCTCACAATGTTGTTCTGAACACTCATGGGCATAGATGGGACCTCGGAATTTTGCCAATGCCAATAAGTCTTCCGATAGGCTATTGGAGGCCTTTAAGGCCTTTTTTACGTCGAACTTCCAACATTACTGAACTATTTTACTCGCAGTATATTTCCAGAGGTACCATGTACCTCAACAGTTCTAGCTAATATGAATATATGCCATTAAATATGGCAGATCCGGAGTTGGTGGAGCCAATATTTGTAAAGTAGCTTATGCTCATACTTCACGCTTGGTATGACCCATAGACATGGAACCTTTTCCGAATGAGTTGAAACTTGCTGGAGGTTCAAAATGTGGCCCCCCTCAAGGCGGTCAACAGAGGTCATTAAGAGCATATTTTCAGACCTATTAGGAATTGAATTTTCTAATGCAATTCTGAAGATTATTCATGTATCTTATTCAAATAAATGGCAGAACCAGTAATGTCAATTTCTGATTCCTTGATCGAACCCTTTAAATAGTGTGCACATATATGCATTTTCTGGTTTCTTAGAAAAATTGTTCTGATTTCTGTTTGAATATCTGCAAATACTGTTAACGAAAACCCATTTCTGATTTGTTAAAAATTATTTTACTCCCGAAAATAAGCCTCCATCAATTCTCTTTCTATATAGTTTTTTCCTGATGCTTCAACCCTTTTCACACACATTAATTTACTGGATGCAGTAAATTCTGTTTCTCTAGTGTTTCCTTTTCTTTCATTTTCATGCTAATCAATAAACAATCAACGTTTTATTTATTTCCGTGTGATTACAAAAGACTGAAGACATATAACTATGCTTATCAAAGATTTCCTATGCTGGACACTGTAGTGGAATTCACACTGGTGAACTTGGGTTGTTGCCACAACTCTCAAGTTAGCTCAAGACAGTTAGGTTACGCATGGTCGTAACAATTGTAACCTCACAACAGCATACAAGGGGAATATCCAGGGTTGCACACCAATTCCTTTGTCTTCTCCGGGTTGGTAAGAGACGTGAAATACCCGGTAGAACAATAGACTCGGTGATCAAGTACGTCACTTGAACACCTGCACTCACTTACCATACCTGGGTCCGTGCGTTCTGTGAATTGGCGTGTAAGTAAGTTACTAACCTCGCTGTCGGTATTCATGAATTTATAATTACATTGTTAATGTAGTTATACTTTTTGGGTCCAAATACTCAATTCCCATTGGTCAGCTGGATGAAAACGTCATGACCAAATGTAATTCATTTTCCAATGAATACATATGGTCAAACTTTGACCCGCATTTACGGTAGAGCGCAGTTGACAGACTGTAATTCGGGCGGTGTTTGGGCGGGTTTTTAACTTTTAGTGCCTTTCGCAGTGGTTAACTCCGCTGCTGTTTCTTTGGTGACATTTCCCAACAGTGGCATAAAGACGTTACTAAAATACTCGTTTCCATTTCTAAAGTTGTGAAAATTAAAAATCAGAGTTGTGCGCTTTGTCTTTTGTGTGAGTGTGGTTTTTCGTCTCGTTTGTTCGAACATGTTTTATTTCGTCTTGCTGCTTTGTTGTTTGGTAAAAAGTAGTTTAAACAGTTACGGAATGTAATTATAAGAATTGAATGCAATTTTTATAATCTTTATTGGAGTATGAACGTGTGGGAATGGGTACAAATTGTATGAATCCCTTCGGGATTCATACATAATTTGTACCCATTCCCACTCGTTCATACTCCAATAAAGATTATAAAAATTGCATTCAATTCTTATGAACAACCTGCCAACGTGGTGTAACACCTCGCCGCTTCGCGGCTCGGCGACACATACCGCACGTTAGCAGGTTGTTCAAATTCATGACAATGTAATTATAAATTCATGAATACCTCCAGCTCAGTTAGTAACTATTACGTATCTTCATTTTTCTGCAATCTCTGTCTATTACATTAGTTTGAATGTGGAAAATGGTTGCATAAATCATGAAAACCCATGTACTGCTTTCAGAACAGACACAGTTTGTCCACACGACACCCACCCCTGTCTCCACATGAGTTACAGTGACAATCACCCAAGTGTCCTGTCATTGGATGCATATATACTGCTCAGAATGCCTTATGGTTGGTATACACATACATGCAATGCATGGTGAAGCTGTTTTGGTACAAAAATACACTATAAAAATGGATAAGGAAAAAAATTGCATGATCTGGAGAAATCACGTTTTTGACACCTAGGTACCCCCCCCCCCCCCAACTCCACATACGATGTGTCACCCCCCCTCCCCCCCCCCCCCCCCCCATGAAGAGGCCGAAGATTTTCCGAACGCAACAACGTAGATACAGGGAGAGCCGGGATCGGCGATGTCCACTCTAGCACAAAAACACATCAAGGGAAGTCAGAATACTTGACAGGGAAGTCATAACATAGATAAGACAGGCCAAGGAATGACGAGAATAAACTACAGAACAGATCAGGATAGGCAGAAGCAGATGATTCTGAAAGAATCCGAACTTGTAAAACTTGTCGGATCTATTTGAGTAAATCTACGAAGTAACCAAGGATTCTTGTGTAATTAGATGCACTCTTATACAATGAAACGCGCCTACTATTTGAAAGAAATGAGGATTCTGAGGGAATTCGTTCCAAACAAAGTGATTTGCGGTGGATTGTGATGATTTGGAGAATTTTTCGCGTCTATTTGTGTAATTAGATTTATCATTATGCAAAAGAACAGATTCTCCGAACATACCCTCGTCCCGTTGTAGGCCATTGGGTCACATCGCTACCTCGTGTCACCATAGAAACTAAGATGGCGGGTTTCAGTATACAAAATAGACTACGGAAACACGTATCACCCCAACAACACGCGTGGCGCATGCGCACTAAGACCACGTATCACTATTGGGATGACATCACAGCATGGTCGCTCACACGGGTTACCATTACAACCCAACATGGCGCCATTGCGTCACCTGACTATGACGCCATATGAGAACCATAAATGAGAACCACAAGATCGGGCACGAAAACCACATTACAAACTAATCCCATTTCATACCTTCTTTCAAAATGTACCTATGGCCTGCCTACTCTATATAATACCACTACCAATTTTACTCTAGTGTTCTGAAACTTCAGGCATTTTCGGCAAAATTAGGGCCATTATTATGAATGAGGTAAAAAATGGCTCAAAATGGAATATTCGCGAACTCTTACCTGGACAAAGAAAAATACCAACCTTTCCTCCATGTGTTTCGCAAATTCTGGCCCTGAAATTGGAGATAAATTCTTGTTTTTTTGACTAAAAGTATTTTCAGTAAACGTTTCAGATAAATAGCCAGTTGTTGGTGCCTAAACAGTAAAAACTTTTTTTACACACACACCCGTCTTTAACCCTTTACCCAACGAATCGCCCGCATCCGCCCGCGTGATATGCAAATTCAGCAGTTGAAAAAATATTATTTTTCCAAAACTTTCAACAAAACCATATCATGTGACCCCTCGTTGGAACGAGCTCGGTTTTATGGTTTTGTTGAAACTTTTTGAAAACAAATTTAAAAAATTACATTTAAAATAATAAATTTTGATATCGTCTGCGTTGGGTAAAGGGTTAAGGGACCAGCTTCGGTTTATTTATACTACTCTACAAAAAAGTACCTGAAGTTTGTGAAATGATGCGTATATCGATGATCGATGAGTGTGGGAGGGAATGGTGTGTCTGTGCAATTTGTAGTAGTCCGATGGCTTCCTTGAGCTAAGTTTGAAAATCAAGGCTATTGAGGGTGAATCTGGAGTCTCAAAATACAATTTGTCGAACTTTCATAAAATAAGGAAGACTCTATTCATCCTGTCCGTCGCAACACATCAATGACGGCGATTTTCAGTCGAATCTCCATCATGGATGTGACTCTCTGGTTTCTTACAAGTTTCAAAATATTCACATTCGTTTAACCCTGAACATAAGCGGGAATATCGGAAAATTGCAGGATCTGATCGATATTCGAGGTAAATTGTTAATGTATTTTAACCCTTTACCCAACGAATCGCCCGCATCCGCCTGCGTGATATGCAAATTCAGCAGTTGAAAAAATATTATTTTTCAAAAACTTTCAACAAAACCATATCATGTGACCCCTCGTTGGAACGAGCTCGTCGAGCTCGTTCCAACGAGGGGTCACATGATATGGTTTTCTTGAAACTTTTTGAAAAAAAATTAAAAAATTACATTAAAATAATAAATTTTGATATCGTCTGCGTTGGGTAAAGGGTTAACGCACTTGATACATTTTTACATTGAAATTTACTTCATGAGAAACGGTATCGAGCAAATCCCGAAACGGGTTCGGAATCTTTCGCGTAACTCCACTGCCATCCGGGGGGGGGGGGGGTCGATCCCGACTGAGCCCGAACCAGACCATCCCAGAGATTTTCTGTGCTTTTCGAAGATTTATATATCGCCTCATCTCCGAGATTCGATCGACAAGACGAGACAGATCCTTATAGTCTCTCTCTCTCTCTCTCTTGGCGATTCAATTTCCCATCCGGTTTCTGACTCGAAAAAGTCGCGTGTGATCTCCTGGCATGCGAGCCCATTTAGCGAGAAATCTAACGTGGGCTCATATTCGACGTAATCGATTTCTCGAGAAACCTAAATTTCGAGCCTAGTTATTTTGGCTCGAATACCCCTCTCGCCACTACTGACGTGGTGGTAAAGTAGGGAGATAAGCTAGTTGTATTAGGGTGTTCGGATCAAGAACTAAAAATAGTAAGCAACAAGATAACACTGTTTCAACTTGAAGGTTCTTCTACGCCACTGTAGTATATTCCGATTCAATCAAACACGCCCAAGAAGGACTTGACCTGATGGTCCGCCTGTACGGGAAGTGGTCCCTCCACTAATCCTTGGGCGAGAACAAGAGGTGTTAGGCAAAGTACAGAGGCGCTCATTATTGGAAAATAGAGAATACTGAAAAGTCCGTTTCGGCGAGTTTTAGGTGATTTGGGGTCGTTGTCGGGTTGTTTGTGGAAATTAGACAAATGGACGCGCCTTGTAGCACAATGTGTTACTATTATAAGCCCTAGATGGTGACTTCGCCAAGTTTGTTTCGGTCATTTTAGGTGTGTTTTGGAGGGATTGTCGGGTCTATGTTGGGTAATTCTTCGAAGTAAACAAGAATTTGGGGTAATTTGATTGACTGTTAGAAAGGAACGCACCCTCCGACGATAATCCCGTCCTATTGTAGACCTTTGGATCACATAGCAACCAGGCACTACCATGGAAACCAAGATGGCGTCCTCCAGTATACAAAATGGACGACGGAAACATGTGTCACCTTAAAAACATGGGCACTAAGACCACGTATCACTTTTGGGATGACTTCTCAAGATGGCCGCTTATACGGGTTACTGCGACAACTAAACATGATGTAAGTAGGTCACATGATATGACTTCCGTGTTCCTCTGCGGGATCTATCCAATTTTGAACTAGTTTGAGAAATGTGGTGCTGTACGGCCGCCGTAGACTGATCACATTCCACGGGTGGGCAATATTTTCACGCACGTAATAATATTAGATTTCAAACACTAATTATAGGAATCATCATCAAAAATTTAATTACCAGGCTTGGCAATTTCAGGAGAGCGATTTTTTAGCTCTCCTCACTGCCCTCCTGAAATAATTAAGGAGAGCGAAAAATTGCCCTCCTAATTATTTTGGTCTGAGATGATTGAGATTACATGTATTATGCTCACATTAAATTTTTGTTGTAAAGCAAAAATGTAATTTAACTTCGAAGTCACATAACATCACGTAATTTCATTTTGAAAGTGGTTTAGTGGTAAAAGGTAATGGCTGCAACCATATCCAAATACAGTTGCAATCATTTGACGCAAAATGGGTCACAGCAATATTTTTTTTTCTGTCAGTTTCAAGTTCAACAACTGACATCACAGTTTAAGGGGTAATTATTCAAGGAATATTGACACTATAATATACTACCATTACTACTATCCTGTCACTTGAAGCACTTGCACTAGGATGTGACTGTAGATTCAAGCAGACCTGTTGTCCAAGAAAGTCATACGCCTACTACTACCATCTTCAACCCCCCCCCCCCCCCCCTTGGGGGGTTGAAGATGGTAGTGGTAGGCGTATGACTTTCTTGGACAACAGGTCTGGGTACACACACAGGTCTTGTCAAGTGTGTGTTCGGTTGTTGAGTGAGACATCTTGATGCCTAAGAGATTTCGCTTTACCTTAGTAAAGTTAATAAAATCACTGATGTAGTCTGTTGGTTTCAGTTTCAATGAGTTCGTTCAACTGGATACTTAAAATGCTGTGTAAGGCTAATTGCTCTCCTAAGCTGATTGAGGAGAGCGATTTTTTGCCCTCCTGCATTTTTCAGAATGCCAGGCCTGAATTACTGAAGCACCAGGTACGACCCGGTGCTTCACTAATTAAAAGTTGGCTGCTGATGAGTTTTATTATCTGGTAAACGCAGGAGCGGATAGCACTACCCACGCGTGGATTATGACCGGTCCACGACGACTGCACTGTAATAATAACTAAATGTCTGCAACAGAACAGGATATAAAGTGCCATGAAATGTACTGCCACATATAGGGCATTAAATTTCTAACTGAATTATTGAAAAGATTGTACGTAATTCGAAGCTTACACCACCATCACCCCTCTCCCCCACCTCCACATTCCCGTTGTCCCATGCTTGAACTGGGGTGACCATGGTTCTGTCAGGTGCGAGAAAATGTGGCATTTCCAAACCCCGACACATGAAAATTCCTTTGATTATGTGGATCCATTGTCACTCCTATAAGGGTGATGTTACATGCTCTGTGGGGTGATTGAAATTAAGTGTTGAACTAACATATCAAATATGGGGAAGCTGTGGCCTAGCTGTGATGTCACAGTCTCTCACAGCAAACATAGTGCGGTTAACCACTCACTGAGCGTGTATTTTAGCACATACGGAATGGCCGACTCGGTTGACATAAATATAACTTTCTGTCGACCACTGCAGAGGTCCTAGGCCCCACGCCACGGATCACACGGATGCAGAGCTTTATTATTGATACATTCGAATCCTCTTTCGGGGATCGGGGACGTAATAGTTGCAACACCAATCAATGATTTGGCCAGTCTGTAATTAATAACTTCATGGGATTCCCGGAAAGTGCCTGTTTACTGTGTTAAAATTGCGGGATTGAGGGTTGTCCATGACACCTTTTGTTTTTACTGCACATATGGGATGGCCGACTCGGTTGACATAAATATAACTTTATGTCGACCACTGCAGAGGTCCTAGGCCCCACGCCACGAACCACACGGATGTAGGGCTTTACTTTTGATACATTCGAAGCCTCTTTCGTGGATCGGGGACGTAATAGTTGCAACATCAATCAATGATTTGGCCAGTCTGTAATTAATTACTCCATGGGATTCCCAGGAAGTGCCTGTTTACTGTGTTGAAGTTTGTCCATGGCACCTCTTGTTTTTACTGCGCGAAATCAGGGAACCTGCAGTCTCCTCAATCTCTGTGTTTTATGAGCAGACCTTTTGGACCTTTCATTTTATGGCGTTAACAGCGCGCTTGTTTTCAGTGCGTTCGCACCCAATCCGTCCACCCTTGGGGTTAATCATCACAGCACCTGTAAAGGTTAAGGCATATTAGACCGACACAGGATAATAGCCATTTTTATTCCGAATGCAGTGATGACAAAACATACTTACTCATCGCGCACATTTTCCAATCATGGGAGTTAACCACTGAGGTGAATTTGGAAAATGATCGTTTGTCTGCATGCACATGTCCATTGACCGCGTTTTTGGAATTGGCTGAAATCCATAATTGATAGCATTTATCCAATTGGCTGAATCCCTTCCTCGGAGATAGGGCATGATAAATATGGGTTATATACACATGGTGTTTGTAAAAAATCTTTTATCGCGACGAGAGCGTTTTCGGGGGCATATATAGCTACGAGTCGCGCAGCGACGAGTAGCTATGTAGTCCCCGAAAACGCTCGAGTCGCGATAAAAGACTTTTTACAAACACCATGTGTATATAACCCTTTTATCTACACCCCCACCTCCCCCACTCCCGTAATAAAACAAGTTTTGATTAACAAATGCAGACCACTAAAAATAATCTAGCCTTCAACCAGATAATCACTAATGTGAAAAATATCTGGTTATTTGTACTTTCCGACGTTTGACGTCACATTTTGAAAAATGTTGAAGAAACTGAATTCCCAGTGACGTTTGAACGTCAGGATAATTAAAGTCTCGAAGGGTGAAATAATCTCATTTGAAAAAGTGTAAGTTACTAATTTTTACTCTTTTCCGTCAAATTTTATTTTTACAATTCAGTAAGTTTAATTAATGGCCTTCTTTTTTATTCAATACATTTCGATAAATACGCCCCGTTTTATTTGTTTCGATCCGCGGCAGCGATAATTAGTTATTCAAAGTGTTGAATGAAATAGTACGTCATGCAAATGAGATGGGCGTGAACGTTGTATTCTTGCGATATCACGTGACTTTTATTCTTACTGCAGTAACGATAAAAGATTTTTTATTGACGGCGAGTTTTCGATAACGATAAAAGATAAAACGTTACTGTTTTTACGTATAAAGTAGATAACATTAATAATCCATGATTTAGGCAGTCTGCAGTTAACAGAGACAGTCTTCCTCGGTGTTTGTTTACTACATTAAACAAGTTTAATGCTAAAATATGACCTGGTAACCAAAGCCTGCGAAAACAGAGGACCTCTAGAGAGGTCGGCATAAAATTTATCTTTATCCCAATCGAGTCTGTCACACTATCTGCACTATCATCACGCTCAGTGAGGGGGGAAGTCACAGTATCTATGCTATTTGAAACAGGTAGATGAAAAGAGTTGTTATATAGCTCGTGGCGAGTGAATTACCACTAAAACACTCGTGAAGTTTCCACCCAGCCAATAACAGTCGATGCCTGTGGTAATACATACAAACAAGAACAGTTTTAGCCAAAGGACCTCCGTGTTCTACCTGGAGGTCCCTTGGCCGAAACGTTGCTCGTCATTCTAATGCTTTCTTCCAAACATGGATTGTTTTTGTCTGAGTGGAGACCCCACCCGACGAGTGATTTAGTAACTATCCACTACTCATGTACAGTAACAACGCACACAGATTATGAAAAACTCCAAATTAGTATAGAAACACTATTTACTATAAAAAGCCCCTTAGTTTCCAATGATTAAGTTATACATTGTAAACTTGCAATTTGAACACGTAATCTATTAATACACCCTTGGTGACAGATTTTCAAACTAGGCGCAACAGATGTTCCCGCTTTTCTATGTGTTCAGTGATGCAAAACAAAATCATTGTATATTTATAGAACTGAATGGAAATAAAAACGGAGGAGGTGGCGTTGATACATATAGTGCATTTAGAAGTTAATTGAAGGTTATTACTTGCTTAGTTTCATACTGACCGAGACATCAGTCTGAGGTAACTTCATATCAGCCCGAAGCTGAACTACCTTTCCTACAAATCTCCGTTTACGACTTTCGATAGCTTACTTGCTCGAACGAATGACTCCTCTTACGTCTCTTATCCATATCTGGGTATTAGTGGATACCTAATACACGGCGATGAAACACTGGAGGATACCTTTGGAAGATACCTTTTGGGGAATACCTTTTTGAGGATACTTACCTGAAGATAGTTATAGTTCCTGGTACCTAATCGGTTTCTGGTTTACACCTTCATAACTAAGACCACCACTGTTGACTTACCCATAGTCACCGTGATGAGTCCTTTGATTAACTTCTTCTGTAGTCCCCCAATACTACAATCTTTTACCATGCTTACAGCCTTACACGATTACTAATTCGCACGAGTGTTTTAAAATATAGTCCATCGCCTCGAATGAATTATTTCACGCAACCATTCCAGACAAGCGATTACTCTGTTTATTACTTTTCATTATTAACGATAATTATAGTATTTAACCCTTTACCTAACGTAACGGCCAGCGCTATTCTCAAAAACCGCCAATTAATTTTCCTTATTTTTTCATTTTTTGTCTCTAAAACATAGGTTATGACCCATCATTGAAACGAGCTCGTCGAACTCGTTCAAATGAGGGGTCATAACCTATGTTTCTGAGACGACAAATGAAAATAATAGCTATTCAAGATTTGTTTTTGCAAGTGTCGTCTGCTTTTCATATTAGGTAAAGGGTTAAAAAAAACAAAAAACAATGAAGTCTCCATTACACCCACGGCAAAGTGTCTTCGTTTGCGCGCACGGATACATGACACAATTGTTGACTGCATAATTCACTTGTGAAGTTATCGTTTACAATCAAACCCGGAAATCCCAGTAAATCACACTTTGGAAAGTAATAAAAAGCGCTAACATGCAACAAGTCGCGAGTGACTCGAGGAAAACCCCATTTGATTGGTCTTTGAGACTGCATTTTTTCAAAGCCAAAAAACATAAAAGATAGACATGAAATATACAACCAGATTATTTAGAAAAAAACATCACGAACAAGAGTCCCCTTCCATTGAATTCCCCGAACCAAGAGCGTTCTGAAGAGAGATACAAAGTTTGAGAAAATGTCGAAAAGAGGAACTCAATGAACTCGACCCCTTTTCACCTGCAAAAGTCTGAACGTTTGTGTCAGCATCAAAAGGACAAAAGCGAGGAATTCATTCATACCACGCCGCATCAGTCCCGAAACAATTTGTGAGTAGGGAGGAAGGAACCGCGGAGCACACGGGGGTAAAATTGAGAGGTGGTGTGGGGGGGGGGGGGGAGATCACGAGACCTTTTAAAATGAAACTGAAAACTTCAAATTACCTTGCGGTTGGAGCGGATGAGTTCTGAAACCAGTTTTCAAAAAGGGGGTCGTCGCGTCGCAACCAATTTTAGGGCCACGGCCTCAAATAACCCAACTGGAAAGCGTTTAAATTAAATAATATTGCGTTTATTTGTACAAGCATTACATCCCACGAAGAGAGGTCGTGGGTTCGATCCGCTTCATCTGCGCCGTGTACTCGGGGAAGAAGCTTAATCCCAGCTGCACAAACGCGGACACTGTGGCGTATCGCACGTCTATGGTACGGATGCTATCAACCAATGCTAACAGTGTTTGTCTTCGGGGTTAGTCAGATGGAGAGTTTGGCAGTTCCTTGACCCGCGCGCTGGTTCTCTCCAGGTTCTCAGGTTTCACCCACCCGCAAAAAATTCCTGACACGAAGTGACTCTACCTGTTAAAGAAATAAATAAACAAATAAATAAATAAATAAATAAACACTGGCAGTCTTTTTGAAACAATGACCAGACAAGTGAGTTCCAATCTGTGTCAAGAAACAATGTAAGTTCCATAGAGAGTGTTTTCATTCGCAACTGTAATCGATACTTCATCCCTTTGAACCCTGGTGGTATCTTTCCATTTCACTTTATTAGAAGCAAATGTGAAAGTCAATTTTTATTAGGGAAGTAGACCAATTAATATTTTCAGCGTGCAACCGTGGCTTGCACGTTGAAAATATTGATTGCTCAACCCTTCACTGTAACTCAGCACTTAATGAAAGTATGACATATCGTGTTCCTGGGACGGCAAAAACGGTCTCTCGGATACAAAGGGTTAAAGACAATGGTAGCCACTCTGCATGTTGTTTGGACGAAGCCTTTGATTTAGGTGATCGGTTGATTGCATTTATAAATACCGGCACAAACCATATTGTGTTACGTGAGGGGGGGGGGGGGGGGGGGGGGGGAATACGTCACCTTTGTTTCCATAACAAATCGCGCGTGTACAAACAAATTACATTTAACAGGCACAATCCTGTAAAAAAATGGAGGACGTGAACTCGATTCAGCGTGAAATAAATAGAAATTAAAATATTACGCGCTTGGTCATTTGTGTTAAAATTAACTTTTATAGTAACTATCGATTCTAATACTATTAAGAATATGGTAAATCCGAGATGAAAACAAAACTGAGAAAACACTGAAATGTGACTCCGTAAGTCTGAATCAAATTGCATATCTTCGTCACTTTGCAAAGCGAAACTGAGCTACCATTTCAACATTCGAAATACATTGATGCAAATTATGTACTGCCAATACCTGTGCCACAGGAGTTTGCATAGTTAAGCTGCGCATAAGTAAATGAGTGACACATGAAGCGAGCGACGGTAACCGCTATCGTTGGCTTCATATTTCGCTCTACACGTGTTTATTGTTTTGGAAACAAATGTGACGCGTGTCCATCCACACGTGACCCGACATTTGGAATGCTGATGAAGTCTATTGAATCATACACAGGGGTGACACGAAGATGACTAATTGGGTGGGAGGGGGGTGTTAATCGGATTTATCCCGACTGTGATGGCTTAAGTGGTAGAAGGTATATCTTGATGATGTAGTTGGAATATTACCCAGGCGAAATTATAGTTAAAACCTCAAAACTTCTTGAAAAGATAGTAGTAAATAAATAAAACATACATGTAGTAGTCGTGATGGAACTTCTTATTTTATTAGCGCGTACTATTCCGGTACTCCAAATAGGTCGGGCTGGGACCTCGACAACCCGAATTGGTTACAATAGACTTCCATGCATATTACCGACCGTATGTGTTAGACACAGGTCCAAGTACCAAGGCAAGTCTTGAGAAAGTACATGAAAACTAGCAAGGAAAAATTGGCATCTTTAGACTCCCGTGCTGATGAAAATGTCCCAACTGGAAAACTTATTTGGATGGTGGTCGTGTGGTCAAACCATTTTACATGCATTCGACATGAAAAGCAGACGACACTTGTAAAAAAAATTCTTGAATAACTAATTGTTTTCATTTTTTGTCTCAAAAACATAGGTTATGACATCTCATTGGAACGAGCTCGACGAGCTCGTTCCAATGAGGTGTCATAACCTATGTTTTTGAGACAAAAAATGGAAAAAATAATGAAAATTAATTGGTGTTTTTTGAGGATAGCACTGGCCGGTTTTGGCCGTTACGTTGGGTAAAGGGATTTTTACGTATAGCCCGTACGTGTGGTCATTTTTATATCCTTAAAGCTCAATCCGTAAAACAGAATTATTATAATCCCTGATGGGTACGGGTGTGGGATGGGAAAATCTAAACCGAGGGCAAGATATTTGGGCCAGACACGAGGCTTGCCGAGTGTCTTGACCAAATATCTTGTCCCGAGGGTGAGATTTTCCCATCCCACACCCGTACCAAGCCGAGTGTCTGGACCAAATATCTTGTCCCGAGGGTGAGATTTTCCCATCCCACACCCGTACCCATCAGGGATTATTTTTCTCTCCCCACCATACAGCGGTTACGTTAGCCAGAGGTAATCGGCGGTCACGTGCTGATATAATCAACTCATTTGGTATTCGTTGTTTTGAAAAACTAATGACACCATCCGAAAGAGCATGCAAAAGTTATGTATATACCAAAGGTATATACCACGAAATCAATTAGGAACGGTGGCATCTTGGGGTTTAAAGAGTTTTAGAGCATCAAACTTTGAACACACGGCATTCTGATGACGTCAATATGAATTAGTTGGTCAGCCAAATACTATGCATCGCGTCATAATAACGTTATAAATGTATAACGTCACGTGGGTGGGGTGGGATACATCTGTCTCTCCCTGCTATCTCACCCTGGACAGACGTATGTTACACATGCAGTGGGGGGAGAAAACCCTTTCGTCGCATGAGAACCATAAGGTTATATCTTCTTCCAGTAGAAGACAGAACCTTATTGTTTTCACACGGACGCTATGTTAAGCGAATTGTTAAACACAAGTGAACCCATTCCCATCAAGCATGTACATACGATGTATCACATAACTTCGAATGAGGCATGCCGCGAAGTTCTAATCATATATATTTAACTGCTGGGAGAAATCTAGTGTGAAATTGTAAATAAACGTGGAACATATAAGTTAGTCAAAGTAGACTATGATTTAGAATCGTATCGGAACTATGTTTAGAAGGCGTTAACAGTTTCCTTGCCTTGAGAATTGGTAACCATAACCTACAAATCGAAAAAGGTAGACACAAGCAGCTGAAAATACCGGTAGGAAAAAGAGTGTGTCAAGCCTGTACGAGAATGACATTTTATCATTTTCTACTCACTTGTTTTCCAAGAAAAGAAGTGAGAAGTTCTTCAGCGAACTTGGGAAGACTATGAATCGTATTCGTACCATGTGTATGATTTCAGAAGACGTTATTTGTTGACTGAGAATTTGTAACCAAAACCTACAAATCGAAAAGGGTAGACACAAAGAACCGTAAATACCAGTAGAAAAAGAGTATGTTAAACGTGTACCAGAAGGACATTTTATCATTCAATGCTCGTTTTCCAATAAAACATGCGAGAAGTTATTCAATGAACGTGGGAAGAAAACATAGAATTTGAGAATATGGATGAACTAAATAAATGGGAAAGGAGAGTTTCCTGAGTGGAAAGCACTTGTCCCAATTTGACATGTTAAGAGCCAAATAAAAATGTGTTTAAACGCAATACATTCAATACAGCTCTAAGTTATAAAGACGTGAAGCACGCAATATTACCAGTAACGTCGTCCAGTTACTTTTTGAAGGACGAGCAAACATGTCGATCGCAAATTGTTAGTTTTTATCGTATAATCTACAGTACGTGGAGAGTGTATTATCACTAAATCACCCGCAGAGTGGAGACTCCATCCAAGCAATAATTGTAAATTTGTTGCAAAGCATGACAAGCACAAGCAAAGTTTCAGCCAATGGACCTCCGGGTTATACCCGGAGGTCCATTGGCTGAAAAATTGCTTGTGTTTTTAGACGATATATACAAAATTTGAAAGTTACAGTTTGTGTGAAAACTCCACTCCACGAGTGATTTAGTTACAATCCACTCTCCACGTACTGTATTAATCTTTTCTCGTATATGTGTATTTGTCGATTAGGGCTGTCGCGATTAATCGATTGTTGATTGGTCACGCCGAAATCGATTGGTTTTTTTTGTTGTCGAAGAATCGATAAATTTTACCCCGTTTTTGACGTTCAATCATTAAAAAAATTATGAAAAAACTATTGTTTCTAAACGTAAAAGGTCAAAAACGTCGACGTTGAACCTCAAGAAGCCGTTAGAAGCATTTGTCTTTTAGGTTCATTCAAAGCTTTGATGTTCTGAACTTTTGAGCCGTCAGTGTAATAATCAAGACCGGTTGGCATTTGCGAGCTTGCGAAGTTCGCAACTGACGACCAGTCTTGATTATTACACTGACGTTTCAAAAGTTCAGAACATCAAAGCTTTGAATGTACCTAAAAGAGGATCGTTTTCGTTGTTTACTTGAGGTAGGTCAACTGGCTTGAACTTCATTTCATTTTAACGACTTCAGAGAGAGGGAGGGGGGGGGGAGTTCATGTAGGTACGATTAATCGATTATTATCGATTATTTGCGACGATTAATCAATTCCTAAATTAAAAAATTGTGACAGTCCTATTGTCGACGGTATTATGTGTTTGTGGACTGACATCGGGCCCGTGCGGGCGGATTATGTCATTTAACTGATGTCTTATACCCTTCGCAGGAAATAGCACCTTCCGAATAAACGCATCTCTCTAACACGATTAGAAGACGACAGTTGCAAAAACATCGTTTTCGTATCAAAAACCAAGCTTATTACGCCTCAGGGGAATGAGCACGTTGAGTGTGTTTCAATGATAGGTTATACGCTACCTTTTAGAGATAGAAATTGAAAAATCGTGATAAAATGTGCAGGCAATGTTTGTGAATATCCAGTTGAACGGTTTGTGTGCAGTTCCCTTAGGCACAGGGGTGAAAAAGGAACTTGAACAATGGTTTGAGTGGCAGTAGGCATACCATCACTTCAAACTGATAGGTGAAACAATAGAATACTTTTGCATAAACATCTTGTTGTTTTGCCAACTGATCCAACCCTTCTTTTCAAACCTTGTACTAATACAGCAATGCTTAGCCTTGATGGGCAAATCTTAAAATAAGTTAGATGAAATTCATTCTGTCTCCCAAGGGCACCGGAAGCAAGGGGACACGAGGCTAGAGGGCAAGGAGACAACGCGTGTTTTTTTGGTGTTTTTTTTTTTTTACTTTAACCCTTTACCCAAGGTAACGGCCAAAACCGGCCAGCGCCATTCACAAAAATCACCAATTAACTATCATTATTTTTTTTCATTTTTTTGTCTCAAAAACATAGGTTATGATCCCTCTTTGGAACGAGCCCGTCGAGCTCGTTCCAATGAGGGGTCATAACCTATGTTTTTGAGACAAAAATGAAAAACAAATAGTTATTCAAGAATTTTATTTGCATCTGTTGTCCAGCTCTCCCTCCCCCCCCCCCCCCCCCCCCCCCCCCCCCCCCGTGTGGTATTCTGCTGTGTGTGTGTGCTTGTCGCTATGGGTGAGAGTATGAAATGCACGAATCTTTACATTCGTAAGCGCAGTAACATACTCTCGTGCTTGCGACCCCAATCGTTCCCTATTTATTATTTAGTTTTTATAACAGTATTTAATCCTAATGTAACTTTCAGTCGAGTCGGTGAAGGCAGCTCTTTCTGGTAGAAGGCCACAGTTAAGCTGTTTTTCTGCCTGTTTATTCACATTCTCATTCCCTATTTATTTAGTTTGTAACAGTATTTAATCCTGATGTAATTTTACTTGAGGCGGTGAAGGCAGCCCTTTCTGGTAGAAGGCCACAGTTAAGCTGTTTTTCTGCCTGTTGGTTCACCTTGTCATTCCCTAGTTTTTATTCGAGCGGTCTTAGTTTTGGTTACAATTTTTGAGCTTTTGTCGGCTTTCGCAAATTGCTCCAAGTTCGGAGATTAGTTCGCTGTCGGCTAACCGGTCATGATTTTTCGCGGCCAGGGTGGCTAGGCGGTCTTTAATGGTGGGGATATCGGCCCTGTCGTGGAGCGTTTTGATGGGTGTGTCCCATGGGGCGCGGAGGGCAACTCTAAGCGCGTGATTTTGGACCCTTTGTGGAGTTTTCCCATATTAGTTTGGTTGAGGTCAGTTAGTATTATTGCACCGTATTCGAGTATTGGGAGCACAAAGGATTTGTATAGTTTGAGTAGGGTGGACTGGTTGGCCCCCATGAAGTTCCCTTGAGCATTTTCAGTACGTTAATTCGTTTGGTAGCTTTTTTCGCCATGTCGTCGGTATGTTTGTTGAAGGACAGTTTTTGATCAATGGTGATGCCCAGGAATTTCGCTTCTTTGCATTCTGGGAGGGTGTTATCTATAAGTTTTAGGTCAAAATCCCGTTTAGTTTTCTTGCGAGTAAAGGTGATTCGTTGGGTTTTATTGGCGTTTAGCTTAATTCTCCATTTGGCACACCATTCTTCAAGCTCGTCGAGAGCGCGTTGCAGGGGTTTTTGGAGCAGATTGGCCGTATTGTTAGAGTCCCAGAGACCCTTATCATCCGCGAATTGGGAAACCTGAACGCTGTCATCGGAGAAGCTAAGGTCATTTACGAAAAAGATGTATAGGAGGGGGCTTAGGACGGATCCTTGGGGTGCCTGCTTCGAGGGGGACACTGTCGGACATTTCATTGTTCACTCTGACTTTAATTTCGCGATCATTTAAGAAGGAGGATAGTAATCTAATCAGTTTCACGGGGAGTCTCATTTTAGATAATTTGTAGCGCATTCCATTATGCCAAACAGAGTCGAATGCTTTTTCAACGTCTAGTAGGACTACCGCGCCTATTTGCTGATTGCTGATAGCAGTTTTCATTTGGGTCACTAGTCGGTAGACTTTCCACGTGATGTATCAATCGGAAATTGTTTCCAGTTCAAGTTGATGCACCTCTCTCTAATGGCGGGTATTGCTGAGGGGGCAATTCCTCCCACCCCCTCCCCACAAACAGACACCTGAATCCATGTAGAAAACAGGTTCATCTATTTTTATGCGACTGATTCCTCTTAGTGACATAATTTATGTTTTAGAGTTTGTGTTATTGCAGAGAATGTCATGGAGAGGCATTTCAAGAACATCTGGTTCGTCATGAAAGCAAGCATAACTATTTAGCTATCATCACCTCATATTGTATGTAACGCTCACATTGTGTTCGTAGTGGGAGCGCGGTCGCTCAGTTGTTAGAGGTTCAGGCTGCAAGACGAGAGGTCCTCGGTTCGAATCCCACCTGCGGCAACCGCGTTGTGTCCTTGAGCAAGTCACTTCACCCCCATTGCCCACGTGGGGGCACGGCGGCGTTGTATACTAAGGCGCGCTGCTTGTCGATGGTGCACTTGTCTTCATTACGTGTACAAAGTAGTCTTCCAAATTACCCCAGTTGTTACATATGATTACATAATGCAGTCACTGTTAATCCGGCTCAATTCGAACGAAATGATTTCGCGGGCCGAAGGCGCGCAGGGACGGTATGGGGGTCAAGCCCCTTTCGACCCTCTTTAACAGTATGTGATTCGGTTTGTCTGGTCTGGCCGTGGTAAAGGGGGGAAGTGTTAAGATGCTTAGCGGCGTCTAGCGGCGTCTATGATTTCGTCTGCTTTTCTTAGGGGGAGGTGGCTGAGTTGGTGATACCCCCTTTGGTGGTGTTGAAGGAGTGGTGGAGGGCTGACTCGGTTGGTAAGGTCTGGCCCTCGCAGCTGCCGGTGGTGAAGAGCTTTTTGGTGTTGTTCTCAAGTAGTGGTTGCTGAGACTCTCTAATCCTATCCTGAGCATGTTGCCTTCGCACCCGCGATCTCTCAAGGCCTTAATATGGGCTTGTAAAAGTATAAGGTGGTCGTCGTCTCTGGCCTTTTCTCCTAGGATACTTTCCACGGACTCCGCGGTGTTTGCTTCCTGGATGGTGTCCCGGTCAGAAAAAGCAGGAAGAGCAAGAGTGGGTTTAGCGACATGTGCGATGTCAGCCTCAACTTCCTGCTCCACAAACAGACTATCCTCCTCCATCTCCTCTTCGGGGGAAGAGTGTGATGGGCTGGAGGTTAGACTATTACCTGGCGAACCAGCGTCCTCCGGACCTTCCACCGGAGTGGAGGGTACCGAGCTGGACGTGGAACGGACAGGGGTAGCAGGCATTGGGCGTTCAATGCCATGATTAGCCTCCCTCTCTTCCTTCTCCGTCCTTTTCTTTTCCATGAACACCGTCAGTCGGCGGGCATCGCGTCGTCTGGCGGAAGGTCCCTTCTTTCTTTTCCTTTTCTTCTTCTGGCTGTCCTTTGTCTGTGTTCGGCGCTTGTCTTCATCCTTTTGCAGGTCCGAGTCACTTGGAGGGTGACCAGTGCGGGGAGAAATCCCCTCACGAAAGGTACTACACCTCTCCAAGGACGTCGGTTCGGCTTCTCTATCAAAATCCACTGTCAGGTGAATTTTACCTTTGAGCACCTGGATACTCCAGGTGGTAGCAAGGGTAGCCTTCACTCTGACAGGTGTTTCCTGGATAACAAGTGGGAGCTCCATTGTTTAGTAGTTAGCACCTCGGAGTCCAAGGTTCGAAATGTGAATGTCCGGCAGAAAATGTCCGGTTCAATTAAGATCTCTGTGTCTATTTATAGAGGAACTTTTTATGAGTGGGCGGAGCTAATTAATGGTTTTTTCAGCACTGGTCTGATAAAGCATAACACTTTGGAATGTTGTTTATAACCTTTCTGAGAACTTTTATTTATCAAATGTTATTAAATATCTTTTTGAAATTTATTCTGTATTTTGTTATAATTTATTGGGAATGCATATATATCAACATATTCAATTAATTGTAATTTGTAGCAAAAACAAAAAATCACCTTAAAATGATCTTGGCATATAAAGTTCAAATGGAGAAATATTCAAGTTTAATTACTGTGTAATATTCATTTTTGCATTTAACACTTTACGTGACATAACTGTAAATATCGGCCAGCGCTATACACAAAATTCGTCGTTCCCATTTTGTTTTAGGTTTTTATCTTAATTTTTTGCTTCCAAAGCATATCTTATGACTTCTGATTGAAACGAGCTCGTAGCGTCCGTTTCAATCAGGCATCATAAGCTGTGTTTTGGAAGCAAAAAATATTTTGACAACTGTTGTCTTCTACTTTAACGAAGGTTAGATAAACGGTTTATCGGTCAACCCTTTACCCAACAGTTCAGCAGTACTGTCCAGATTCTTGCACAAAAGCCTCATCTTTGCTTCTGAAATATAGCTTATGCTCCCTCTTTTGCAACTAGTCTGGGGGAATGGGCTAGTTTCAGTTAGGGGTCATAAACTATATTTTGAAACAGAATCATGTAAAAAGTACTGTCCGGATCGACGCTTTTTGGCCGATTTGGCCCGCGCTTTAAGTTTTGCGCTTTTCGACCCACGCTTTTCGGCCTCGCCGGGTCTGGCGCCCTTTGGTCTCAGGATGTTCGGATGGGTTAATGTAATAATATATAAAGAAAATAAATTCATTTTTATGATTTATTTCAAGTTATCGAGTAAAACTATTCAACACACATTTACATCATCAACACAAATAAGACTGACAACAGTTCAGTTCTTGGTTGACCCAGGGAAGGTGATTTCGAGTACTGGAGATTTTTGATGGGATGTAAGTTTCCGATAGGTTGTTTAAGGTCGATGTGAAGTTTAGCCAGAGTTCTTCAGTGGCGAGCATGGTGTACTTACTGGACTTCAGCATCTCTAGATGGTAATCACGGATGGCCTTTTTCAGGCCTTCCCAGTTTGCCTTTTTATACAAAGGAATTTTTCTGGGTGTCTGGTATCGTGTTTTAGGTGATGTATTGACTGTTATCTGTGGGATATCGTGATCACTAATGCCAGGTAAGATTGTAACCTTTTGAACCAGGGTGGTATTGGTTGTTAAAAAGAGATCCAGAATGTGTTTGTCTCTTGTAGGTTGGTTAACCATCTGTGTAAGGTTGGCATCATTTACATTTTCGATAATGCTTTTGTAGTATGAAGGGTATTTACAGTCCTGGGATGGTCCCATAGCAGCCCAGTCCATCTTGGGTAAGTTTAAATCCACAGCAACCCACATGTTTGAGTATTGCTTTTGGGCTTTTTCCAAATATTTAGAGAATTCTACGGAGCTTTTTATATCAAATTCTTGCGGCTTATAGTATGCATCAATTGCTAAGGGCTTACAGCCAGTTATTTCCAGTTTGACCCAAAGGTCTTCACGGTCTGATTGTATATCTGGCACTGCTTGTGCTATGATGGAGTCTTTAATACCAATGAAGACCCCACCACCGGTTTGCTTCTGGCGGTCACGCCTATATATGTTGTAGCCAAGGTCAGTATTAAAAATCTCATTTGTATAGTGTTTTGGTTTAAGCCATGACTCGGTGCCAATAAAAATATCTGGTTTGGTTGACCAGATCATATTTTCAAATTCCTTTTGCTTTTCAATGATTGACCGGCAGTTTATGATTTGAACTTTTAGTGGTCGTTTGATGTTATTCTTCTTATTTGTTGTTAGATTGTTATTCTGTTTGTCACATTTAGTATGTTTCGGTGTTGAGGTGTGTATATTGTGAAAGGACAGGTTATTTGCATTGGTTTGGCTTATATTTCTACTGTGTATAGTGATTGAGATTTCAGGGGAGCTTAACCTTGGCGTGGATTGGCTGGATTCATTTATGTGTTCGCAGAGGACTCATTTCCAGGTGCCACTGCTATCTCCGAGCTGGTCATACAGTTAGTCAATTATGTTTTGACAGTGAGCGTGGTACCAGGTCGTGCATTCGTCGCACTGCACGCCTTTACACGACCAAGTGACAGGGTTTTCACATGTACCACATGGGAAAATTGTCGTGTTTCCTCTAGGTATTGTTCTGCCTGAACTGGGCCAGGGTTACTTTCAACGTCCAGTGCCAGTACAAGCAGTAACAGAGAAAGGAACATTATTGATTTGGCAATACATTTGCCCTTTTGTCGACGGGTGGTGATATGGGCGGCTGTTTTGACAGCCTTGACAGTGATAAGAATTTGTAGTTTTACCACTCCTACTGGGTTTCTCTTGGCATGTTTGTTGCTATACTCACTTCTTGAGGAGATTATGCAAAGTAGGCATACTAGTATCGTAGCTGTGCCTTTGAACATGGCAGGACGAAATGTAAACAAGCTGTAATTAGTTCACACTTTGGTGATGAAGAGTGCATCAAGGGAGGCAACTCACTACCTATGGCAACGGAAGTATAAACAATTCAATTGTTTCTAGGTAAGTGTTTGAAGAAATATAAAATTTCTCAAAATCTACTGAGAATTTGAGCACTCAATGAATGAAAAACGATGCTAGGATGTTTTAATACCCAACTGGGTGAATCTCACCAGAACCTGTTTCCAAGAAAATAGGAAATTTGTTTGTTTTTCAGAGAGCTAAAGAGAGAGAGAGACTTGCAGCTGACGCATGCGCCGCATAGTGATCTGCCCATATTAATACTGTCGAAAATAATTTTAATGATTTTATTTGCAATGTCCGGCTTCCGTTTTTAAATGCACTCAAATTAAATTGCGTTCCGACAACAACATAATTATGCCGAAAAATAACTTTTGACTTTCTGTGGAACTAGAGGTGGTGTCAGGAGGCCTATCTCTGCGATAGGCGACATGTGATCCCCGACATGTGGTGGGGGGGGGTGTACATCTGTTATTTATGGGGGGGGGGACTTTAAACTATAAGGGTGTCGAAGCCTGCTTTTACTGGACGTCGATTCGGCACATGTACACATCATAGATGAAAAAGACAGCTATCTAGTATTAAGAAAACAACACTCGAACACATGGTCTCTCAGTGTGCTGCAAGACACGGGGCTGTAGAAAATGTTTTGTTTTTTTTTTCTCATTTTTTGCAACTATCTATTCAAAACACCTCAGGATGTTTTCCAATAAATTGTCGCAAAAAAACATTAAAGCTTTGTTGTTGTGGTATAAAGTCTACAAAGAGTTAAATGGTGGGAAGTCGCCCCAAATGAAGTCGCCCATAGGAGAAGTCGGCCAAAAATAAAGTCAGCAACTGAGGTATGCCCCTAAGTCGGTCCACGGATTAAATCGGCCCAGGGCTTTTTCGTAGTGATAATATACATGTGCACGGTTAACTAAAGTGACAGGCCGAATGTTAGAAATTGAATGTTTTCGCATTGTGTTGCAACTATTTGTTGGAAAACACCACACGAGAGCTGTCTTTTCTTATAAATAGATTCAAAATAATTTCAATATTTGTCGTAGTGCTAATAAAATTGTTAAATGCTAGGTCGAATGTTAGAAACAATTTTTTTTTTCAAGTCGCAGTGCAAATATAAAAGTATATAGATATGAATGAATGAAAGGTTTTAGCGCGCCGAAGGCGAGCAGGGACGATGTGGGATTTACAAATCCCTTGCGACCCGGTTGGCCTTATTTTATTTCACTTGGATCACACAGGCCTAGCTTTCCTATTGCCTCAAATTGGGTCTGAGGGGGTATGCACGCGGTAAGAATTTCCGGCAGTTTGCGTTGGAGTGATAGATTGTCAAAAATCAATCCTTGAACGCCATTAAGACTATTAGAGAGTGGGATGTATATAGATATACATAATTGTAATTCAATTTAACCAGTTTCTGATGTTGGAAATCTCAAAACAATAAACTGCATAGGAGTAATTTATGCTTTATCTGTTGTCACCAGTCAATGTTTTCATTGCGATCAGAGGCTGTTTCAGAAACAATCAGTAGCTATTGTCGGCTCTTGTTTTACATCTTTGGGAGGGTAATTAAAGGATTAGTTCGGATTGCGAAATGTTATTGCTACCAAAATTTATTGCTGCCGCGAGAACTCAATAATTGATGATGTTAAGTGTTATATTCAGTTATATTACAACAGCATGGGTCTACTTTTCTCAGTGGTCCAATGCAACAAACCTGAAGCTATACGCATCGATTTTTAACGACATAAAATATATGTATATGTTTCGTCTAATTTTGCTGAGTTCAGACGGGAAACTGAACACTCTCCCAAATTCTGCCAATTTATCATTTTTAACTGATCTCAGATACATTCAGACACATCGCGTCCCATCTCGCCACATAAAGAAGGGTCTCTAAAACACTCGAGGAGTGAGGTTTCCGCTCACAAAATATGCTCTCAGCTTCGTTGGAAAAGAGACACCTAGGCCTAGGCCCACAAATAGGCGTACGGCAACACTGAATATTAGGAGGCAGAAACACAGACATTAAATGTTTGTGGGGTTGGTCTACGCAACTGCACCCTCTGATGGCAAGATGGTAGGCCTATAACAGTTGGCTCTTTGCCTCCATTGATTTTGTACTTAGCCCCACCCCCAACCAACCAACCAGTCAGTTAACATTATGCACCCGTCTTTTGGAACCAATACTAACCCTGCTTGTGTGGAGTTAGTATGTTGGGGAGCTGACAGTTGCTCGGTGGCTCTTTTCGGGTACTCCGTCTTCCTCCACCCGCAAAACTGTCGTAGTCATGATTAGCCAATGTGCAGACATATGTGACCTTAAACCCCAATAATAAAAAAAAGTGTTCGTTGTGAAGTAGCCTTTGATGTGTTTTGACCACTTATTTGACTATTGTGCTGAAAATCATTTTTGTTATAACTATGGTACGCCATAGAAACCACGAGGCTGTCCCAAACACAATGGTAAACCACGGTATTGCCCCATGGTATTTACCGTGGTGTTTTGGTATAAAACCATGCTACCCTTATCTATATCAATGAGTCTTTTTCTGTTGACACGATAATTCAACTTTTGATTTTAGCTAATTATAACCGCGCTATGTTCAACAACGGTCTTGATCTGAGATTGTTTTCTTCTAATAGTTTTCTATTCTATCTTTCCACAGGATAATCTTTCACACAAGCTGCTAAATCATGGCGTCTGAGGATAACCTTAAACAATTCGACAATGACGGTTTCCTTGTGATAGAGGACTTTTTAACCGTGGCGGAAATTGCCAAACTGAAGTCGGAGTGTTATCAGCTGGTTGAAGATATGGATCCAAACGAACATCTCAATGAGTACAGATCGGATGACGCAATGGGCGATTATTACATTACTAGCGGAGATAAAATTCGTTTCTTTTATGAGGAAGGGGTTTTAGACAAAAACAGAAAATTGACTGTGGAAAAACACCTGGCTGTTCATAAGATAGGGCACGCTTTACATGTGTACGGCCCGAGTTGCCGTAAAATCGCTTTCAGCGAAAGAGTGCAACAACTGGGGCGTTCCTTAAGATTAGTCGACCCTGTTGTGCCGCAGGGTATGTGTATTTTCAAGCAACCACGGATTGGAGTGGCAGTATATGCACACCAAGATTCAACTTATCTATACACGACACCGATGAAACTGACTGGCTTCTGGATCGCTTTAGAAGACGCTTCCCTCGACAAGGGATGTCTGCAGTTTATTCCAGGATCTCATAAACAAGGTCTTCACAATAATTACCGATACATACGGAATCCAGAATGGGATATAGGGAAGAGTACAAAAAGCAGTATGTTTGAAAACTCGCCACGAGAATATAAGGACAGTGATTTTATACCGGTGGAAGTAAAGAAGGGTAGTTTGGTTTTGATAAATGGACTGGTAGTCCACAAGAGTGAAAGAAACCGCTCACAAAAATCGCGTCTTATATTCGCGTTCCATCTCTACGACCAACATGAATGTCAATGGAGCCCAAAGAACTGGCTTCAGCCAACTGATAAGTTGCCGTTTCCGCACTTATATACATTCCCGCCGATGGCTTAATGATTGAAACCGACATGGTTATTAACTGTAATAATTATATAATCAAAGACAGATACATTTTGAATAAATTTCCTGGATATGACGAAGAAACATCAGAGCCATACAGCATCTAAACGGAACAACCAAGTGTACAAAACCGTTCGAAGATTTTGCACTTTCCTTGTCTATGAACTCGCCGATCACCCATCTCATCGATTCGTAAATCTTGAATAGATGATGATCGTATCGAATCGTCGTGTCGATATCGAATCAAATCGAATCCTTCAGGATTAGTAGAGCCCTGTCATGAAAATATAGTATATACCCACAAGAGCTTGGTGTACCAAATGTTCACCACGAGTGGTGAACATCTGGTACACCAAGCTACTTTTGGTATATTTTATTTTTCCATGATCGTCAGATTATTAAGAGTCGCTATTATTTTTTCTAGATTTTGCTGATCAGCAGACGTACATACGTACAATTTTGTTTTTGTTTACATGGGCACCGGTTGGCGGTACTTCCACTGTCAATTTTATCGCCAAAACGAAATGGAAAAAGAAACGGGCAACTCATAGGTCCTTTTACATTTTAATAACATAACAGCATACTATGTCGAGTCATGGATGCTTTATTAACATGAGACAACGTATGTTTGTTAATTTTTTAAATCTTATGAGGTAAACGTATTTAAAAACGTAATAAATAATTGCCGGTTTCATTTCTCTCTTCGCGTGGTGACGAGTGATAAATGTAGACAAGTTTGCATTCAAGACGAGGTCACCAAAGATTAACTTGGATGTAGTTCCACTGTAGGTGTAAATTTTAACTATTGAAATCCAATTGCTGGTGTGTTCACCACGGTTCGTGAGTAAAGCTAACATTTATGTCATAGGCTGTTTATATATAGTAGAATAGGTAATCATGGTTTAAAGACTAGTCATGCTCGAATTTTCTTGGAACATTCTTGGGGAGCTTTCCAAGAAACCATGATAGAAATTAGTATCGCCATTGAAGAATTACAGTATCAATATATTTGGTCGTCCTACACCTTTGTTTAACAGGTAGTATAAAAAAGATATCAATAGCGATGCGGCGATTAATCGTGATTTTCTTGAATCGCGATACATTGCTTATGATTCAGAGTTTGTGCTGTAATTATAACTAGCTGTGATAATTACAAATGATGGCGTCTGTTCTTGCAGACGGGACGTGGGGGAGGGGGTGCAGTAAACAGAGTATATGCTTCTTGTTCCAATTGCCTCCTGTATCCACTCTGGTGTGACTGCGTGTGTGTGTTTGTTGGGGTTATGAAGTCAGTTTCGTCCGAGTGTGGACGACTGCAGTGCGATTTTGCAATGTCATCTTTATGATTTGGTCGTGGAAGGGTCAAGACCCGTGCAACATCCAACGGCAATGCTGGCATCTTATCTGGGATGGGGACTGTGAACACAGTTTGTGCAGCTTGTCGCTATTGCCTTTTTTATCCTCCACTCTGGCATGGCTGCACGAGTGCGTTTTTAGATATTCTGAAGTCGATGCTGTCGGAGAGCACGCAAATGTTAATTGGTTTTACAGTTTGAGTCTCATAATAATAATGGTTCTGCAAAGGGTGATCATGCGGCATTGTAGAGACTGAATTGTGGAAAGTAGTACCGATGGTAAAGGGCTTATCAAAAAGGGCTCCCGATGAATTTAGACCGATAATTAACAACGTACCATAAATTGTATCGTGACACTCAATAGTATTAACGTAATATATATATCGTTCCTTGAGATAAACTATGTGTCATCTGCAATGTCAAAGCATTATAAATCGCACCTTGTTCTACACAAGGGGCGATATCTTTCTTAAGAAATTACCCTGCCGATTGTATAGCATCTTTGGTGATTATCGTGCAAACCGGCTATCATTTGGCGCCCAAGCTGACATGGGCACATATCAGTATTTGAGGATACTTATGACGCGGTGATTTGGGGACTTATGACTGGTGGATATTATTTCAGAATGCGTTTTCAAGGAAATCTATCTGACGTTAACTACTTCATCTGGGGACTTAGGTCTCGTTTCCTATTAAAAGGTCATATCCGAGGTTATTGAATATTCTCGGCCAAATGGCTATTTTGAGCTATAGTTTAATTTGTGGAGTGTGGGTTTAATAAATAATTCTCATTAATGGTGATATGGCCAAGCTAATCTGTTGATGGTCTTGATTCAAACTGGGCACTGTCAAGTGCATTTCAGTTCGGGGTCACAGTCACATAGGAGTGTTCAATGACTTCTCCAGACCTTTCTGGGACCTGACAATTTGAAGGTTACAAATGAGACAATTTTTATGTAAATTTGCTTTGAGAAAGCCTGAAAAAATGAATAAGAAACCCATATGTTTTTTAGTTGTCAGAATGATCATCTTATGCTGTAAAATCCTAAGTGGGGGAATGGGGAATTCCTAAAACACAGTTTTATTCCTATCGATGCACGAAAATTGGAAATGTATCCCTAAATTGGGAAAAATTTGACCATTTTGAGCCTCCTTTAGCCATCAGCTGTCCCATTCATCTGAGTGTTTTAGAATAATATTTCAAGATTTGTATTGTGTGCAGTTGTCTCCTGAAAAGGCCATAATCAGAGCTTTTAGAAACTGTATACATTGTGAGTATTGTGAATGGGGAGATAAGTTAAATGCGAAATATCCTCGTTGTTAATGAGAAGCCGTGCGTCTCTCGAAAAACCAACGTTTTCCCCAGAATAACTGTACCGAGACCTTAAGTAGAACACAGTGTTTGACTTCATTGCAATTTACGGCCTCGAGTCTCCATAGCAATCAAATGTATCAGTGGGAATATGCTGCAGGATAACCAAAAGAAATATTAAGACATATTTTCCTTTTTTCAGTGGTACTTTATACAGATAGAATTTCCTTGAAAGTTCTCCATCTTGGAATATTTTATGTCAAGCAATGGTATTTATCAAGAAAATTATGTAGTTTTTTTTCTTTTACTAACTTTTGCTTGACAATGCTGTTCACTGGTATAGTTATATGGAGAACTCTTTCTAAGAACTTTCTAGGGAATTATCAGAGTCTGGTCTAATCAGTAGGTATAAATTGGGACTGAATATTCTTAATCGTTACATTTGTACAGCTCCTTTCAAAAAGCATACACCGCAAATGTCAGTTTTGTGGATCAGGTCAAGAACTGACATGCGTCTATCTTTTAACCCTTCAGCAAACACAATTTATGGTATGCAGGAAAATGTGGTTGCAAGATATTTTTAGAAATTCTTGTTTTATGATTGCATTGTATTATAATTGATAGAATCAGTGAATGATGCTTGGCCAAATGAGGAACGTGAGTTGAGGATGCTGTTGAGAAGGGTGGGTTGGGGCTGAAATGTGTATTCTTGAAGGAGGATGTAGTTCACAAATGAATGTAATTTCTGGTGTTTTTTTATAATTTAATCAGTTAATGTGTGATCCTGGTACTGAAATTGACTTTGCACATCACCAATAAATAAAACATAACCATTGGTTCAGTCTGATTATTGGCAATATACCAAACAGCTGCCATGAGAGCTATATTTCTTGGTGATACAACAGTCCAATATAACTTCCTTAACTCAGGTTGGAGCATACTGTCTTGACAGAATAGGAGAAGCACTGGTGTTACATGCTTTCATCTTATGCAAACTTTAATCTACAAACTTTTATCAGAGTCAGACATGTGAAAGAGCAGGCCTTCTCTTTCTGTGCATAACTGTGTAAAGAAATGTAAAAAGGTGGGTATCAGATTACTCAGTCTGCCTCTGTCCATGAGGCTCAAGGGCACTAAGTTAACAATTTATCCATATGTGCCATACATATTTTTTCTTAGAATTAAATACAGATACACACATACTGTTTCTAAGAGTGTGTGGAATTTTTTATTTTTCACTTAAGCTCTCGTTTTCTGTTAAGAGGTCATATCCGGGGTTATTGAATATCCTCGGCCAAATGGCTATTTTGAGCCATGCTTTTATTTTGTGGTGGTGTGAATTTAATAAATAATTCTCATTAAGCATGATATGGCCAAGTTATTCTGTTGGCCATCTTGATTCACGCTGTGTGCCGTCAAGTGCATTTCAGTTGGGGGTAAAGGTCACAAGCAGTGTTCAATGACTTCTCCAGACCTGTTTGGTATCTGACAATCTGAAGGTTACAAATGAGACAATTTTTGTGTAAATTTGCTTTGAGAAAGCCTTCTGAAAAAATGAACAAGAAACCCATATGTTTTTTTTGTCGGAATGATCACCTTATGCTGTAAAATCCTCAGAGGAGGAATGAGGAATTCCTGTAAAACAGTTTTATCACCATCGATGCACAAACATTGGAAATTTATCCACAAAATGAGAAACAAATTCACCATTTTGAGCCATTTTTAGCCATCAACTGTCCCATTCATCTGAGTGTATTAGAGTGTATTAGAGTGATATTTCAAGATTTTGATTGTGTGCTGTTGTCTCCAGAAAAGCTCATGTTCCGAGCTTCCAAACACTGCATACATTGTGAGTATTATGAATAGGGGAGGTAATTTAAATGCGAAATATCCTCGGCCGTGTAAATGAGAAGTCGTGCATTTTTTGAGAAAAAACAACGCTTTCATCTGAATAACTGTAACGGGACCTTAAGTAGAAAACAGTATTTGCTTTCATTGCATTCTCTGGCCTCCAATCTCCATAGCAACCTCCTGTATCAGTGGGAATAAATTGCACGATAACTAAAAGAAAGACTAAAACATATTTTTCTTTTTTCAGTGGTGCTCTGTACAGATATAATTTCCTAGAAAGTTCTCCATCTTGGGATATTTTATGTCCAGTAATGGTATTTATCAAGAGAATTATCTTGGTTTTTTTCTTTTACAAAATATTGTTTGTTTGTTATGGTATAGTTATATCGAGAGCTATTTCTAAGAACTTTTCAGGGAATCATCAGAGTCTGGTCTAATTAGTAGAGATAATTTGAGACTGAATATTCTTAATCGTTACATTTGTACCTCTCCCTTGAATGTCAGTCTTTTGGATCAGATCAAGAACTGACATGGGTCTATGTTTTAACCCTTTAGCAAACACAATTTACGCTATGCAGAAAATGTGGTTGCAAGAGATTTTTAAAAATCTTTCTTTTATAATTACATTATATTATAATTGACAGAATCAGTGGATGATGCTTGCCCAAATAAGGCAAGTGAGTTGAGGATGTTGTTGAAAAGAGTAGGTTGGGGCTGACATATGTATTCTTGAAGGAGGATGTAGTTTACAAAAGATAGTAATTTCTGGTACTTTTTCAATTTAATCAGTTAATGTGTGGTCTTGGTGTAGTGTTTGGTACTGAAAGTGACTTTGCGTCAGTAATCAATAAAAAGAATGTAATTTCTGGTACTTTTTTATTTTAATCAGTTAATGTGTGGTCCTGGTGTAGCGTTTGGTACTGAAAGTGACTTTGCGTCAATAATCAATAACCATTGGTTTTGTCTGATCATTTGCAATAAACCAAAACAGCTGCCATGAGAGCTATTGACCCTAGTGATACAACTGTGCATCCATCTAAATAGAAATCTAACTTCCTTAACTCAGGTTGAAGCATACTGTCTTGACAGAAGCGGGGAAGCACTGGCGTTACATGCTTGTATCTAATGCAAAATTTAATCTACACACTTTTATCAGAGTAAGACATGTGCAAGAGCAGGTCTTCTCTCATTAGACATTACTGTGTAAAGAAATGTAAAAATGTGGGTATGAGATTGCTCGGTCCACAGCTATCCATGGGGCTTAAGGGCCTAAGTTAACATTTTTTACCATAAGTGCCATACAAATGTTTTCTCAGAATTAAATACAGAAGCACATATACTGTTTCTGAGAGAGTGTGGAATTTTTTATTTTTCACTTAAGGTCTCCTTTTCTATTAAAAGGTTATATCCGAGGTTATTGAAGATCCTCGGCTTAATAGCTTTATTGGGCCATAGTTTTATTTTGTGGTGGTGTGGATTTAGTAAATAAATCTCATTAATCGTGATATGGCTAAGCTAATCAGTTGATTGTCTTAAATCAAACTGTGAACTGTCATTTGTGTTTCAGTTGAGGGTCAAGGTCACACATGAGTGGTCAATGACTAATCCAGACCAGTTTGGGACCTGATAATTTAAAGGTTGCAAATGAGAAAATGTTTGTGTAAATTTGCTTTGGGAAAGCCTTCTGAAAAAATAAATATAAGAAACCCATATGTTTTTTGTTTGTCAGAATTATTGCCTAATGGTTTAAAATCTTTAGTGGAGGAATGTGGAATACCTTTTACATACTTTTATCACTATAGATTCACGAAAGTTGAAAATTTACCTGCAAAATGAGAAAATTTTGAACATTTTGAGTTTTTTAGCCATCAACTGTCCCATTCATCTGAGTGGATCAGAGTGATATGTTAAGATTTTTATTGTGTACAGTTTTCTCCAGAAAAGGCCATATTCACGGCATTCAGAAACTGTATATATTGTGGGTATTGTTAATAGGGTAGGTAATTTACATGCGAAATATCCTCGGCCGTGTTAATGAGCAGCCATTCATTTCTTGAAAAATCAACGTTTTCACCGGAATAAAGGTAACAAGACCTTGAGTTGAAAACAATATTTGCTTTCATTGCAATTTCTGGCCTCCAGTCCCCATAGCAACCAACTGTATCGGTGGAAATAATGTTGCAGGATAACTAAAAGAACAATTAAAACATTTTCTTTTTCTTTTTTCATGGAAATCTGTGCAGATATCATTTCCTTGAAAGTTCTCCCTTTTGGAATATTTTATGATCAGTAATGGTATTTATCAAGAAAATTATGTAGGTTTCTTTTCTTTTACAAACTTTTGTTTGACAATGCTGCTCTCTTGTATAGTTATGCGGAGAACTCTTTCTAAGGTCTTTTCAGGGAATTATGAGAACCTAGGCTAATACGTAGAGATCATTTGGGATTGAATATTCTTAATCAGTACATTTGTACAGCTCCTTTCAAGTTGCATATACCTCGAATGCCAGTCTTTTGATCAGGTCAATAACTGACATAGGTCTATCTTTTCACACTTTAGCAAACCCAATTTATGCTATCCAGGAAAATGTGGCTGCAAGAGATTTTTAGAAATCCTTCTTTTATGATTGCATTATATTATAGTTGACAGAATCAGTAAATGATGCTTGGCCACATAAGGCAAGTGAGTTGAGGATGTTGTTGAGAAGGGTGGGTTGGGGCTGAAATATGTGTTCTTAATGAGAATGTAGTTTATAAATGAATGTAATTTCTGGTGTGTGCTTTTAATTTTATCAGTTAATCTGTGTTCCTGGTGTAGCTTTTGGTGCTGAAAGTGACTTTGCACATCAAAAGTTTTTAATAAATAACCATTGGTTTAGTCTGATCATTGGCAATATTCCAGATGCCATGAGTGCTATTAGTCCTTGGTGATACAACTGTGCATCCATCTAAACTGAAATCTAACTTCCTTATCTCAGGTGGAAGCATACTGCCTTGACAGTATAGCGGAAGCACTGATGTTACAGGCTTTCATCTAATGCAAAATTTAATCTACAAACTTTTGTCAGAGTCAGAAATCTGCAAGAGCAGGTCTTCTCTCACTGGACATTACTGTGTGTAGAAACGTAAAAAATAGGGTGTCAGATTGCTCGGTCTGCGGCTATCCATGGGGCGTGAGGGCACTAAGTTAACATTTTTTTCCATATGTGCCATACAAATGTTTTCTCAGAATTAAATACAGAAGCACATATACTGTTTTTGAGAGTGTGTGGATTTTTTTATTTTTCACTTAAGGTCTCCTTTTTTATTAAAAGGTCATATTCGAGGTTATTGAAGATCATCGGCTTAATAGCTTTATTGGGCCATAGTTTTATTTTGTGGTGATGTGGATTTAGTAAATAATTCTCATTAATGGTGATATGGCTAAGCTTATCAGTTGATTGTCTTAACTCAAACTGTGTACTGCCATTTGTATTTCAGTTGAGGGTCAAGGTCACACATGAGTGTTCAATGACTAATCCAGACCTGTTTGGGACCTGATAATTTAAAGATTGCAAATGAGAAAATGTTTGTGTAAATTTGCTTTGGGAAAGCCTTCTGAAAAAATAAATATAAGAAACCCATATGTTTTTTGTTTGTCAGAATTATTGCCTAATGGTTTAAAATCTTTAGTGGAGGAATGTGGAATACCTTTTACATACTTTTATCACTATAGATTCACGAAAGTTGAAAATTTACCTGCAAAATGAGAAAATCTTGAACATTTTGCGCCTTTTTTAGCCATCAACTGTCCCATTCATCTGAGTGGATCAGAGTGATATGTTAAGATTTTTATTGTGTACAGTTTTCTACAGAAAAGGCCATATTCACGGCATTCAGAAACTGTATACATTGTGGGTATTGTTAATAGGGTAGGTAATTTACATGGGAAATATCCTCGGCCGTGTTAATGAGAAGCCATTCATTTCTTGAAAAAGCAACGTTTTCACCTGAATAAAGGTAACAAGACCTTGATTTGAAAAAAATATTTGCTTTTATTGCAATTTCTGGCCTCCAGTCCCCATAGCAACCAACTGTATCGGTGGAAATAATGTTGGAGGATAACTAAAAGAACAATTAAAACATTTTTTTTTCTTTTTTCATGGAAATCTGTGCAGATATCATTTCCTGGAAAGTTCTCCCTTTTGGAATATTTTATGATCAGTAATGGTATTTAACAAGAAAATTATGTAGGTTTCTTTTCTTTTACAAACTTTTGCTTGACAATGCTGCTCTCTTGTATAGTTATGCGGAGAACTCTTTCTAAGGTCTTTTCAGGGAATTATGAGAACCTAGGCTAATACGTAGAGATCATTTGGGATTGAATATTCTTAATCAGTACATTTGTACAGCTCCTTTCAAGTAGCATATACCTCGAATGTCAGTCTTTTGATCAGGTCAATAACTGACATAGGTCTATCTTTTAACCCTTTAGCAAACACAATTTATGCTATGCATGAAAATGTGGCTGCAAGAGATTTTTAGAAATCCTTCTTTTATGATTACATTATATTATAATTGATAGAATCAGTAATGATGCTTGGCCAAATAAGGCAAGTGAGTTGAGGATGCTGTTGAGAAGGGTGGGTTGGCGCTGAAATATGTATTCTTAAAGGAGAATGTAGTTTATAAATGAATGTAATTTCTGGTGTGTGCTTTTAATTTTATCAGTTAATCTGTGTTCCTGGTGTAGCTTTTGGTGCTGAAAGTGACTTTGCACATCAAAGTTTTTAATAAATAACCATTGGTTTAGTCTGATTATTGGCAATATTCCAACACAGATGCCATTAGTGCTATTGTCCTTGGTGATACAACTGTGCATCCATCTAAACTGAAATCTAACTTCCTTATCTCAGGTGGAAGCATACTGCCTTGACAGTATAGGGGAAGCACTGATGTTACATGCTTCCATCTAATGCAAAATTTAATCTACAAACTTTCATCAGAGTCAGAAATTTGCAAGAGCAGGTCTTCTCTCACTGGACATTACTGTGTGTAGAAACGTAAAAAATAGGGTGTCAGATTGCTCGGTCTGGGGCGTGAGGGCACTAAGTTAACAATTTGTCCACATGTTTTCTCAGAATTAATTACAGATGCATATTTTCTGTTTCTGAGAGTGTGTGGATTTTCTTTATTTTTCACTTAAGGTCTCATTTCCTATTAAAAGGTCATATCCGAGGTTATTGAAGATCCTCGGCCAAATGACTATTTTCAGCCGCAGTTTTTTTTTTTTTTTTTTTTTTTTTTTTTTGTGGGGGTGTGGATTTAGTAAATCCTTCTCATTAATGGTGATATGGCCAAGCTAATCCGTTGATGGTCTTGATTCAAACTGGGTACTGTCAAGTGATTTTCAGTTGGAAGGTCAAGGCCCCACAGGAGTGTTCAATGACTAATCCAGATCTTTTTGAGACCTGACAATTTGAAGATTACAAAGGGGATAATTTTTGTGAAAATTTGCTTTGTGAAAGTTTTTTGAAAAAATTAATATATACAACTCAAAGTCTGCTAAGCACCAAGTACATCCAACTACCTGTTTTACGTTTTATTTGAAATATTGTAATGAAAAGTGTATATATATTTTTATTTAATTATATCTTTCCTGATTTATGTACGGAAATTAAGATTTTATTTGTGTTTGACATTATTTTTTAGCTTTGGAATACGATAACAAAGGAAAATGGATATTTTGGGTAAAAGAGGCAATTTTTAAATATGCCAAAAAGTTGACGGAACGAACTGGTATGGCTTCAGTATCGCGTATGAGACCCATTACTGTTGATTACAGCTTGACAAATCCTTCTCATGCTCCCAATCAGGTTCCTGGTGGTCCTTTGTGGGATGTAATTCCATTCGTGGACCAGTATGGTACCAAGCTCCTGGACATATCTTGACTGCACTGCACAGGCTGAAATTACAAGCTGCAACTCAGTCCAGACATGTTCGATTGGATTGAGGTCAGGGGATCTTGCTGGCCAGCAAATCTCCTCAATCCCCCCCTCCCCCTTTGTCGGTACTCCCCGACAGCGTGGGCAACATGAGGACGGGCATTATCGTCCATCAGAATGAATCTATCACCCACTGCACCTGCATACAATCTGACGTGGACATCCGGGATCTCATCAATATACCGTTGTGCAGTAAATGTACAACGTTCAAGGACACAGAGCTCTGTACGTCCATCCCATCTGATGCCATCGCAGACCGTGATTGACCCTCCACCATGGCGGTCATGATCAGCAATGTTGGCTGCATGGAATCGCTCTGCTGCTCTTCTTCATACCCTAGAACGCCTATCTGTGTGGTCTAGGCAGAACCTTGACTCATCTTTAAAACGGACAGATCCCCAATCTCCTCAGGTCCATCCAACGTGGTCCATGGCCCATTCATATCGTGCCTGGCGGTAGTTCTGAGACAGCGGAATGCGAATACTAGTCTTCTCGATCGGAGCCCACCTTAGCCAGATAGTCTGCATCGAAACATTTACCCCGGTTGCATTCTGAAGGTCGCTGCGAAGCTGGATTGCTGTGGCAAACCAGTCTTCAGCTGCAGATATTGCCCTGTCTCTGTCACCACCATGTCATCTTATCGGTGTGCCATACTGCTGAAATCTTGCCCTGGTTCTGGTGATGATCGTATGATGCACACCAAGAACCTGACGATGGGTAGCCCCTTGCTCTACCACCCCTACAGCCACATTTCTACTTCAGATAAATGCCTTCTTACATTTGCAGTCGCCATATTCAATCTTTTAATCACAAGGGTTTGTGTTGAAATGAAGATTGAATACCCTACACATGCCATGTACATGTAAACAGTACACGAAAACATCATGAAAATCAAGGGGTACATGCTTTCCATGACTGTCACGAAAAGTCTGCCTATCAAGAGAGGTAATGTAAACATTGGGGACCATCTCAATACGTGCCTCAATCGCATCCACCAAAAATATCGCAAATATGTCACAAGCAAATTTCACAATAATGTTTCAAATATTTGGTGCTTAACCCTTTACCCAACGTAACGGCCAAAACCGGCCAGCGCTATTCTCAAAAATTGCCAATTAATTTTCATTATTTTTTCATTTTTTGTCTCAAAAACATAGGTTATGACCCCTCGTTGGAACGAGCTCGTTCCAACGAGGGGTCATAACCTATGTTTTTGAGACAAAAAATGAAACAAATTAGTTATTCAATAATTTTTTTGCAAGTGCCGTCTGCTTTTCATGTTAGGTAAAGGGTTAACAAACTTTGAAATCCATATGTTTTTTATTTGTCAGAATTATCATCTAAAGCTGCAAAATCCTCAGTGAAGGGATGACGAATTCCTATGACACAGTTTTATCACTATCCAAACACCAAAACTGGAAATTTATCCTCAAAATGAGACAATTTTGACCATTTTGAATCATTTTTTAGCCATCAGCTGTGCCATTCAGCTGAGTGTATTAGAGTGATATATTAAGATGTTTATTGCGTGTAGTTGTATCCAGAAAAGGCCATATTCAGAGCTTTCAGAAACTGTATACATTGTGAGTATTGTGAATACGGGATGTAATCTAAGGTCGAAATATCCTCGGCCGTGTTAATGAGAAGTCCTGCATTTCTTGAAAAACCAACGTTCTCACCTGAATAACTGTAACTGTAACGATACAGTATAGTCGCCGTGGGCGGGCACTTTTCCACATGTCCACAGTGGGCGTCCATTGGTTTTCCACAGAAATCAGTTTGATATCAATTTCTGTGGATTTCTGTGGGCATGTATTTCTGTGGGAAAAAGCCTGTGGACTTCTGTGGAAAAGATTACTGAACGATGATAATGCCGGACGGCAGTGTCCACATAATTAATCCGAAACACGTCTGCCCAGAGAAATGTAACTGGAAGTAATTTTTAACACGTCTTGATAGAATAAGACTCTGTTTAAAAATATTTTATCTTTTCAATTTGCAAGCACAGGTATATGGTCATTTTTGTTTTTACAAAAAGGAAAAAAATGATAACTTGTCAAAATGACGTCACATTTTCTCAATCTGAAAAGTGAATAGCACAACCCACATTGTGAAAACAAGACACACAGTGACAAACCCATGTCGATTGCGAAAGAGTGCTTTGAAAAAAATGTGTACAAAACGAAAAAAATAGTTGAATATAAAAGAGTGCACCTGGGAATATCGCTGATATGCAATTATGTATTGATATGATCTTTCTGTTAAACCGAATCTGATTTTCGATCGACTGTTGAACAATTCGTTCGCTTTCGTTGACAACTCTAAGCTCGGGCGGGAAGGGGAACATTCGACTTCTAGACTTTTCGGCCTGGAAATATTTTAACAAAGGAACACCAGCCCAGGGAAATTAGCGCCCAGAACTCAGGCCCATTTATTTATTTATTTATTTATTTATTTATTTATTTATTTATTTATTTATTTATTTATTTATTTATTTGTGATTAATGTCATATATTTATGTAGAAAGGGGCTAATCATGACAGCACCCCCAGCCTTGAACCTTTTGCGGGTTCTGATAATAATTTAAAAAATTATTCGGGCAAATTAGTAAAATTACACCTCCATGCACTTTGTGTGGCATATGGTACATTTGTTCGATTGAAGTGTACCATTGTTCTGTACATCCAGTATCCTGACATCAGGGAATTCGTAGTTTAAACTGTTCTACCCGGTTTTAAACAACTCGTAGTTTATTCATACAACCTGGGAGTAAAAAAGAGACCTGTGAACAAGTTATCAAAATCACAATTGGGATTTATTTTCACAAAAACATAATATAAGTAGCACTATCGATCCAACTGGACAAAAAAACAATCATTTAAGAAAGCTACATTGCAAGGAACTTAATGTACATGATGAATACGAGAGCAAGTCGACACAACAGAAATCAATTCTAGTTGTCTTATATTTGAGTTGTCTGACTGATTACATTTGAAAATGACACAAAAACCTTTGAAATGTGTTTATCAGACAAGAATGACCAAATACGCCTCATAATCTTAATTAGTTTTACAATGATAAATTCATGTGCCCAAAACTGTGTCCATGTAATCCTTACACAAGTACTAACATTGTGCGAGAAGAGCATATATTGCAAAAACAAATTTGGCGGCCTGGCAGGCCGACAAACAGATTGGCGCAAATGACTGTCGGTTAATCGTTTGCTCCTTTATGGGAATACAATGTGGACGGAAAGGACGGAATGTGAAAATATCTGTGTTCTTGTAAATTCAAATGAGGCGAAAAAAAACAGTTAAAAATTACACATAGGGGCGAATCTATGGGATGAAGGATTTTTACCATAAATTTATTTTTATATTTTAGGAAACTTGGGATGGGTTTTTCTCAACGAAACCACGGAAATATGGATGTCAGTGGGACTGGCTTGGTCAGTCGGTTCCCATGACATCCATATCTGCATGGTTTTATTGAGATATTTCATTCTGTGGCGGTCTCATTTGAGTTAATTTTCGGGGTGTGGGGGGGGGGGGGAACTTCTCTTTAATTAAGTAAAAGGTTAACTGACTATTGGGCCTTCTCGTCCCGGAACCTCTATAAATCAGTTTGTATATTTTTAATTATTAAAGTGAAAGAATGAGAAACTAAAAACCAAACATTTTTATTCTCTTGTTTGTTATTATTTTTCTGCAAGATTGTTTGTTATTCATCAATGATTAAATTAAGTAATTTGATTGATTTATGTTGATCGTCAATTAATGGTGCTCTTGTGTTTATGATTTATGACCTGCTATAAACCTTCTGAAGTAGTTTTACAGAAGTTAGTGACATGTGTATACTATATACAGCAGCGTTTAAATGGATTAAAAACTTCAAGCGACTTGTGTTCATGAGACTAATGTATCTATCCTGTCTGACGCCGCGCCACTGTTCGTCTCTTTGAAAACCTTTATTTTCACAGACACCCACCATGTCTTGCCCTTTCAACCACTGGGGCTAACTTTTATTAATATCGACAGGGGTGGGGTTAAAAACCAACATCAGGTATTGGTAAGCGAATAGTCGAGAGGTGCTTCCCCCACCTGTAATGGACCGACCCCCGCGGGGATCCCGAGAAGTGAAGCAGTGCTTGTTCATTGTGGTAAACAAGCCATGCTTTACTGGTTGATTATGACCCAGTAACCCATGCTTGGGGTAGAAGAGGCAACATGGGTATAAATGATTGGATAAACTTGGGTCTATATCTGTGTTGTGGTCATTATCAGCCAGTGGGGGACGGGAGATATCAAGTGGTGCTTGTTAACTTTAGTAAACAGGTCCTGTTTTTTACTAGTAGAACAGGACCCAGAAAGAAAGTCCGCTAAAAGGGACAACACGGGTATAACTGATTGGCTCTATTGTATCTGTATTGCAACCCGCAATAAATAAATAGACGGAAATGAAGGGATCGAAATCATTCAGGTCCGCATGTCATCGATAACACTGCATGTTGTAAAAGAATCATTGGGGTGGTTGTCTGACAAGTGCGGTTCCTGTCAAAGGAGCTCTCGGCGTACCCCCTATTTTTTCTTAGAGTTGCGTTGCACATTGCGGATATATAATCCATTTTCGTTGTCTCGGGTGCGAGGAAATCTTTTGGAAAATTTAGAATTTTCTCCGGAAACCCCACCAATCCCTTCCCAATCCCTACCGCGCCGTTAACAATCCTAGATCCGCCATTGCCTACATGATTTCATTCAGATCGGAGGCCGTTTTGAGTCGGAGCACAACAATCAATTAGGGGGAGGGGCACTGATACAAATCCCAAGACAAAACATGTTTTGTTTTTCTGAAATTATACTCTCAACCCTTGATTCGAATTTCGAAGACAGCCGGTAACTGTCTCGAAAACGAACCGGAACTTTGCGGAAGTGGAAGATAAAACTGACGCCGTGAGGGGGAACTGGATAGGCCTTATTCGGTGACGATAAATTCATAATTGGTGGAAATTGGTGGAAATAGCCCTCCTTTTTTATTTAAGCCTTTACCTAACGTAACGGCCAAACCCGACTAGTGCTTTACACCAAAATCACCATTCAATCTATTTTATATTTTCATTTTTTGCTTCCAAAACATAAGTTATGACCTCTCATTCTTACGAGCGCGTCACGCTTTTTCCAATGAGGGGTCATAACCTATGTTTTGGAAGCAAAAAATGAAATTTTTAGTTACACAAGAATTTTTTCACGAGTTTCGTCTACTCCCAGGGTTAGGTAGAGGGTTAACATATGGCAAACAGATGAGTAGATAAATATCACATGGTCCACAAGCTTTTTAGTTTCTGCATTTTCGACAGTTGGATTATCTGGGGAATTTGTCGTGACAGGGGAGAACAGAAACTCGTCTGATATTTTGACCTCGTTCCGATGTTAACAGATTTTTTTTCTTATCGCTATCGTGTAGAAAAATTACGTAACATAAATATTATAGTAGTGTAATAAAAAATCAGATCATGTGGACTCCACGGGACTTGCCGTGTTAGTTATTGATTCCGTGGGCAAGTTGGTAGCATGCCCACGGTCTAGAAAAATCTCTGTCCACAGAAATTTCTGTGGGCAGTTGAAAGGTAATTTGCCCACGGTTTTCCACCCCACTGTGGACATGTGGAAAAGTGCCCGGCCACAGCGACTGTACTGTGCCTTAGATTGGAACAGGTACAAAAAGAGGCCGAGCTCAACTTTATGATATGGTTGGAAAGGGAAAAAAGCGGCAATGCTCCACTTTTTGATCAGTTTTGCCCTATCCGTTATCGAATGAAAACATGTTCCGTTTCGGAGCAAGCACTGTTCTAAAATAATTTTACTACGAGAAAAAGCGTTGTCCTAAAAAGGCAATCCGTTGAAGAAAGATCACCGAGAACCTGCAAGCGATGATTCACCAAAATAAAGTAGTGCAAGCATTTTTACGCTACAAACGGGTAATGGATGTCGTCCTTCAAGCAGCAGGTAAAAAAGTATTTCCTGTTTGTTAGAGGACACGAAAGTGCATTAAAGATACTTACTTACGAGTCTGTATCAATGGATAATACAAAGTTTTTTACGAAGGAGTAATTTTCTCGCGTCACAAATCCTCGCAGATCCGAAGACGAGCCTACAGAAGATGGCGAAAATGTGGAATACTGAGAAGTGGGCCTCGTGGACTATTCTATTGGTTATATTGGTGATGTTCACTATACAGTAGGTGGAGAGTGTATTATCACTAAATCACCCACAGAGTGGAGATTCCACTCATGCAGTAATTGCAAATTTGTTGCAAAGCAAAACTAGCACAAGCAACGTTTCAGCCAATGGACCTCCGGGTTAAACCCGGAGGTCCATTGGCTGAAACATTGCTTGTGTTTTTGTCGATATACACAAAATTTGAACGTTATAGCTTGGCTGATAACTCCACTCCGCTGGTGATTTAGTTACAATCCACTCTCCACGTACTGTATATACTGTTACTTTCCTTGGTGTTCAATCTTGTAACATATAGCATACTTATTGAATAAATATTGTTTGAACTAATGAAAAACGGAACCAAACAAAAACGGCTGAGAAAAATAAACGCCCTGCACAACATTGATGACAATTTTCGTTATTGGCAGGTATTTACAGAAAAGTTAACTGCCATTTTTTCTGAAGTTGTCAATAAATTTAACACCAAGAGTGTGAGAATTTCCAGGAGCGGACTTGGCCAGGATGAATTACCGGGGATTGTACAAAGGAGAGCACAGACGTGGCTTTTTTGCATCTCGGCAATCAATGGTAGTCCATAGTCAACACAGAGGACATTTCGATGGATTCTGTATCATTTGCATCATCAGTCATTCGACAAATAGACATAACGCGATGTGCGTTTGAATAGGTGGGTGTTTTACATAACGAGTTGGAATGGCGTAGCGATATGATTACGCCATTCCAACGAGTTATGTAAAACACCCACCGATTCAAACACACATCGCGTTCTGTGTTTATTACGCAACCCATACATTAAAATTTATTTAAATAAACAAATTTGAATTCCGATGCTTAGACCCAAAGATGAAACGTCTGTTTGTTTTGACTGAAGCTGTACTGATCAAATGGATCGATAAAAAATCAAAACAACCTTTTCTGAACCAGTGTTTGTTGAAATTCGTATCGCCGTTTCTCTTCGGCTGGTGGGCACTCACGAACAGACATTTGGTGGCTATTACTGCTAGTAAAAATATAAGTGCAAATTTATGCAGATTTGCAAAACAGCTGGGAGAAACATTTTTAAAAGAAGTTCGAAGCATGTCAAGATGTTCGAAGATTTACCGAAATAAAGTTGACCAATTTAGATATAAAAACGAGACGGTCACGGGATTGGGTTAATGTTCTTGTTGGAAATGATTGGGTATTTTAACAATAATATCTCATTTTTGGTTAACTAGTTTTTGTGAACCGACTTTATTTTGCTTTGGACGTTTTCATTTTCACATTATGCGACAGACGGTCGATAATTGTATAACGAAATTTGGAAACTTTTAGAAGCGTAACTAATGACTCGATGGGAAACGAACTGGTGAAACGGTGCTGGGAAAAAAGTTCCAGCTTGTACATCACCCATTGAATACAGAATCATTTATGTCATAGCGGAAATTCCGTTAAATACAAGGGTTAAAGTTGAATGGATGTGTAATAAAAATGATTCTACCAGTGGTGGGAGGGCGGATTCATCGAGAAGACCATCGTCCGGCCAATAAGAGAACATTCGGATTTTTGAAACTGAAGGAACGTTGTTTCCTTTCATCTGAGTGAGCAATAGCAGACTAGACTGCCGGTATATTGAAATGTCCTCTATGTGGACCGCCAATGGCATTCCACATAGATACCATTTCGATATACCGGCAGCCTGTGCAATCAGATCCATTTCGCCTTTTGGTCAAATTTCACGCACCAACAGGTGTGGAGCTGCTTCAATGATTGATGGCCTCGGGGGAACCCAATGGGGGACCCACCGTGCATTTTCACATTGGACCATACGTCTAGTCCGTCTCTGAGAATTTCATCTACAAATTGGAATTTCGAAATGTAAGCGATGTTGTATCATCGATACGCGCATCACTTAACAAACTCCAGGCATTTCCGTGTAGAGTAGTTAAAATTAAGGAATAAAAAAAACCTCTTGTGGTTCGGTTTTCCGATTTGTAGCAAAAACCGGAACTGAGCAGCCCCACTCCCCCCCCCCCCAAAAAAACAAAAAAAAAAACCCAAACAAAACGACCCAGCACTAGTTATAGGAACCACAGCCGCCCATAGGCCCGCAAGGGGTTGCAAATACCCAATCAGATAAATGTGTTCCAGAAGAGAATTCTCTAATACCGTCAGGCGATATTTTGAATTGGACAGCCAATTTCAGGGAAGAATATTATGATCCCCTATGAGTCTGAAGGTGGGAATGGGGAAATCTCACCCGAGGGGCAAGCCTCGGGTCTGGTTCAAATATCTTGCTCCGAGGGTGAGATTTCCCCATTCCCACCTTCAGACTCAAGCCTCGGGTCTGATTCAAATATCTTGCCCCTCGGGTGAGATTTCCCCATTCCCACCTTCAGACTCATCGAGGATGATTTTTCTCCCCCCACCATGCAGCGATTACGTTAGCCAGAGGTAATCGGGAGTCATGTGCTGATTCAGTCAGTAAAACAAAGTAAATACCTACAAATCGACTTCCCACTTGTGGCATTATAGGAACCGCAGCGGACCGTAGGCCCACAAGGGGTTTCAATCAGATAAATGTGTTCCAGAACAGAATTATCCAATACCGTCAAGCAATATTTTGAACTGGACAGTCAAGTTCATGGAAATGTGACTTCCGGTTCACAATTGCCGATGCAATTGCAATCGGCTTATCCCCCTCTAGGAATCTTTAGGCCGATATCAACAATCAAACAAAATGTCAAATGCGTTCGTTTTCTGTTGCAACCCAACTCGCATCTCAGCCTTGCGTGATATTTACATGTCTACACATCACTCGTTTTCTGTCCTTTCATAGGTTTTTTCAATATGCTCAGCTAATAATCTTGTTATTTCAATTCGAACTCTCCTGATTTCGTTGTAACTTGACCTTTTCGGCAATTACATGATGTACCTTCATTTTGTTGATTATATTGGTGCGATTTCATAAAGATATGCATGGACAAGTAGCTAGTGACGTTCACGAATCAAAACCACACACAGTTTTTAAATTATCCTAATTTTAAGGTGTAATAAATAATAATGAAAAGTCTGCTTGAAAATAGGTGATACAATCCTCATTCACCCCGGGCCATGTCGCCCCACAGACAGAGGTGGGTGGTTTCGCCCCTAAGTATAAATTTTATTTGGTAATGCAATGAAATTATTTCCTATAGTAATTTAGTATTATTTTCCCCAAAGGATTTACCGAAGTAAACAATTTCCATTAAAATTTTCATAATTGTTACTAAATTGAAAAAATTTACCGGATCTGCATTGACCGATCCGTGAAATCAGACAAATAGAGAAGGTTTTGGTGGTATGTCAATGAGGTATGGATTAAATGAATGCAGAACTTGCAGTGATATTATGTTTTATTCCTGTTTTTCTTATGTATGGTTTATATGTTTAGAGTTTAGTATTCAGAAGCACAACTTTTGACACTTGAGTATAATTTGTACATTTATAAAACATCCGCAAGAATGCATTACAATTATTAATCGGCATGTGCCGTTTCTCCACATGGGAGTTTACTCTTTTCCCCGGATACCTCTCCATATATGTTTCCACAATGTTTGAGTCATTCATCTCAATGCTTCCAATAAGAAATTCCTTTCGCACTTTTGTAATAATACCAATACATTCATCCAATGCAACAGGTCGTGGATTTTAATTTTCTGCCGTTGTTAAAAATTGTTTTCAAAATGATGTGTTGTGTCCGTATTAGTTTTATACATTATAATGTTAATGATGTTGGAAAATTACTTTAAGCCATTAAAACAATTTAATAATAAAATCATTGCCATTTCGCCCTCTCATACCAGAGTCACATTGCGAAACAACACGTCAGCCGGTGCGAAGGACAGTTGGGACAAAGCAACCCGATATCGATAGGTTACTTTTTCGGTCCAGTCAGAAATCAAAACACTGTACTTTGTGATGTCCATCTTTATTTAAACAATAGTTTGTAGTTTTGTAAACCAAAAAAAAAAACGGAAAACTTATAACCTTTTTAGATTTTCAATGCCATCGAAAATAACATGTTATCGTTTTTCGGGAACATGAAGATTCGGTCCGGGGAAAACTTGACCCGGGTAGATTTATCCCAAAGAAAAGCAATACAGTTATACATCTGTGAGAGGTCCTCTGTTCGAATTCCACCTGCGGCAACGGCGTTGTGTCCTTGGGCAAGATACTGCACCCTCATTGCCCATGTGCGAACACAGTGGCGCTGTGTGCTAAGGCATACAGTACGTTGATTGTGAACTTGTCTTCAACCATTGCTAAACCTGCTCGTGTGGAGTTAGTATGTTGGGAGCCTGGCAGTTGCTCGGTCGGTACCCCAACTTCCTCCATCCATAAAACTGTCCGACCCGAGGTGACCCTGACTGTCAAAAGTGCTGTTAACCCCCAATAAATAAATCCACGTTCCATCTGTTCAATAATATACTGTCATCAGTGAGAACTGCGTCCAAACTGCCCTCCAGTAATTTGACCCAAACCGGCTGCTAATTTAACCCAAATCATTATATAGCAATTTGATCCAAACCAAACCATCCTCCAGAAAAGGGTACTACTAAACACCGAGGTATACCAAGAGATACCGAGGTGAAATGAAAAAAAGAAAGTCATGTTTGTTTAAAAAGGTTTAAATACAATTGCAGACAGTTAATTGATTCCTTCGAAACAATATACGTGATATTACTTGATTTATATATTTGATTAAATGCAAGATATATACATGTTGACCGAGTTGTTCCCGAAAACTATCGATTGGTATATAGTAGGTAGTTTGGTTATTAATGGGCTACGTCTGCGCGTGGATGAAACACTTAACAGGTAACTGGGCATCACTGTAATATTTGATAAAAATAAAACTCCCATCAGATTTTATCTTGGCCTTTGGCCAGCCAAACTTTTCAGTTCCGGCAGCTCTAAAGTTTTTTCTTTTAATTTTCATTTTTTTTTTTTTTTTGTTTATTGTTTTGCAACTTTTTCCATTGTTGGCTTTATGTTATTAGGATTTTGTGGCGTACTGTGATAAGTATCGCTCGACTGTACACCCAAACCTACAGCTTGGAAGAGTGGAATTATTACCCAAAGTATCACTTTCACATTATGTACATATGGACCAAAAACATGAGCAATCTTTCAGCCAGTGGAGTCAATGGCCTCCAGGCCTCAACCCGGCCAAACTTTCCAGTTCCATTTGCTCAAAAGTTGTTTCTTTTTAATTTTAATTTATTTATTTTATTTTCTTTATTGTTTTGCTGTTGTTGGCTTTATGTTATTAGGATTTTGTGGCGTACTGTGATAACTATCGCTCGGTTGTACGCCCACAGCTACAGCTTGTATTTGGTGTATGAAGAGTGCATGAGGAGAGGATCGCAACAAAATCATCTGTGAGGTTGAGTTATCACCCAATGTATCACTTTCAAATTCTGTACATATGGACAAAAAAACACAAGCAATGTTCCAGCCAGTGGAGTGTCAATAGACCTCCAGGTTTAACCCAGAGGTCCATTGGCTGTCCATAGCTTAACCTGTGCTTGTTATGCTTTGCAACAAATTTGGAATTATCGTTTGGGTGAATTCTCTACTTATTTTATTAAAACTGATCATTGATAATTGGGTGACTTAGTGATAACACACCCTGCCTACTGTATATATACAGAATACGTTTTAGTCCTTTCGCCTTATTTGTGGTGATTTGTTGACACTTTTTTGTGTTCAAGGTTTTCATCTTCTTTACGTAACCAGCGTTTTTACAATTGCTTCCGTTTTATAGAAGTGTGGACAAATTAAGTCAGTATCCTTTTAATCGTCGGTCCTGTTGGCAACGTCTCTAGTCTTACGGCAATTTTTTTTTTCATCGTTGGCAACTGAAAAATTACCTCTTCCGAAAATACTGTTTCCCATGTCATGATATTGGTCCATAACAATTGTCCTGTCATAACAAAGAAGACAATTGCCGACGGCCACAAAGAAAACTAATTAAGAAGTTACTATGTGAATAACATTTCACACTGTTGCTTACTGAGGTACAGTCGCTTTCAATACCATTACCAAGACCCACTAAATACCATAATTCTCAAATATGGCACGACCCGCGTTGTGTCATTGGCCAAGGCACTTTATCCCAGTATCCTACATGGGGCACAATGATGCCGTGTACTAAAGTGTACTGCACGTCGATGGTGCACATGTCTTCAACCTCTGTAACCCTGCTTGAGTGGAGCTTGAACAGAGTTAGACTGTTGAGGAGCTGACAGTTGCTTGTCGATTTTCGGTGGTTCTCTCCGGGTACTCCAGCTTCCTCCACCCGTAAAACGGTTATGGTCACGATTAGCCATTGTGCATAAATATGTGACCTCGATCACAATAAATAAATAGATAGATAGATAGATAGATAGATAGATAGATAGATAGATAGATAGATAGATAGATAGATAGATAGATAGATAGATAGATAGATAGATAGATAGATAGATAGATAGATAGATAGGATAGATAGATAGATAGATAGATAGATAGATAGATAGATAGATAGATAGATAGATAGATAGATAGATAGATAGATATTTTTCAAAACAAAGAAGCACGGGCGCAGGTCGGTGAATCGATTTCTGTTGTAAATTATTTCTATGGAATTCAATGTTGTTTTAATATTTTTGAAGTTATATGACTTTATGACAAAATGAACTCATCTTAGAAGTGCTTTCACAAGAATGTTTCGAAGACTGGGATTTTTTTTATAAGCTATGATGCATCGTTTGTTAATGGCCTCTGGCAGTTTTGTATTTAATTCTGTGAAGTTGTTTTTGAAAATTTTTGCAATTTCGACATTGCGTCGATTATAAACCAAAGGAAAACAAATAATTTTATTTGGCAACCCAGAGTACTCTCTATTGAGTCCGTATGGGAGATAGGTCCTGAGCTTACCAATCCAATAGTTTTCACGCTCAAGTCGTTTGTCTGTTGTGGTTTCATCATCGTCCAAAAACGGAATTTGCTCAATGGGTTGAAAACTGAAATGTGACTTAATGTCATGACCCGGGAGGTTAAAGTGGTCTGAGACTGCCTTTCCTGAATTTAAACGGATATTTGATAAATGGTTTTGCATTCTGACGCGCAGAGGGTTTTTCGTCTGGCCGACATATTGGATATGGCATAATTTACATGTGATTAAATAAATAATGTTTTCAGAATCACAGTTGAAGCTGTTTCTAACTTGGTAAAACATACGGGTTTGTTCGCTAAAAAATGTTTTACCGGTATTCATGTAGTTCATACGATGTATGTAACAAATTTTGCGTTGACAAAGATTTACTGATCCATTTCCCAGAACAGGGCGGTTATGCCGAATTTTCGTGGGTTGCGTTGGCTCAGAGTCCCGAATGGGTGTCTCTATCTCACGGATTGTGTCAGATTTAATTTTCCGCAAAAGGCGTTTTGAGTAACCGCGTTTAACAAGTGTTTTGAAAAGAATTGAACAGGCGTGATTGAGGTCGCTTCTGTTCGTACAATTTCTATGGAATCGAATGATTTGAGATTTTACCAACCCATTGAATAGTTTGGGTGGGTGGTAAGAAGCTCTATGGAGAAGTTGGTGAGAATCGGTCGGTTTAAAAAAGACTTTTGTGTCTAGAACGTTGCTATGCCGAAACTGAGGGCCCTTGAATACAGTCACACCCAGAAAATCAATGGTATTTTCAGAAATGCAGGGCTGTAATTTGATGGACTCATCGTGGTTGTTCAGGATTTCCAAAAATTCGTTGAAGTCATCACGGCCATGGGGCCATATGATGAAAATGTCGTCTTGGAACCTGTGATAACATAATGGCTGTTTTCTTGCTTTAGCAAGAGCACCTCTCTCCCATTCTGCAACGAAAATATTAGCAAAATTTGGACTGAATTTTTTACCCATACTACATCCACTTATTTGGAGGTAAAATTTATTGTTAAATTCAAAGTCGTTACCTTTCAATGATAATTCTAACAATTGCAGGATTTCTTCCGATGGCCTGTTTAGGTCATCGTACCTTTTGAATGATTTTTTTATTGCCTCTAGACCAGCGTCAATACCAATGTTAGTATACATACTTTCAATGTCTAGGGTAATGAGGAGACTGTCGGAAGGAACCTGCAATTTGTCAATTTTCATTAAAAAGCCCTCAGTGTCTTTGAGGAAGCTCGGATGGCGGCAAGCAATTGGTTTTAAATAAAAATTAATATACTGTGAAATGTGGTAAGATTCCGAGCCACAGTCGCTGACAATAGGCCGACCAGAAGGGGTAAATTCGTCACTCCAACTGCTGAGTGGTTTATGTATTTTAGGCAAGATGTAAAACTTACGATTGTTTGAATCCATCTCTGCAAATAAATACTCGACATGTTTTTTCTCAATGAAGTCGTGGTCCAGCAAGCTTTTTAGAATTCCATTAAATTTTGAACAATTTTCTTGCCAAATTGGTGCTTCTAAAGGTTTGTAATATTTTGGGTTATTTAATTGGCGTTCAGCTTCTTTAATATAATTATCTTTTGACATCAGAACTGTAGCAGATCCTTTGTCACAAGGCTTGATGACAACTTGTTTGTTGTTTTTCAACGTCTTCAGGGCGTTTCTTTCGATTTGGTTCAAATTTTGTTTGTCTTTCAAAAATGATTCCGGGATTTGGCTTACTTGTTCTTTAACTTTTTGAGAAATCTCATTAATTTCAGGTTTAACTTTCCGAGGTGATGGGCACCACCCGGTGGGATTGGCAAAGAGGTCTTTTGAGCCTGTTGAATTTCTAAATTTATCTGCCAATGCTGTTGCCCTAAAAAATTGTTGGCTTGCTGGACCACCGTTCATTTCGTTAATGTAACTGTAATCATCCATGACAACTGCACCTGTCCCAAAATCTACGATTTTGGGCTTTGGTTTTAATGGGGCTGGGGCGGGAACGAAAGTTAAACCATACCAGAGTAGATCTTTCTCACCTTCAGTTAATTTTAGATCAGGAACCAAGTTTACTATTTCGGTTCCTAGTCCTACTTTCTCTCCATGGCTGATGCCTTCTTCTGTAATTAGTTTAAAGGCTGCTCTTTGATGTATGGTTCTATGCGTGGCAGCCATCCTTGGTAGATTTTATTCGCTGTTTCCGTTGACCAGTGGATGGGATCACCTGGGCAACATTTAAACTGGCTTGCTGGAATTGCCGGGATTATCTCCAAATTCTTTGTTGACTTCGCAGCCTCATTGATAACAGTCAAATTTTGTTGGTCCCTGGAACATAAACTAGAAGAAAAATTATGTTCCTGAAAAAGAAGTTTTGTATTAGGGTAACATTTGCGGAAATTGCTTATCATATTACCTAGTCTACCTGTTGATGTGTGGCCAATCTTTTTTCTGTTCTGCACGTCTGTGCGCCAGTCGTCTCTATTGTTGACCCCAACGTTGAATAAAATGGCTTTGGGATGTTGTCGATCTTTCTCTTTTTCCATGTTCTTAGCCATCTGCCGAATGTGGTTTAAGGTTCCACCAGAGTATGATGCGATGAAGGTGTTGGGTGGTGGGTTGGCATCAATCCTCGAGATGTTCGATGATCCGATGATCCAAACAGGTTTGTTTGGCTTGACTGGCAGGGTCCAGCTGTTCTTGTTTTCACCAGATTTCCAGAATCGGTAGAATGACGACTTGCCGTTTGTAGATGGTTTCTTTTGAGGTGGTGTCTTGACTATGCTGGCGTACGATGGCGATTCCGGTGTTGTGGAGCAACGTGCTGTAAATGATGGTTTTTTGGTCGCTGGTGCTGTTGGAGAGATGGTTTCTCGTCTTTTTCTTTTCGATGGGGTTTCTCTGGAAGTAGAAAATGAAATTTGCTGGCGGGCCACCGGCGATTTAGAACGAGCACGTTGATTGAAAGAGGTCTGGCTAATGACCGCTGGTTTTTTGAACTGGGACAGAAGTTGATCCGAAAGAGAATAAAATTTGTCAATAGTACTTTCTTGTAGTCGATTACCAAAATTCTTCTGTCCCCAATTAACTGCCGTATTCCGTGCTCGTGGAAAGTCCTGGGGTTTTAGAAAAGGAGCCGAAAGAACCAGGTCTTGTTTTTCTTTTAGAGTTTTTTTGTAATAATCTACCAAAGTTTGTATAACTTCAAAAGCCCATTTTTTGGTTAAATTGTTGAGCGCGTCCGAAATATAAATGGTTGGCAGAGCCGGCCGAAAGGTTTTATTGCGCTCGTCCACTGTTTTTTGGAATGATTTTGGGAGGACTTTCTGTGCCAAACAGTCCTCGAGAAATGCCAAATGGTGAAATAGCTGTAGAATATGGTAAAGGGATTTTACCAATTGTGCATGAGCCGAATATGCCGGGTCTTTTTGCCGCTCTTGGCGGTTAACAGATTTAACATTTGTGGAATTTTTAGCCATTTTCCCGGACTTAATTTAGGCTGAAATAAATAATTATTAGAACAAGTCAAAATGATGAAAAAGTGATGAAAAAATGAAGCAAAAATGAAAATGAACGAATAAATGAAATGTGAATACCTAATGAAAATGCTGATGAAATAAATAGAGCGCACTGTCGTTGCCTCGACGTTTCGGGTTAAATGCCCTTCTTCAGGAAGCAGGTGAATTCGATTTTCCAATTATCCCAAAGCGTTTAAATACCTTTACTTCATCTGTTGATGAGGCCAAACTGGCCAATCACTGTGAATGAGATGGATTCACTCAGTGATTAGTGGAAAACAACCATTCAAATGTCATCAAACTTTAGCGGTATTTCTACTGTTAATGTTTGATGGCATTTGAATGACTTGTGTTCACTGGCTGAAGACTGTTGGAAATCAAACTCATGACAATGCGCAGAACTAATCGACAGATAATTAAAGTCTTTATAATAGAAATAATTCAAAGGTCTGGCACTGGCGGATAGATATTTTTCAAAACAAAGAAGCACGGGCGCAGTTCGGTAAATCGATTTCTGTTGTAAACTATTTCTATGGAATTCAATGTTGTTTTAATATTTTTGAAGTTATATGACTTTATGACAAAATGAACTCATTTCAGAAGTGCTTTCACAAGAATGTTTCGAAGACTGGGATTTTTCTTATAAGCTATGATGCATCGTTTGTTAATGGCTTCTGGCAGTTTAGTGTTTAATTCCGTAAAGTTGTTTTTGAAAATTTTTGCAATTTCGACATTGCGTCGATTATAAACCAAAGGAAAACAAATAATTTTATTTGGCAACCCAAAGTACTCTCTATTGAGTCCGTATGGGAGATAGGTCCTGAGCTTACCAATCCAATAGTTTTCACGCTCAAGTCGTTTGTCTGTTGTGGTTTCATCATCGTCCAAAAACGGAATTTGCTCAATGGGTTGGAAACTAAAATGTGACTTAATGTCATGACCCGGGAGGTTAAAGTGGTCTGAGACTGCCTTTCCTGAATCTAAACGGATATTTGATAAATGGTTTTGCATTCTGACGCGCAGATGGTTTTTCGTCTGGCCGACATATTGGATATGGCATAATTTACATGTGATTAAATAAATGATGTTTTCAGAATCACAGTTGAAGCTGTTTCTAACTTGGTAAAACATACGGGTTTGTTCGCTAAAGAATGTTTTACCGGTATTCATGTAGTTCATACGATGTATGTAACAAATTTTGCGTTGACAAAGATTTACTGATCCATTTCCCAGAACAGGGCGGTTATGCCGAATTTTCGTGGGGTGCGTTGGCTCAGAGTCCCGAATGGGTGTCTCTATCTCACGGATTGTGTCAGATTTAATTTTCGGCAAAAGGCGTTTTGAGTAACCGCGGTTAACAAGTGTTTTGAAAAGAATTGAACAGGCGTGATTGAGGTCGCTTCTGTTCGTACAATTTCTATGGAATCGAATAATTTGAGATTTTACCAACCCATTGAATAGTTTGGGTGGGTGGTAAGAAGCTCTATGGAGAAGTTGGTGAGAATCGATCGGTTTAAAAAAGACTTTTGTGTCTAGAACCTTGCTATGCCGAAACTGAGGGCCCTTGAATACAGTCACATCCAGAAAATCAATGGTATTTTCAGAAATGCAGGGCTGTAATTTGATGGACTCATCGTGGTTGTTCAGGATTTCCAAAAATTCGTTGAAGTCATCACGGCCATGGGGCCATATGATGAAAATGTCGTCTTGGAACCTGTGATAACATAATGGCTGTTTTCTTGCTTTAGCAAGAGCACCTCTCTCCCATTCTGCAACGAAAATATTAGCAAAATTTGGACTGAATTTTTTACCCATACTACATCCACTTATTTGGAGGTAAAATTTATTGTTAAATTCAAAGTCGTTACCTTTCAATGATAATTCTAACAATTGCAGGATTTCTTCCGATGGCCTGTTTGGGTCATCGACCTTTTGAATGATTTTTTTATTGCCTCTAGACCAGCGTCAATACCAATGTTAGTATACATACTTTCAATGTCTAGGGTAATGAGGAGACTGTCGGAAGGAACCTGCAATTTGTCAATTTTCATTAAAAAGTCCTCAGTGTCTTTGAGGAAGCTCGGATGGCGGCAAGCAATTGGTTTTAAATAAAAATCAATATACTGTGAAATGTGGTAAGATTCCGAGCCACAGTCGCTGACAATAGGCCGACCAGGAGGGGTAAATTCGTCACTCCAACTGCTGAGTGGTTTATGTATTTTAGGCAAGAGGTAAAACTTACGATTGTTTGAATCCCTCTCTGCAATTAAATACTCGACATGTTTTTTCTCAATGAAGTCGTGGTCCAGCAAGCTTTTTAGAATTCCATTAAATTTTGAACAATTTTCTTGCCAAATTGGTGCTTCTAAAGGTTTGTAATATTTTGGGTTATTTAATTGGCGTTCAGCTTCTTTAATATAATTATCTTTTGACATCAGAACTGTAGCAGATCCTTTGTCACAAGGCTTGATGACAATTTGTTTGTTGTTTTTCAACGTCTTCAGGGCGTTTCTTTCGATTTGGTTCAAATTTTGTTTGTCTTTCAAAAATGATTCCGGGATTTGGCTTACTTGTTCTTTAACGTTTTGAGAAATCTCATTAATTTCAGGTTTAACTTTCCGAGGTGATGGGCACCACCCGGTTGGATTGGCAAAGAGGTCTTTTGAGCCTGTTGAATTTCTAAATTTATCTGCCAATGCTGTTGCCCTAAAAAATTGTTGGCTTGCTGGACCACCGTTCATTTCGTTAATGTAACTGTAATCATCCATGACAACTGCACCTGTCCCAAAATCTACGATTTTGGGCTTTGGTTTTAATGGGGCTGGGGCGGGAACGAAAGTTAAACCATACCTGAGTAGATCTTTCTCACCTTCAGTTAATTTTAGATCAGGAACCAAGTTTACTATTTCGGTTCCTAGTCCTACTTTCTCTCCATGGCTGATGCCTTCTTCTGTAATTAGTTTAAAGGCTGCTCTTTGATGTATGGTTCTATGCGTGGCAGCCATCCTTGGTAGATTTTATTCGCTGTTTCCGTTGACCAGTGGATGGGATCACCTGGGCAACATTTAAACTGGCTTGCTGGAATTGCCGGGATTATCTCCAAATTCTTTGTTGACTTCGCAGCCTCATTGATAACAGTCAAATTTTGATGGTCCCTAGAACATAAACTAGAAGAAAAATTATGTTCCTGAAAAAGAAGTTTTGTATTAGGGTAACATTTGCGGAAATTGCTTATCATATTACCTAGTCTACCTGTTGATGTGTGGCCAATCTTTTTCTGTTCTGCACGTCTGTGCGCCAGTCTTCTCTATTGTTGACCCCAACGTTGAATAAAATGGCTTTGGGATGTTGTCGATCTTTCTCTTTTTCCATGTTCTTAGCCATCTGCCGAATGTGGTTTAAGGTTCCACCAGAGTATGATGCGATGAAGGTGTTGGGTGGTGGGTTGGCATCAATCCTCGAGATGTTCGATGATCCGATGATCCAAACAGGTTTGTTTGGCTTGACTGGCAGGGTCCAGCTGTTCTTGTTTTCACCAGATTTCCAGAATCGGTAGAATGACGACTTGCCGTTTGTAGATGGTTTCTTTTGAGGTGGTGTCTTGACTATGCTGGCGTACGATGGCGATTCCGGTGTTGTGGAGCAACGTGCTGTAAATGATGGTTTTTTGGTCGCTGGTGCTGTTGGAGAGATGGTTTCTCGTCTTTTTCTTTTCGATGGGGTTTCTCTGGAAGTAGAAAATGAAATTTGCTGGCGGCCCACCGGCGATTTAGAACGAGCACGTTGATTGAAAGAGGTCTGGCTAATGACCGCTGGTTTTTTGAACTGGGACAGAAGTTGATCCGAAAAAGAATAAAATTTGTCAATAGTACTTTCTTGTAGTCGATTACCAAAATTCTTCTGTCCCCATTTAACTGCTGTATTCTGTGCTCGTGGAAAGTCCTGGGGTTTTAGAAAAGGAGCCGAAAGAACCAGGTCTTGTTTTTCTTTTAGAGTTTTTTTGTAATAATCTACCAAAGTTTGTATAACTTCAAAAGCCCATTTTTTGGTTAAATTGTTGAGCGCGTCCGAAATATAAATGGTTGGCAGAGCCGGCCGAAAGGTTTTATTGCGCTCGTCCACTGTTTTTTGGAATGATTTTGGGAGGACTTTCTGTGCCAAACAGTCCTCGAGAAATGCCAAATGGTGAAATAGTTGTAGAATGTGGTAAAGGGATTTTACCAATTGTGCATGAGCCGAATATGCCGGGTCTTTTTGCCGCTCTTGGCGGTTAACAGATTTAACATTTGTGGAATTTTTAGCCATTTTCCCGGACTTAATTTAGGCTGAAATAAATAGTTATTAGAACAAGTCAAAATGATGAAAAAGTGATGAAAAAATGAAGCAAAAATGAAAATGAAAGAATAAATGAAATGTGAATACCTAATGAAAATGTTGATGAAATAAATAAAGCGCACTGTCGTTGCCTCGACGTTTCGGGTTAAATGCCCTTCTTCAGGAAGCAGGTGAATTCGATTTTCCAATTATCCCAAAGCGTTTAAATACCTTTACTTCATCTGTTGATGAGGCCAAACTGGCCAATCACTGTGACTGAGATGGATTCACTCAGTGATTAGTGGAAAACAACCATTCAAATGTCATCAAACTTTAGCGGTATTTCTACTGTCAATGTTTGATGGCATTTGAATGACTTGTGTTCACTGGCTGAAGACTGTTGGAAATCAAATTCATGACAATGCGCAAAACTAATCGACAGATAATTAATGTTTTTATAATAGAAATAATTCAAAGGTCTGGCACTGGCGGATAGATATTTTTCAAAACAAAGAAGCACGGGCGCAGGTCGGTAAATCGATTTCTGTTGTAAATTATTTCTATGGAATTCAATGTTGTTATAATATTTTTGAAGTTATATGACTTTATGACAAAATGAACTCATCTCAGAAGTGCTTTCACAAGAATGTTTCGAAGACTGGGATTTTTCTTATAAGCTATGATGCATCGTTTGTTAATGGCCTCTGGCAGTTTTGTATTTAATTCTGTGAAGTTGTTTTTGAAAATTTTTGCAATTTCGACATTGCGTCGATTATAAACCAAAGGAAAACAAATAATTTTATTTGGCAACCCAGAGTACTCTCTATTGAGTCCGTATGGGAGATAGGTCCTGAGCTTACCAATCCAATAGTTTTCACGCTCAAGTCGTTTGTCTGTTGTGGTTTCATCATCGTCCAAAAACGGAATTTGCTCAATGGGTTGGAAACTAAAATGTGACTTAATGTCATGACCCGGGAGGTTAAAGTGGTCTGAGACTGCCTTTCCTGAATCTAAACGGATATTTGATAAATGGTTTTGCATTCTGACGCGCAGAGGGTTTTTCGTCTGGCCGACATATTGGATATGGCATAATTTACATGTGATTAAATAAATGATGTTTTCAGAATCACAGTTGAAGCTGTTTCTAACTTGGTAAAACATACGGGTTTGTTCGCTAAAGAATGTTTTACCGGTATTCATGTAGTTCATACGATGTATGTAACAAATTTCGCGTTGACATAGATTTACTGATCCATTTCCCAGAACTGGGCGGTTATGCCGAATTTTCGTGGGGTGCGTTGGCTCAGAGTCCCGAATGGGTGTCTCTATCTCACGGATTGTATCAGATTTAATTTTTCGCAAAAGTCGTTTTGAGTAACCGCGTTTAACAAGTGTTTTGAAAAGAATTGAACATGCGTGATTGAGGTCGCTTCTGTTCGTACAATTTCTATGGAATCGAATGATTTGAGATTTTACCAACCCATTGAATAGTTTGGGTGGGTGGTAAGAAGCTCTATGGAGAAGTTGGTGAGAATCGGTAGGTTTAAAAAAGACTTTTGTGTCTAGTACGTTGCTATGCCGGAACTGAGGGCCCTTGAATACAGTCACATCCAGAAAATCAATGGTATTTTCTGAAATGCAGGGCTGTAATTTAATGGATTCATCGTGGTTGTTCAGGATGTCCAAGAATTCGTTGAAGTCATCACGACCATGGGGCCATATGATGAAAATGTCGTCTTGGAACCTGTGATAACATAATGGCTGTTTTCTTGCTTTAGCAAGAGCACCTCTCTCCCATTCTGCAACAAAAATATTAGCAAAATTTGGACTGAATTTTTTACCCATACTACATCCACTTATTTGGAGGTAAAATTTATTGTTAAATTCAAAATCGTTACCTTTCAATGATAATTCTAACAATTGCAGGATTTCTTCCGATGGCCTGTTTGGGTCATCGTACCTTTTAAATGATTTTTTTATTGCCTCTAGACCAGCGTCAATACCAATGTTAGTATACATACTTTCAATGTCTAGGGTAATGAGGAGACTGTCGGAAGGAACCTGCAATTTGTTAATTTTCATTAAAAAGTCCTCAGTGTCTTTGAGGAAGCTCGGATGGCGGCAAGCAATTGGTTTTAAATAAAAATCAATATACTGTGAAATGTGGTAAGATTCCGAGCCACAGTCGCTGACAATAGGCCGACCAGGAGGGGTAAATTCGTCACTCCAACTGCTGAGTGGTTTATGTATTTTAGGCAAGAGGTAAAACTTACGATTGTTTGAATCCCTCTCTGCAATTAAATACTCGACATGTTTTTTCTCAATGAAGTCGTGGTCCAGCAAGCTTTTTAGAATTCCATTAAATTTTGAACAATTTTCTTGCCAGATTGGTGCTTCTAAAGGTTTGTAATATTTTGGATTATTTAATTGGCGTTCAGCTTCTTTAATATAATTATCTTTTGACATCAGAACTGTAGCAGATCCTTTGTCACAAGGCTTGATGATAATTTGTTTGTTGTTTTTCAGCGTCTTCAGGGCGTTTCTTTCGATTTGGTTCAAATTTTGTTTGTCTTTCAAAAATGATTCCGGGATTTGGCTTACTTGTTCTTTAACTTTTTGAGAAATCTCATTAATTTCAGGTTTAACTTTCCGAGGTGATGGGCACCACCCGGTTGGATTGGCAAAGAGGTCTTTTGAGCCTGTTGAATTTCGAAATTTATCTGCCAATGCTGTTGCCCTAAAAAAATGTTGGCTTGCCGGACCACCGTTCATTTCGTTAATGTAACTGTAATCATCCATGACAACTGCACCTGTCCCAAAATCTACGATTTTGGGCTTAGGTTTTAATGGGGCTGGGGCGGGAACGAAAGTTAAACCATACCTGAGTAGATCTTTCTCACCTTCAGTTAATTTTAGAACAGGAACCAAGTTTACTATTTCGGTTCCTAGTCCTACTTTTTCTCCATGGCTGATGCCTTCTTCTGTAATTAGTTTAAAGGCTGCTCTTTGATGTATGGTTCTATGCGTGGCAGCCATCCTTGGTAGATTTTATTCGCTGTTTCCGTCGACCAGTGGATGGGATCACCTGGGCAACATTTAAACTGGCTTGCTGGAATTGCCGGGATTATCTCCAAATTCTTTGTTGACTTCGCAGCTTCGTTGATAACAGTCAAATTTTGTTGGTCCCTGGAACATAAACTAGAAGAAAAATTATGTTCCTGAAAAAGAAGTTTTGTATTAGGGTAACATTTGCGGAAATTGCTTACCATATTACCTAGTCTACCTGTTGATGTGTGACCAATCTTTTTTCTGTTCTGCACGTCTGTGCGCCAGTCTTCTCTATTGTTGACACCAACGTTAAATAAAATTGCTTTGGGATGTTGTCGATCTTTCTCTTTTTCCATGTTCTTAGCCATCTGCCGAATGTGGTTTAAAGTTCCACCAGAGTATGATGCGATGAAGGTGTTGGGTGGAGGGTTGGCATCAATCCTCGAGATGTTCGATGATCCGATGATCCAAACAGATTTGTTTGGCTTGACTGGCAGGGTCCAGCTGTTCTTGTTTTCACCAGATTTCCAGAATCGGTAGAATGACGACTTGCCGTTTGTAGATGGTTTCTTTTGAGGTGGTGTCTTGACTATGCTGGCGTACGATGGCGATTCCGGTGTTGTGGAGCAACGTGCTGCAAATATTGTTTTTTTGGTCGCTGGTGCTGTTGGAGAGATGGTTTCCCGTCTTCTTCTTTTCGATAGAGTTTCTCTGGAAGTAGAAAATGAAATTTGCTGGCGGGCCACCGGCGATTTAGAACGAGCACGTTGATTGAAAGAGGTCTGGCTAATGACCGCTGGTTTTTTGAACTGGGACAGAAGTTGATCCGAAAGAGAATAAAATTTGTCAATAGTACTTTCTTGTAGTCGATTACCAAAATTCTTCTGTCCCCATTTAACTGCCGTATTCCGTGCTCGTGGAAAGTCCTGGGGTTTTAGAAAAGGAGCCGAAAGAACCAGGTCTTGTTTTTCTTTTAGAGTTTTTTTGTAATAATCTACCAAAGTTTGTATAACTTCAAAAGCCCATTTTTTGGTTAAATTGTTGAGCGCGTCCGAAATATAAATGGTTGGCAGAGCCGGCCGAAAGGTTTTATTGCGCTCGTCCACTGTTTTTTGGAATGATTTTGGGAGGACTTTCTGTGCCAAACAGTCCTCGAGAAATGCCAAATGGTGAAGAAGCTGTAGAATATGGTAAAGGGATTTTACCAATTGTGCATGAGCCGAATATGCCGGGTCTTTTTGCCGCTCTTGGCGGTTAACAGATTTAACATTTGTGGAATTTTTAGCCATTTTCCCGGACTTAATTTAGGCTGAAATAAATAATTATTAGAACAAGTCAAAATGATGAAAAAGTGATGAAAAAATGAAGCAAAAATGAAGCAAAAATGAAAATGAACGAATAAATGAAATGTGAATACCTAATGAAAATGTTGATGAAATAAATAAAGCGCACTGTCGTTGCCTCGACGTTTCGTGTTAAATGCCCTTCTTCAGGAAGCAGGTGAATTCGATTTTCCAATTATCCCAAAGCGTTTAAATACCTTTACTTCATCTGTTGATGAGGCCAAACTGGCCAATCACTGTGACTGAGATGGATTCACTCAGTGATTAGTGGAAAACAACCATTCAAATGTCATCAAACTTTAGCGGTATTTCTACTGTCAATGTTTGATGGCATTTGAATGACTTGTGTTCACTGGCTGAAGACTGTTGGAAATCAAATTCATGACAATGCGCAAAACTAATCGACAGATAATTAATGTTTTTATAATAGAAATAATTCAAAGGTCTGGCACTGGCGGATAGATATTTTTCAAAACAAAGACGCACGGGCGCAGGTCGGTAAATCGATTTCTGTTGTAAATTATTTCTATGGAATTCAATGTTGTTATAATATTTTTGAAGTTATATGACTTTATGACAAAATGAACTCATCTCAGAAGTGCTTTCACAAGAATGTTTCGAAGACTGGGATTTTTCTTATAAGCTATGATGCATCGTTTGTTAATGGCCTCTGGCAGTTTTGTATTTAATTCTGTGAAGTTGTTTTTGAAAATTTTTGCAATTTCGACATTGCGTCGATTATAAACCAAAGGAAAACAAATAATTTTATTTGGCAACCCAGAGTACTCTCTATTGAGTCCGTATGGGAGATAGGTCCTGAGCTTACCAATCCAATAGTTTTCACGCTCAAGTCGTTTGTCTGTTGTGGTTTCATCATCGTCCAAAAACGGAATTTGCTCAATGGGTTGAAAACTGAAATGTGACTTAATGTCATGACCCGGGAGGTTAAAGTGGTCTGAGACTGCCTTTCCTGAATTTAAACGGATATTTGATAAATGGTTTTGCATTCTGACGCGCAGAGGGTTTTTCGTCTGGCCGACATATTGGATATGGCATAATTTACATGTGATTAAATAAATAATGTTTTCAGAATCACAGTTGAAGCTGTTTCTAACTTGGTAAAACATACGGGTTTGTTCGCTAAAAAATGTTTTACCGGTATTCATGTAGTTCATACGATGTATGTAACAAATTTTGCGTTGACAAAGATTTACTGATCCATTTCCCAGAACAGGGCGGTTATGCCGAATTTTCGTGGGGTGCGTTGGCTCAGAGTCCCGAATGGGTGTCTCTATCTCACGGATTGTGTCAGATTTAATTTTCCGCAAAAGGCGTTTTGAGTAACCGCGTTTAACAAGTGTTTTGAAAAGAATTGAACAGGCGTGATTGAGGTCGCTTCTGTTCGTACAATTTCTATGGAATCGAATAATTTGAGATTTTACCAACCCATTGAATAGTTTGGGTGGGTGGTAAGAAGCTCTATGGAGAAGTTGGTGAGAATCGGTCGGTTTAAAAAAGACTTTTGTGTCTAGAACGTTGCTATGCCGAAACTGAGGGCCCTTGAATACAGTCACATCCAGAAAATCAATGGTATTTTCAGAAATGCAGGGCTGTAATTTGATGGACTCATCGTGGTTGTTCAGGATTTCCAAAAATTCGTTGAAGTCATCACGGCCATGGGGCCATATGATGAAAATGTCGTCTTGGAACCTGTGATAACATAATGGCTGTTTTCTTGCTTTAGCAAGAGCACCTCTCTCCCATTCTGCAACGAAAATATTAGCAAAATTTGGACTGAATTTTTTACCCATACTACATCCACTTATTTGGAGGTAAAATTTATTGTTAAATTCAAAGTCGTTACCTTTCAATGATAATTCTAACAATTGCAGGATTTCTTCCGATGGCCTGTTTGGGTCATCGACCTTTTGAATGATTTTTTTATTGCCTCTAGACCAGCGTCAATACCAATGTTAGTATACATACTTTCAATGTCTAGGGTAATGAGGAGACTGTCGGAAGGAACCTGCAATTTGTCAATTTTCATTAAAAAGTCCTCAGTGTCTTTGAGGAAGCTCGGATGGCGGCAAGCAATTGGTTTTAAATAAAAATCAATATACTGTGAAATGTGGTAAGATTCCGAGCCACAGTCGCTGACAATAGGCCGACCAGGAGGGGTAAATTCGTCACTCCAACTGCTGAGTGGTTTATGTATTTTAGGCAAGAGGTAAAACTTACGATTGTTTGAATCCCTCTCTGCAATTAAATACTCGGCATGTTTTTTCTCAATGAAGTCGTGGTCCAGCAAGCTTTTTAGAATTCCATTAAATTTTGAACAATTTTCTTGCCAAATTGGTGCTTCTAAAGGTTTGTAATATTTTGGGTTATTTAATTGGCGTTCAGCTTCTTTAATATAATTATCTTTTGACATCAGAACTGTAGCAGATCCTTTGTCACAAGGCTTGATGACAATTTGTTTGTTGTTTTTCAACGTCTTCAGGGCGTTTCTTTCGATTTGGTTCAAATTTTGTTTGTCTTTCAAAAATGATTCCGGGATTTGGCTTACTTGTTCTTTAACTTTTTGAGAAATCTCATTAATTTCAGGTTTAACTTTCCGAGGTGATGGGCACCACCCGGTTGGATTGGCAAAGAGGTCTTTTGAGCCTGTTGAATTTCTAAATTTATCTGCCAATGCTGTTGCCCTAAAAAATTGTTGGCTTGCTGGACCACCGTTCATTTCGTTAATGTAACTGTAATCATCCATGACAACTGCACCTGTCCCAAAATCTACGATTTTGGGCTTTGGTTTTAATGGGGCTGGGGCGGGAACGAAAGTTAAACCATACCTGAGTAGATCTTTCTCACCTTCAGTTAATTTTAGATCAGGAACCAAGTTTACTATTTCGGTTCCTAGTCCTACTTTCTCTCCATGGCTGATGCCTTCTTCTGTAATTAGTTTAAAGGCTGCTCTTTGATGTATGGTTCTATGCGTGGCAGCCATCCTTGGTAGATTTTATTCGCTGTTTCCGTTGACCAGTGGATGGGATCACCTGGGCAACATTTAAACTGGCTTGCTGGAATTGCCGGGATTATCTCCAAATTCTTTGTTGACTTCGCAGCCTCATTGATAACAGTCAAATTTTGTTGGTCCCTGGAACATAAACTAGAAGAAAAATTATGTTCCTGAAAAAGAAGTTTTGTATTAGGGTAACATTTGCGGAAATTGCTTACCATATTACCTAGTCTACCTGTTGATGTGTGACCAATCTTTTTTCTGTTCTGCACGTCTATGCGCCAGTCTTCTCTATTGTTGACACCAACGTTAAATAAAATTGCTTTGGGATGTTGTCGATCTTTCTCTTTTTCCATGTTCTTAGCCATCTGCCGAATGTGGTTTAAAGTTCCACCAGAGTATGATGCGATGAAGGTGTTGGGTGGAGGGTTGGCATCAATCCTCGAGATGTTCGATGATCCGATGATCCAAACAGATTTGTTTGGCTTGACTGGCAGGGTCCAGCTGTTCTTGTTTTCACCAGATTTCCAGAATCGGTAGAATGACGACTTGCCGTTTGTAGATGGTTTCTTTTGAGGTGGTGTCTTGACTATGCTGGCGTACGATGGCGATTCCGGTGTTGTGGAGCAACGTGCTGCAAATATTGTTTTTTTGGTCGCTGGTGCTGTTGGAGAGATGGTTTCCCGTCTTCTTCTTTTCGATGGAGTTTCTCTGGAAGTAGAAAATGAAATTTGCTGGCGGGCCACCGGCGATTTAGAACGAGCACGTTGATTGAAAGAGGTCTGGCTAATGACCGCTGGTTTTTTGAACTGGGACAGAAGTTGATCCGAAAGAGAATACAATTTGTCAATAGTACTTTCTTGTAGTCGATTACCAAAATTCTTCTGTCCCCATTTAACTGCCGTATTCCGTGCTCGTGGAAAGTCCTGGGGTTTTAGAAAAGGAGCCGAAAGAACCAGGTCTTGTTTTTCTTTTAGAGTTTTTTTGTAATAATCTACCAAAGTTTGTATAACTTCAAAAGCCCATTTTTTGGTTAAATTGTTGAGCGCGTCCGAAATATAAATGGTTGGCAGAGCCGGCCGAAAGGTTTTATTGCGCTCGTCCACTGTTTTTTGGAATGATTTTGGGAGGACTTTCTGTGCCAAACAGTCCTCGAGAAATGCCAAATGGTGAAATAGCTGTAGAATATGGTAAAGGGATTTTACCAATTGTGCATGAGCCGAATATGCCGGGTCTTTTTGCCGCTCTTGGCGGTTAACAGATTTAACATTTGTGGAATTTTTAGCCATTTTCCCGGACTTAATTTAGGCTGAAATAAATAATTATTAGAACAAGTCAAAATGATGAAAAAGTGATGAAAAAATGAAGCAAAAATGAAAATGAACGAATAAATGAAATGTGAATACCTAATGAAAATGTTGATGAAATAAATAAAGCGCACTGTCGTTGCCTCGACGTTTCGGGTTAAATGCCCTTCTTCAGGAAGCAGGTGAATTCGATTTTCCAATTATCCCAAAGCGTTTAAATACCTTTACTTCATCTGTTGATGAGGCCAAACTGGCCAATCACTGTGACTGAGATGGATTCACTCAGTGATTAGTGGAAAACAACCATTCAAATGTCATCAAACTTTAGCGGTATTTCTACTGTCAATGTTTGATGGCATTTGAATGACTTGTGTTCACTGGCTGAAGACTGTTGGAAATCAAATTCATGACAATGCGCAAAACTAATCGACAGATAATTAATGTTTTTATAATAGAAATAATTCAAAGGTCTGGCACTGGCGGATAGATATTTTTCAAAACAAAGAAGCACGGGCGCAGGTCGGTAAATCGATTTCTGTTGTAAATTATTTCTATGGAATTCAATGTTGTTATAATATTTTTGAAGTTATATGACTTTATGACAAAATGAACTCATCTCAGAAGTGCTTTCACAAGAATGTTTCGAAGACTGGGATTTTTCTTATAAGCTATGATGCATCGTTTGTTAATGGCCTCTGGCAGTTTTGTATTTAATTCTGTGAAGTTGTTTTTGAAAATTTTTGCAATTTCGACATTGCGTCGATTATAAACCAAAGGAAAACAAATAATTTTATTTGGCAACCCAGAGTACTCTCTATTGAGTCCGTATGGGAGATAGGTCCTGAGCTTACCAATCCAATAGTTTTCACGCTCAAGTCGTTTGTCTGTTGTGGTTTCATCATCGTCCAAAAACGGAATTTGCTCAATGGGTTGAAAACTGAAATGTGACTTAATGTCATGACCCGGGAGGTTAAAGTGGTCTGAGACTGCCTTTCCTGAATTTAAACGGATATTTGATAAATGGTTTTGCATTCTGACGCGCAGAGGGTTTTTCGTCTGGCCGACATATTGGATATGGCATAATTTACATGTGATTAAATAAATAATGTTTTCAGAATCACAGTTGAAGCTGTTTCTAACTTGGTAAAACATACGGGTTTGTTCGCTAAAAAATGTTTTACCGGTATTCATGTAGTTCATACGATGTATGTAACAAATTTTGCGTTGACAAAGATTTACTGATCCATTTCCCAGAACAGGGCGGTTATGCCGAATTTTCGTGGGGTGCGTTGGCTCAGAGTCCCGAATGGGTGTCTCTATCTCACGGATTGTGTCAGATTTAATTTTCCGCAAAAGGCGTTTTGAGTAACCGCGTTTAACAAGTGTTTTGAAAAGAATTGAACAGGCGTGATTGAGGTCGCTTCTGTTCGTACAATTTCTATGGAATCGAATAATTTGAGATTTTACCAACCCATTGAATAGTTTGGGTGGGTGGTAAGAAGCTCTATGGAGAAGTTGGTGAGAATCGGTCGGTTTAAAAAAGACTTTTGTGTCTAGAACGTTGCTATGCCGAAACTGAGGGCCCTTGAATACAGTCACATCCAGAAAATCAATGGTATTTTCAGAAATGCAGGGCTGTAATTTGATGGACTCATCGTGGTTGTTCAGGATTTCCAAAAATTCGTTGAAGTCATCACGGCCATGGGGCCATATGATGAAAATGTCGTCTTGGAACCTGTGATAACATAATGGCTGTTTTCTTGCTTTAGCAAGAGCACCTCTCTCCCATTCTGCAACGAAAATATTAGCAAAATTTGGACTGAATTTTTTACCCATACTACATCCTCTTATTTGGAGGTAAAATTTATTGTTAAATTCAAAGTCGTTACCTTTCAATGATAATTCTAACAATTGCAGGATTTCTTCCGATGGCCTGTTTGGGTCATCGTACCTTTTTAATGATTTTTTTATTGCCTCTAGACCAGCGTCAATACCAATGTTAGTATACATACTTTCAATGTCTAGGGTAATGAGGAGACTGTCGGAAGGAACCTGCAATTTGTCAATTTTCATTAAAAAGTCCTCAGTGTCTTTGAGGAAGCTCGGATGGCGGCAAGCAATTGGTTTTAAATAAAAATCAATATACTGTGAAATGTGGTAAGATTCCGAGCCACAGTCGCTGACAATAGGCCGACCAGGAGGGGTAAATTCGTCACTCCAACTGCTGAGTGGTTTATGTATTTTAGGCAAGAGGTAAAACTTACGATTGTTTGAATCCCTCTCTGCAATTAAATACTCGACATGTTTTTTCTCAATGAAGTCGTGGTCCAGCAAGCTTTTTAGAATTCCATTAAATTTTGAACAATTTTCTTGCCAAATTGGTGCTTCTAAAGGTTTGTAATATTTTGGGTCATTTAATTGGCGTTCAGCTTCTTTAATATAATTATCTTTTGACATCAGAACTGTAGCAGATCCTTTGTCACAAGGCTTGATGACAATTTGTTTGTTGTTTTTCAACGTCTTCAGGGCGTTTCTTTCGATTTGGTTCAAATTTTGTTTGTCTTTTAAAAATGATTCCGGGATTTGGCTTACTTGTTCTTTAACTTTTTGAGAAATCTCATTAATTTCAGGTTTAACTTTCCGAGGTGATGGGCACCACCCGGTTGGATTGGCAAAGAGGTCTTTTGAGCCTGTTGAATTTCTAAATTTATCTGCCAATGCTGTTGCCCTAAAAAATTGTTGGCTTGCTGGACCACCGTTCATTTCGTTAATGTAACTGTAATCATCCATGACAACTGCACCTGTCCCAAAATCTACGATTTTGGGCTTTGGTTTTAATGGGGCTGGGGCGGGAACGAAAGTTAAACCATACCTGAGTAGATCTTTCTCACCTTCAGTTAATTTTAGATCAGGAACCAAGTTTACTATTTCGGTTCCTAGTCCTACTTTCTCTCCATGGCTGATGCCTTCTTCTGTAATTAGTTTAAAGGCTGCTCTTTGATGTATGGTTCTATGCGTGGCAGCCATCCTTGGTAGATTTTATTCGCTGTTTCCGTTGACCAGTGGATGGGATCACCTGGGCAACATTTAAACTGGCTTGCTGGAATTGCCGGGATTATCTCCAAATTCTTTGTTGACTTCGCAGCCTCATTGATAACAGTCAAATTTTGTTGGTTCCTAGAACATAAACTAGAAGAAAAATTATGTTCCTGAAAAAGAAGTTTTGTATTAGGGTAACATTTGCGGAAATTGCTTATCATATTACCTAGTCTACCTGTTGATGTGTGGCCAATCTTTTTTCTGTTCTGCACGTCTGTGCGCCAGTCTTCTCTATTGTTGACCCCAACGTTGAATAAAATGGCTTTGGGATGTTGTCGATCTTTCTCTTTTTCCATGTTCTTAGCCATCTGCCGAATGTGGTTTAAGGTTCCACCAGAGTATGATGCGATGAAGGTGTTGGGTGGTGGGTTGGCATCAATCCTCGAGATGTTCGATGATCCGATGATCCAAACAGGTTTGTTTGGCTTGACTGGCAGGGTCCAGCTGTTCTTGTTTTCACCAGATTTCCAGAATCGGTAGAATGACGACTTGCCGTTTGTAGATGGTTTCTTTTGAGGTGGTGTCTTGACTATGCTGGCGTACGATGGCGATTCCGGTGTTGTGGAGCAACGTGCTGCAAATGATGGTTTTTTGGTCGCTGGTGCTGTTGGTGAGATGGTTTCTCGTCTTTTTCTTTTCGATGGAGTTTCTCTGGAAGTAGAAAATGAAATTTGCTGGCGGGCCACCGGCGATTTAGAACGAGCACGTTGATTGAAAGAGGTCTGGCTAATGACCGCTGGTTTTTTGAACTGGGACAGAAGTTGATCCGAAAGAGAATAAAATTTGTCAATAGTACTTTCTTGTAGTCGATTACCAAAATTCTTCTGTCCCCATTTAACTGCCGTATTCCGTGCTCGTGGAAAGTCCTGGGGTTTTTGAAAAGGAGCCGAAAGAACCAGGTCTTGTTTTTCTTTTAGAGTTTTTTTGTAATAATCTACCAAAGTTTGTATAACTTCAAAAGCCCATTTTTTTGTTAAATTGTTGAGCGCGTCCGAAATATAAATGGTTGGCAGAGCCGGCCGAAAGGTTTTATTGCGCTCGTCCACTGTTTTTTGGAATGATTTTGGGAGGACATTCTGTGCCAAACAGTCCTCGAGAAATGCCAAATGGTGAAATAGCTGTAGAATATGGTAAAGGGATTTTACCAATTGTGCATGAGCCGAATATGCCGGGTCTTTTTGCCGCTCTTGGCGGTTAACAGATTTAACATTTGTGGAATTTTTAGCCATTTTCCCGGACTTAATTTAGGCTGAAATAAATAATTATTAGAACAAGTCAAAATGATGAAAAAGTGATGAAAAAATGAAGCAAAAATGAAAATGAACGAATAAATGAAATGTGAATACCTAATGAAAATGCTGATGAAATAAATAGAGCGCACTGTCGTTGCCTCGACGTTTCGGGTTAAATGCCCTTCTTCAGGAAGCAGGTGAATTCGATTTTCCATTTATCCCAAAGCGTTTAAATACCTTTACTTCATCTGTTGATGAGGCCAAACTGGCCAATCACTGTGAATGAGATGGATTCACTCAGTGATTAGTGGAAAACAACCATTCAAATGTCATTAAACTTTAGCGGTATTTCTACTGTTAATGTTTGATGGCATTTGAATGACTTGTGTTCACTGGCTGAAGACTGTTGGAAACCAAACTCATGACAATGCGCAAAACTAATCGACAGATAATTAATGTTTTTGTAATAGAAATAATTCAAAGGTCTGGCACTGGCGGATAGATATTTTTCAAAACAAAGAAGCACGGGCGCAGGTCGGTAAATCGATTTCTGTTGTAAATTATTTCTATGGAATTCAATGTTGTTTTAATATTTTTGAAGTTATATGACTTTATGACAAAATGAACTCATCTCAGAAGTGCTATCACAAGAATGTTTCGAAGACTCGGATTTTTCTTATAAGCTATGATGCATCGTTTGTTAATGGCTTCTGGCAGTTTAGTGTTTAATTCCGTAAAGTTGTTTTTGAAAATTTTTGCAATTTCGACATTGCGTCGATTATAAACCAAAGGAAAACAAATAATTTTATTTGGCAACCCAAAGTACTCTCTATTGAGTCCGTATGGGAGATAGGTCCTGAGCTTACCAATCCAATAGTTTTCACGCTCAAGTCGTTTGTCTGTTGTGGTTTCATCATCGTCCAAAAACGGAATTTGCTCAATGGGTTGGAAACTAAAATGTGACTTAATGTCATGACCCGGGAGGTTAAAGTGGTCTGAGACTGCCTTTCCTGAATCTAAACGGATATTTGATAAATGGTTTTGCATTCTGACGCGCAGAGGGTTTTTCGTCTGGCCGACATATTGGATATGGCATAATTTACATGTGATTAAATAAATGATGTTTTCAGAATCACAGTTGAAGCTGTTTCTAACTTGGTAAAACATACGGGTTTGTTCGCTAAAGAATGTTTTACCGGTATTCATGTAGTTCATACGATGTATGTAACAAATTTTGCGTTGACATAGATTTACTGATCCATTTCCCAGAACTGGGCGGTTATGCCGAATTTTCGTGGGGTGCGTTGGCTCAGAGTCCCGAATGGGTGTCTCTATCTCACGGATTGTATCAGATTTAATTTTTCGCAAAAGTCGTTTTGAGTAACCGCGTTTAACAAGTGTTTTGAAAAGAATTGAACATGCGTGATTGAGGTCGCTTCTGTTCGTACAATTTCTATGGAATCGAATGATTTGAGATTTTACCAACCCATTGAATAGTTTGGGTGGGTGGTAAGAAGCTCTATGGAGAAGTTGGTGAGAATCGGTAGGTTTAAAAAAGACTTTTGTGTCTAGTACGTTGCTATGCCGGAACTGAGGGCCCTTGAATACAGTCACATCCAGAAAATCAATGGTATTTTCTGAAATGCAGGGCTGTAATTTAATGGATTCATCGTGGTTGTTCAGGATTTCCAAGAATTCGTTGAAGTCATCACGGCCATGGGGCCATATGATGAAAATGTCGTCTTGGAACCTGTGATAACATAATGGCTGTTTTCTTGCTTTAGCAAGAGCACCTCTCTCCCATTCTGCAACAAAAATATTAGCAAAATTTGGACTGAATTTTTTACCCATACTACATCCACTTATTTGGAGGTAAAATTTATTGTTAAATTCAAAATCGTTACCTTTCAATGATAATTCTAACAATTGCAGGATTTCTTCCGATGGCCTGTTTGGGTCATCGTACCTTTTGAATGATTTTTTTATTGCCTCTAGACCAGCGTCAATACCAATGTTAGTATACATACTTTCAATGTCTAGGGTAATGAGGAGACTGTCGGAAGGAACCTGCAATTTGTCAATTTTCATTAAAAATTCCTCAGTGTCTTTGAGGAAGCTCGGATGGCGGCAAGCAATTGGTTTTAAATAAAAATCAATATACTGTGAAATGTGGTAAGATTCCGAGCCACAGTCGCTGACAATAGGCCGACCAGGAGGGGTAAATTCGTCACTCCAACTGCTGAGTGGTTTATGTATTTTAGGCAAGAGGTAAAACTTACGATTGTTTGAATCCCTCTCTGCAATTAAATACTCGACATGTTTTTTCTCAATGAAGTCGTGGTCCAGCAAGCTTTTTAGAATTCCATTAAATTTTGAACAATTTTCTTGCCAGATTGGTGCTTCTAAAGGTTTGTAATATTTTGGATTATTTAATTGGCGTTCAGCTTCTTTAATATAATTATCTTTTGACATCAGAACTGTAGCAGATCCTTTGTCACAAGGCTTGATGATAATTTGTTTGTTGTTTTTCAGCGTCTTCAGGGCGTTTCTTTCGATTTGGTTCAAATTTTGTTTGTCTTTCAAAAATGATTCCGGGATTTGGCTTACTTGTTCTTTAACTTTTTGAGAAATCTCATTAATTTCAGGTTTAACTTTCCGAGGTGATGGGCACCACCCGGTTGGATTGGCAAAGAGGTCTTTTGAGCCTGTTGAATTTCGAAATTTATCTGCCAATGCTGTTGCCCTAAAAAAATGTTGGCTTGCCGGACCACCGTTCATTTCGTTAATGTAACTGTAATCATCCATGACAACTGCACCTGTCCCAAAATCTACGATTTTGGGCTTAGGTTTTAATGGGGCTGGGGCGGGAACGAAAGTTAAACCATACCTGAGTAGATCTTTCTCACCTTCAGTTAATTTTAGATCAGGAACCAAGTTTACTATTTCGGTTCCTGGTCCTACTTTTTCTCCATGGCTGATGCCTTCTTCTGTAATTAGTTTAAAGGCTGCTCTTTGATGTATGGTTCTATGCGTGGCAGCCATCCTTGGTAGATTTTATTCGCTGTTTCCGTCGACCAGTGGATGGGATCACCTGGGCAACATTTAAACTGGCTTGCTGGAATTGCCGGGATTATCTCCAAATTATTTGTTGACTTCGCAGCTTCGTTGATAACAGTCAAATTTTGTTGGTCCCTGGAACATAAACTAGAAGAAAAATTATGTTCCTGAAAAAGAAGTTTTGTATTAGGGTAACATTTGCGGAAATTGCTTACCATATTACCTAGTCTACCTGTTGATGTGTGACCAATCTTTTTTCTGTTCTGCACGTCTATGCGCCAGTCTTCTCTATTGTTGACACCAACGTTAAATAAAATTGCTTTGGGATGTTGTCGATCTTTCTCTTTTTCCATGTTCTTAGCCATCTGCCGAATGTGGTTTAAAGTTCCACCAGAGTATGATGCGATGAAGGTGTTGGGTGGAGGGTTGGCATCAATCCTCGAGATGTTCGATGATCCGATGATCCAAACAGATTTGTTTGGCTTGACTGGCAGGGTCCAGCTGTTCTTGTTTTCACCAGATTTCCAGAATCGGTAGAATGACGACTTGCCGTTTGTAGATGGTTTCTTTTGAGGTGGTGTCTTGACTATGCTGGCGTACGATGGCGATTCCGGTGTTGTGGAGCAACGTGCTGCAAATATTGTTTTTTTGGTCGCTGGTGCTGTTGGAGAGATGGTTTCCCGTCTTCTTCTTTTCGATGGAGTTTCTCTGGAAGTAGAAAATGAAATTTGCTGGCGGACCACCGGCGATTTAGAACGAGCACGTTGATTGAAAGAGGTCTGGCTAATGACCGCTGGTTTTTTGAACTGGGACAGAAGTTGATCCGTAAGAGAATAAAATTTGTCAATAGTACTTTCTTGTAGTCGATTACCAAAATTCTTCTGTCCCCATTTAACTGCCGTATTCTGTGCTCGTGGAAAGTCCTGGGGTTTTAGAAAAGGAGCCGAAAGAACCAGGTCTTGTTTTTCTTTTAGAGTTTTTTTGTAATAATCTACCAAAGTTTGTATAACTTCAAAAGCCCATGTTTTGGTTAAATTGTTGAGCGCGTCCGAAATATAAATGGTTGGCAGAGCCGGCCGAAAGGTTTTATTGCGCTCGTCCACTGTTTTTTTGAATGATTTTGGGAGGACTTTCTGTGCCAAACAGTCCTCGAGAAATGCCAAATGGTGAAATAGTTGTAGAATGTGGTAAAGGGATTTTACCAATTGTGCATGAGCCGAATATGCCGGGTCTTTTTGCCGCTCTTGACGGTTAACAGATTTAACATTTGTGGAATTTTTAGCCATTTTCCCGGACTTAATTTAGGCTGAAATAAATAGTTATTAGATCAAGTCAAAATGATGAAAAAGTGATGAAAAAATGAAGCAAAAATGAAAATGAAAGAATAAATGAAATGTGAATACCTAATGAAAATGTTGATGAAATAAATAAAGCGCACTGTCGTTGCCTCGACGTTTCGGGTTAAATGCCCTTCTTCAGGAAGCAGGTGAATTCGATTTTCCAATTATCCCAAAGCGTTTAAATACCTTTACTTCATCTGTTGATGAGGCCAAACTGGCCAATCACTGTGACTTAGATGGATTCACTCAGTGATTAGTGGAAAACAACCATTCAAATGTCATCAAACTTTAGCGGTATTTCTACTGTCAATGTTTGATGGCATTTGAATGACTTGTGTTCACTGGCTGAAGACTGTTGGAAATCAAATTCATGACAATGCGCAAAACTAATCGACAGATAATTAATGTTTTTATAATAGAGATAATTCAAAGGTCTGGCACTGGCGGATAGATATTTTTCAAAACAAAGAAGCACGGGCGCAGGTCGGTAAATCGATTTCTGTTGTAAATTATTTCTATGGAATTCAATGTTGTTATAATATTTTTGAAGTTATATGACTTTATGACAAAATGAACTCATCTCAGAAGTGCTTTCACAAGAATGTTTCGAAGACTGGGATTTTTCTTATAAGCTATGATGCATCGTTTGTTAATGGCCTCTGGCAGTTTTGTATTTAATTCTGTGAAGTTGTTTTTGAAAATTTTTGCAATTTCGACATTGCGTCGATTATAAACCAAAGGAAAACAAATAATTTTATTTGGCAACCCAGAGTACTCTCTATTGAGTCCGTATGGGAGATAGGTCCTGAGCTTACCAATCCAATAGTTTTCACGCTCAAGTCGTTTGTCTGTTGTGGTTTCATCATCGTCCAAAAACGGAATTTGCTCAATGGGTTGAAAACTGAAATGTGACTTAATGTCATGACCCGGGAGGTTAAAGTGGTCTGAGACTGCCTTTCCTGAATCTAAACGGATATTTGATAAATGGTTTTGCATTCTGACGCGCAGAGGGTTTTTCGTCTGGCCGACATATTGGATATGGCATAATTTACATGTGATTAAATAAATGATGTTTTCAGAATCACAGTTGAAGCTGTTTCTAACTTGGTAAAACATACGGGTTTGTTCGCTAAAGAATGTTTTACCGGTATTCATGTAGTTCATACGATGTATGTAACAAATTTTGCGTTGACATAGATTTACTGATCCATTTCCCAGAACTGGGCGGTTATGCCGAATTTTCGTGGGGTGCGTTGGCTCAGAGTCCCGAATGGGTGTCCCTATCTCACGGATTGTATCAGATTTAATTTTTCGCAAAAGTCGTTTTGAGTAACCGCGTTTAACAAGTGTTTTGAAAAGAATTGAACATGCGTGATTGAGGTCGCTTCTGTTCGTACAATTTCTATGGAATCGAATGATTTGAGATTTTACCAACCCATTGAATAGTTTGGGTGGGTGGTAAGAAGCTCTATGGAGAAGTTGGTGAGAATCGGTCGGTTTAAAAAAGACTTTTGTGTCTAGTACGTTGCTATGCCGGAACTGAGGGCCCTTGAATACAGTCACATCCAGAAAATCAATGGTATTTTCTGAAATGCAGGGCTGTAATTTAATGGATTCATCGTGGTTGTTCAGGATTTCCAAGAATTCGTTGAAGTCACCACGGCCATGGGGCCATATGATGAAAATGTCGTCTTGGAACCTGTGATAACATAATGGCTGTTTTCTTGCTTTAGCAAGAGCACCTCTCTCCCATTCTGCAACAAAAATATTAGCAAAATTTGGACTGAATTTTTTACCCATACTACATCCACTTATTTGGAGGTAAAATTTATTGTTAAATTCAAAGTCGTTACCTTTCAATGATAATTCTAACAATTGCAGGATTTCTTCCGATGGCCTGTTTGGGTCATCGTACCTTTTGAATGATTTTTTTATTGCCTCTAGACCAGCGTCAATACCAATGTTAGTATACATACTTTCAATGTCTAGGGTAATGAGGAGACTGTCGGAAGGAACCTGCAGTTTGTTAATTTTCATTAAAAAGTCCTCAGTGTCTTTGAGGAAGCTCGGATGGCGGCAAGCAATTGGTTTTAAATAAAAATCAATAATCAATATACTGTGAAATGTGGTAAGATTCCGAGCCACAGTCGCTGACAATAGGCCGACCAGGAGGGGTAAATTCGTCACTCCAATAGATAGATAGATAGATAGATAGATAGATAGATAGATAGATAGATATAGATAGATATAGATAGATAGATAGATAGATAGATAGATAGATAGATAGATAGATAGATAGATAGATAGATAGATAGATAGATAGATAGATATAGATATAGATAGATAGATAGATAGATAGATAGATAGATAGATAGATAGATAGATAGATAGATAGATAGATAGATAGATAGATAGTTTTCAAAACAAAGAAGCACGGGCGCAGGTCGGTAAATCGATTTCTGTTGTAAATTATTTCTATGGAATTCAATGTTGTTTTAATATTTTTGAAAATATATGACTTTATGACAAAATGAACTCATCTCAGAAGTACTTTCACAAGAATGTTTCGAAGACTGGGATTTTTCTTATAAGCTATGATGCATCGTTTGTTAATGGCTTCTGGCAGTTTTGTGTTTAATTCCGTAAAGTTGTTTTTGAAAATTTTTGCAATTTCGACATTGCGAACAGAACAATCTGGACAATATGGATTCGTACACGTTACTGATGATGAGTAGTCCATGGTTGCCTGGGTTACTACGGCTTTCTTGAACTGTTTCCTATTGGGTATGCACCTGATGTTGTTCTCTAGGGAGTTCCATAATTTTGGGAGACTATATGATGGAAGGCTTTCAAGTAATTTGGATCTAGCGATATCGGTTTTCAGTAATCCTGTTTGTCTGGTGTTTACCCCTGCTTGATTTACATTAACTTTTAAGTAACTTTGAATGGAGGATGGCAACTTTCCACTGTGCCAGTCATGCACAAATAACAATGAAAGGATTTTGGGAAGATCGGTAATCTTTATAACTCTGTTTTTAAGGAATAGCGGGTCAGTATGCGAATTATATTTTTTGTTATTCACGATTCGTATTGCTCGTTTTTGCAATTTAAGTAGTTTGTTTACCGATCGCGAGTGACCCCATATCTCAATCCCATATAAGAGATGACTATGTACAAGCGTGTAATACAGCGATAGGAGGGCTCTTGGCGGTAAAATATGTTTTACTTTATTTAGTGAGTAAATGGCTCTGCCTACCTTGGAGCATATTGCAGATATGTGTTGGGTGTAGCTTAGTTTTTCGTCAATATATATTCCCAGGAATTTTATTGGGTTAGCTAGCTGTATGTGGTTGTTCTTTATGTGGATTATTTTGGGATTAGGGTTTGATTTATGAGGAGAGTTAATGATAATATAATTCGTCTTCCTAGTGTTCAGTGGCAGGCTATTAGCTGAGCACCATGTTTCCAAATTACTGAGCTCATTATTAGCCGTGTCACATAGGGCGTCAGTGTTATTGTCTGAAGTATATGCAGTAGTGTCGTCAGCAAATGATAACAGATTTAGACTGGTTGAATTTGATATGTCATTCATATATATTAGAAATAATATAGGGCCAAGAATAGATCCCTGTGGCACACCGCATCGAATATTCGAATAAAACGAATTTTCGCTTCGGTAATTAACATACTGCATTCTTCCCGTGAGATAATTCTGGAACCAGACGTTCGCAATGCCGCGGATGCCGTAAAATTCTAATTTCTTAATCAAAATATCGTGCTGTATGGTATCAAAGGCCTTTGATAGATCTAGGAAAACCGCTAGTGTACTGTCCTTCGATGCTTTGTTATTATTTTCACCTATATGTTGAAGAAACTGGAGGATTGGATGTATAGTACAATGACCCTTTCGAAAACCATATTGGTGAGGATAAAGAATGTCATTTTCATAAAGAAAACTATTTAGTCTAGTCAATATAATTTTTCCAAGGATTTTTGAAAATGACGGTAGCAAACTTATTGGCCTGTAGTTGTTAAGGATCTCAGCGTCACCTGCTTTATATAATGGTATTACTTTTGCGATTTTCATTCTGTCGGGAACGTGTCCACACTCAATGGATAGATTAATGATATGGGATAGTGGAATGGCTACCTCAAAAATAGTTTGTTTTACGAGAGAAGTAGAGATTTCATTACAGTCTTTGCTCGTTTTACTTTTTAATTTTCTAGTTACATCTACGATCTCCATCGGTGTAGTTGGGGAGATAAAAAAAGCTGTTCGGATGGTTTCCTGTTAAATACTGTGAATAATGTGTATCAGGCCTTTTAATTTGAGAGCTCGTTACCTCGCCAATGTTTGTGAAAAACTTATTGAATTCGTCTGCAATTATACTTGGATTTGTGATATTTTCGTTATTCACGGTAAAATTCGTTTGTAACTTTGTATTAGCGTTAGATTTGCCAATTACGTCATTTATTATTTGCCAAGTTTTTTTAATATTATGTTTGTTCTCTGTAAGAATCCTGTCGTAGTGTAGAGTTCTACTTTTCCTTTTGATTTTATTAAACATTTTGCAATAAGCTTTGTATTTACTTTTGTTTGCAGGAGTTGGGTTTTTAATTTGTTTTTGTATAATTTTAATTTGCTTCTCGAAGATGTCAATATACCCTTGGTGATCCAAGGCTGTTTTTGTATATATTTTTTTGACTTTTTTATTTCTATTAGTGGACAACTTTCATTGAATAACCGCAGATATGACGTTATAAAATTATTGTATGCTTCATTGGGGCACGATGAGTTTAATACATCGTTGAAATTATATTGTGAGAGTTTTATTTTAAATGTGTTAATGTTTTCTACATTCGTGTTTCTATAAAATACCTTCTTTTCCGTTTCCACATTTTGTTTGGAGTTGGAATGTTCACAATAGAAAGTTCCGAAATGGTCGGCTAGGTCTGTAATAATAATTCCAGTTTTTATTGGTTCTATGGTATTGCAGTAAATATGGTCGATAAGCGTGGCTGAATGTTCGGTGATCCCAGTCGGCTTAGTAATAACGAGGAGAAAACCACTACTAAACATATTATTAATGAAGTCATCAGTTGGTTTTTGATGAGAGATTTTCAATAGATCTATATTAAAGTCCCCAAGCAGGAGCCACCGTTTGTGTTCTGCATTAATTTTACCGCAGATGTTATTAATGTTTGTAATAAATTGTTCTAGGTCTGCTTTGGGTTGTGTATTTGGGCGATAGATTATTCCCACTATTGTCGGGTGGTTAAGTTTGCCACTTATTTCTACAAAAAGCGTTTCGCATACATGGGGAATAAAAACTGATAAATCTAGGCGAATTTTGTAATTTATGTTGTCTTTTATGTAAATGCCCACCCCACCCCTCCCGTCATCTTGTCTTACGTTAGTTAGTATGTCGTGGTATCCCTTAAGTTTCAAACAAGTATTGGACTGGACCTTAAAAATTTCAGTCAGTCCTATGATGTCAAAGGCATTGTCATTCGATTGCATTTCGGATAGAAGTTCGACCAGGTCTTCCGAGTGAGCATTAAGGCTACGACAATTTAAGTTAAAGACAGTGAGGGTTCTATTAAGACCACATATATTTTGCGAGAATTCTTGTGGCATGTAGTATCTACAGTTATTATTAAGGTTTGTGTATGGTGAATCAAATACGTCTCCAGTGTTGGGAGTATTTAGAGTTTGATCCAGGTACTGATTTACAAAGTTGTACTCATCATTATCCTGAACCTCGTCAAGTGTGACGCTGCCCGTCGCCATGCTTGCAAATGTATGGTTTAGAGAGCATTGTAAGACCGCTTCTGTTACCTATAACTTGAAAGACAATAGTATGCATTGGGATGGCAGCCGTTTTTGGGTCTATGATTACTAATGATAAAGTGAAGCAGCAATGTACCAGAAAAGATATGTTTTTGGCGAGACATTTTTTTATGCAACAGAGTAGCATTAGGGTTGTTGAAATTCCAAAAACTATAAATATAACATATATACATAATAATATAAAAGAAACAAAAAGTTTACTATATGTATACATTTAATTATGGTATACTGTTCTATTGGGGGAAATTTCCCCGGCCACCACAGGAATATCAAGTTTGATTGCTGTAGTAGAGAATATTCTTGTGTTTTTTTTGAAGGAATATACATGTATGTGTTTATGTATGTGTGTAAGTATTGGACGCTTCAACGCCGAAATGCATGTCTAGCTTGCATCTCTATCGCGTTGGCCAGGATTCATGAATGTCGATTATCACGTAGACAAGGTTTCATGAATGTCGTTTGTGCCAGAGAGACTAAAGTTCTTATCAGTCTCAAAGAGAGAGAGAGAGAGAGAGAGAGAGAGATTCCATCTCTATCGCGTGGACCAGGATTCATGAATGTCGATTATCACGTGGACAAAGTTTCATGAATGTCGATTATCCCAGAGAGACTAAAGTTCTTATCAGTCTCAAAGGGAGAGAGAGAGAGAGTGAGAGGGGGAGGCAGGCTGTCAGACTGACAGACAGATAGACAGACAAATAGTTAGACAGACAGAATAAATAAATAAATAAATAAATAAATAATAAATAAATAAATAAATAAATAAATAAATAAATAAATAAATAAATATGGCATTAAAACGTAGCACATTCTGCTTAAGTCTATTTACATAATCAGAATACACCACCAGGTGTGCAGTGGCTTAGTAGGTAGAGGTGCAGGCTGCAAGCCGAAAGGTCCTTGGTTCGCATCCCACCTGCAGCAACAGCTTTGTGTTCTTGGGAAAGATACTTTACCCCCATTGCCCATGTGGGGGCATGTCGGTGCTGTGTACTAAGGCATACTGCACGTTGTTGGTGCACCTGTCTTTGAACAAGGCTAACCCTGCTTGTGTAGTATGTTGGGGAGCTAACAGTTGCTCGCCGTTGCGCGGGGTTCTCTCCGGGTACTCTGGCTTTCTTTACCCGTAAAAATGCTGTAGTCGTGATTAGCAGTTGACCAGACATATGTGACCTTAAACACAAATAAATAAATAATAAAAGAACACACCATCCCATACCCATTTCACCCCATGCCTACAGTACGGCCGCCGTGGGCTGGTCACTTTCCACGGGTGGGAAATATTTCCACAGACACAATGATATTAGATTTCAAACCCTATTTACAGCAATAATCATCAAAAATTTAATTAATGAAGCACATCGTACAATCCGGGGCTTCATTAATTAAAATTTTATTGATGATGATTTTCTATTACCTGGTAAAAGCTTGCGTGGACATCCCTACCCACGCATGGATTGTGACCAGTCCACGGCAACTGTACTGTATGTCTACTCCACCTGCTACGTGCAGGGACCAATTCTAAATGGGTGGGTGTGTTTATAAATATTAATATTTTTTAACACCTGATAATAAAGTACTATAAGTTTATGAACAGCCACACAATTTACTTTTAATTACAAAACTCCTAATTCCTTATAAACATACATGAATGTTTATTAATTTTGTGGAATTTTTACACTGGGTATGAAAATTTTTTGGCTCTGCATGTTTGTTACAATTGCCCTCCCACTAGGGAGGAGTTCCTGAAATCAGTCTATACTGGATTGTGTGGTATTCCTTTGTGTAAGACAATGTATTCATTGTTATAATTTTGATGCATGAGCCCCCACAAAGTTGATCTGTTTCTCAGGCCATTTTTTGTAACATTGCATGCATGCGGGTGTTTTTTTATTTTATTTTTTATTTTTGTAATTATTTTTTTGCCATTAAAAGTTCATGTTCTTGGTTTGTTTTAGGCCTCATAATCTACAGAATAGCATGGGTGATGGTGTGTTCCATCCCTTATGCTATAACATAAGCCTTGTTGCACTCCAGAGACAAATTTATCAATTTTAATAACATGGGTAAAATATCGGACATGAACCATTTATTTTTTCAGCTCACCTTGACAAAGTCAAACTGGGCTTATCTAATCGCTCTCCGTCTATTGTCCATCCGTCTGTCGTCCGTCGAGTCGGCGTCAACGCCATGTTTTGGTCTTCTCCCCCAAAACCACTGTGCCAATTCAAGTGTAAGTTTGTGTGATTGATGGTCCCAAAGGGGTATTGCATTTTTGTTCAACTCAACATGCCGAGCCCCAATGGGAGGGGGTGAGGGAAAAATGCTCCAAACTATTCTAAAAATATTCTCATGAACCAGTGGGAACAGTGACTTGATATTTGTTATGGAGCTTCCTTTTGAGGTGTAGAATCAAGTTTGTTCAAATGTAGTTCATGAAGCAAAATTTAGCTTTGTAATGGGAGGGGTAAGATTTTTGGCACCGCCCAAAATTTATATTTTCTGAACCGATGGTCCGATCTGAACGAAATTCAGTATGTGGTATCATTGGGTCATAAGTACTTGACTCATGCAAAAAAATCCCGCAGCCCCATGGGAACCCAGGAGCTAAAAATAGAAATATTTTCAAACGCTGTGGATGAAAGTCAAATGTATTAAATAAATTAATATATAAGTTGACTTATGAACTACAGTATTGTCTCAAGTTCTGTTTGTCGGAAAAAATATACTTCTGTACGCTGTTAGTAGCTTACATGTGAGTCATTATGCGCGATTTGTTTCAAGTTTTTAGATCAAGAACACTTTAACATGGCGCCATCTGCCATACAAATTTCATTTGTTTCGTTTTTTTATTTCACCAGTTGAACATAATTAATTGTTGAATGGCCTTCGATGTGATTTTTAAGAAGGTTCCAATATTGACGAAATCTGTGCTCAAAATAGCTTTTTTTTCTTTGCGTAGCAAAATGCTACACATTTCCAAAAAATGAATCGCATTTTGTAAAAATTGCATAGCTATTTTTGTATACCAGAGTTATGTTATGCTGTTTTGTATTGAATTCTTCTAAGTAGATAGAATAGTTTCCATCCATTTCTGGGCATTTCCAAATGATCTGCAACACATGAAACATTTACTATGATTTTTTTAACTGAACTGCCTTTAGATGTTGCATGGACTTGGATATTTTCAATTGGCGTCTTGGTTGTTTAATAGAATTTTCAAAATGAAAGTTGGGATTTTTAATCTGATGGGCTTGAAGTTATTTTTGATGGACATTTTATGCAAAATGTTGTAAAAACAGGAAGAATTTAAACCAATAGAATTCATCTTACATATGAAGTTGCTAATGATGCTTGATGGAGAGTTAATCTGAGTTATGCATGGAATATTCCACAATCAGAAGTAAAGCATCTGTGAACTAGTTTTCAAATTTGTTTGCAAATTTTCATTTACATTTTGCGATACAAGATAATCAACTGAAGCCTAATAGGCTGCAGTTGATTATCTTGTATAGCAAAATGCTATACATAATTGAACATTGTATAGCTTTTTGCAAGTTTTGCATAGCAAAAAGCGACGCGACACCGCTTATTTTGAGCCCTGAACGATATATTGATTTCCCAAGTCGGGGTTTGTTTGTACCGCTGTAATTAGGGTATTGTTGCTCAGATCTCACCACTTACTGGCAAGAGTGGTCTCAGCCCACCATTGTGCCACAAATGTCACTTGAAATTTGGATTAGATGATATGATACTCAGAACGCGCTCAAATAAAATAAAAATTCGACAAGAAAAAGGTTACATGGTTATACCTTCCTTAAGAATGATTCCTTTATCCTCAGCTGAACACACAGGAAATGTCTCGGTTTGCCGAATCCCTGATAGTTAATAATTGTCGATATGGCTGTAAGCTGATTTATTATTTGCTCAGTTTGTCCAAATCACACAGAAACTGCAACAATAGTTTGTTTTAGGAAGTAAAATGTTTAGTACTATTAATACTTACTTTGGCGCCACGACTCAATTAACTGGTAAAGATAATAATAATAGTAATCTTAAAGCCTAGAATCCACAAACGGTGCTTAAGGTGCTCTGTACAATAATTATTGATTACATACATATACACACATACACTTACATTCTCTCACAGATACATTGATACATGGATCACTATTAATTCATTGGTGCCCAAAGCCACACCAGCAGCCAAGGCCATATCGTGGCGATAAAAGCGACATAACGTAAAAATGGGTATTGAATTAAAACAAAATAAAAGCAAACTACAACATTACCAAAACCTGTATGTGAGTATGACTTGACGAGTAACGAGGCAATCCTCATTGACTCAGTCACACTAAGGCAACTGGTAATGTCAGTTTAGGACCAACATTAAAATACCACTGAAGGAAATACCCTACAAAAAAGGTAGGCTTTAGTACCAGACTTGAATGATTGAAGAGATTTACTATTTTAGGTCGACTGGGAGAGACTTCCAAAGTCTTGTGCCAGCAACCGCAAAGGCCCTATCACCGGCACTAGTAAATTTGAATGCGGGCTGGACCAGACGGAATTGACCCGATGGCATAAGAGACCTCGGTGGTGTGTGGATGGTAAGAAGATAGGACAGGTAGGATGTTGCAGATCCCAAGATACACTTAAACACCAAAAGGACAATTTTATATTTAATTCTTTGCTTAACGGGTAGCCAATGTAACTCAGAGAGAACTGATGTTATATGGTAGTGCTTTTGGGTTCTGGTTATGACCCGTGCAGCACAATTTTGGATGTGTTGTAGCTTTTCTAGAAAAGATGTTTTAGAGCCAATCAGAAGAGAGATACAGTGGTCGAGGCGAGTGGCAACAAAGGCGTGGGCAAGCTATTGTGATGTTTGTGTATTAAAGAAGGGTCGAATTTTGCTAATATTTCTAAGATGAAAAAAAGACAGCGACAGACATGTTTGATATGTTCATCAGCGGCAAAATTTTGGACTATGGGCAACTTCACCGAGAGGTAGCACATAGACTGTGTACAGTAGGTGACCCAACACCAATCCTTGAGGGATGCCAAAGCGGAGTGTGACATTGTCTGACGACTCACTGCCAATAAGGACACACTGTGTATAACCATTAAGGTGCGGCGAAACCCAATTAAGTGGTGCTTGGTCAGTAGGCTTATTCTCACTGCCCGCCTTTCAATAAGTATTTTATGGTCTATGGTGTCAAAAGCGGCGCTTAAGTCCAACCAAACAAGGCATGCTAGGTTGTGCCTATCCGTGGATAGGAGGATATTATTTTGGACCCTTAGAAGAGCTGTTTCTGTACAATTAGATCTGTATGCAGATTGGTTAACTTCGGCTAGGCTGCCAAATGAGAGTTCCACTGAGAAGCCACCGCACGCTCAATAATCTTTGATAGGAATGAAAGATTAGATACCGCTCGGTAGTTTTTCAGATCCTCTGGGTCAAGTGTTGGAGTTTCGAGTTGAGGTATTACTAAAGCATGTTTCATGCTTGTTGGAAAACTCCAGACCGGAGAGAGGCATTGACAGTTTCAAAATCGCTGTAATTAACTCCGAAAGAGATGCTTTTAACAACCAAGTTGGAATGATATTTAGAACACATTGCTTAGATGGTGCCTTGGATGTTAACCTCTGGATATCTGTTGTAGCCAAAGGCTTGAATTGCGACAACCTTGCAACAGCTTTAATACATGAGCATGGATCAGATTGAGAGCGTGTATCGAGCGAAGATCTGATGGTCTCAATTGTTTCAGAAAAGAAAGAAGAAAATCTATCCTCAAGATGTTTGGATGACGCATGCTCTAGAAGTACGGTTGTCTTTTGATGATACAGAAACTTCTCAAGGACGACAGAAGGTGCATTAGGTGAATTCACAATAGCTGGCAGTAAGTCCGAAAAGTATTTCTGTTTCACGGATTTGTCCAGTTTGTTTACAACACTTCAGAATACCCGAGAATAGAAGTATTAATGCATTTTATAATCGCATGTTCTAATTGTTTTAGTAGCATACCGTCAAATAATTTAGTGGTACACTACCTGGGCAACCCGATATAAAAAATGAACATATTTGGGATGAGTTGAGGTGGAGCGATTGCGGATGGTGGGGGTGTTGATGATTAGTATGGATGGTGCTATGGGGAAGAGAGCGGACAGACAGCTTTGACCGGATTCCGACGGGGCCGCGTCCCGGGGTAATGTGCCTTTCCCCTTTCCTCCCCAGAGTGGAATGCCCTCAATTGGAAAGTAATTGAGTGAACAGTAAAACCGTTTGCTTATTCTCGATTGTCCATCGTGACTTGGTCTTGATTTTAAATTATTTTATTTCCTGAATATCAACCTACTGACATATTGGTGTATCTCGACCCTATCGCGATAACACATAACAAATGAATTCTTAACAGCACAATGCTGCATGAGTGATACACCATTATAAAGACGGATGTATATTCTGCCACCAAGAGTAAACCTATTGTTGTCGCTTCTTCCACCAATGCACTTCCTTATGAACGTTATCAGAGAAATATACAAAATAATACTTGGAGCACAGAGAGAGCAAAGCGGAGCAAGTATTGCGGAATTAAGTGAAAGTCTATCGATCTACGGTCTTAAGTTCGGACTCAGTTTGTTGTGTTTACTGAGAGAACCGCGAAGTCCCATCAGCCGTGGCATTTTGTTATTCCTTACCAGACGATTTTTCAACACAGGTTCCAGATTTGGATTCAGCTTGGGTAACCTCACGAACTTGTCGTGCTCAGCAGAACGAAGACCAGTTTCAAATTATCTGATATTTATTAATAATTCTATTAACAATATTTGCGACTATCCGTCATTATCTCTGGCATCAATTTTACAAAGTAACAAATGTTCAATTAAAGTTCATACCATACAATAATAGTGGCGGCATCCATCTTACTTCTTGTAGGTAGGTTTCTGCTCATCGGGAGCCCAGAGACAACTTGCCCAAACACCCTGAAATCGGTGCTTATATTTACCAGATTTCTGATGAAAGACTTGAGTTTGTGGCTACCAGTCAGCGGAAAAGCTAGGGAAATTCCCCTGACGTGGCGGTCTCCATTGTTAGACTCTCGTCCTGCAATGCAGTCTGTCGGTCAGTCTGCATGCAATCTTATGGAGTTGTCCTCCACAAACACATTCCGCCGGGGTTTTATTAACTGGTTGAGTGCAAGATTATTTTTGGAAGTTGGAATTTGTTCATATAGATTTGCATTATTAAAAATTATTGGAGAGTGCCTTAAGGCACTCTCCAATAATTTTTAATAATGCTAATCTATATAAACACAATTGTATTTGCTTATGACTGAATAGGAAATTTGTGTAAAGAATATGAAGAATTTAGTATGGTACCCTCATGTTTCTTGAAAGCCATGATAGTGGCTTCCAGCACTCAACCAGTTAACCGGAGGAATTCCTTGGTGGATTGTGTAAATCTGCAATTTCAGCATCATGTGATCGCCATGAGTGTTCTGGGAGTATGATCCAGGGGTTGCTGACAGATATGACAGCTCAAATATTACCAATTCGGAGATTTCTGTCTGTGATATGATGTCTCCATCAATCAATCTCTTATCAGTGCTTCCACTGAGTGCAGGCCAGAGTACTTCTGTACCCTGACTGTTAGTTTGATGTAATTTTCACAAGTTTCATATGATTCCAACATTAAGAGAAATTGATAATAAAATGAGTCCCATTTAAGCTATCAGAATAGGTTTATACTTCAATACTTCATGGAATAGCTGTAGCTCTTCTTCCGAGCTTGATCATCCCCTGAGGGCTAACTTCGCAACACAAGTAGACAGCGGCACGCCGGCCTGTTTGTGCTCGAAAACACCAATAAAGAAATTTTGAAGATGAAGAAGAAGAGAAATAAATAATAAAACGGAAGGGTGCGTTGGAAACTTCATCGCAGGCAATTTTATATTTGTTTATTATTTTCAGTATTTGTACCTCTTATCAGTGTTTTTTGTGAAATAAACTATTGATTGATTGATTAATACATAGGTCTATTTTGGTATCTCATCGCCCATGTTTGTTTGACATGGATATAACCAGACAATTGTATGTTCAAATCTGGAAGTTATTGTTTGTGAAAATAAAATCGTTTTTCAAAATCTGATCAATTGTCATCATTTGATTAACCTTGATCATTCATCCAAATTGTAAATCCTCAATATTGTACATACATACATTGTATGTTGACCACAAACTTCAGGGTACTCGCCGTATTTTGCAGACATGTTTTAATACAACATGCTTATCAGCTTGCTATGAAGACTGTGGACAAATAATACCCAAGAAAATTATATAAATATAGAGATCACCACGTTAACATTTTTAAAATATAGAAAATACCGAGTAGGACTCTGAGTATCCATTTCAGTTGTTGGGTGTCAGCAATTGGTTAAAAAACTGTCGAAAATAGAAAAAAATGGGGGAAAAGGTGTTTGGGTGATCTAACATGTGGAATGTTAAAAATTATATCATTAAACCTTTTTTTCATGCGTTTTCAGATAAAACGATTGGCTCACACGATTCTGTTTTTTCTTTTCATAACTCAATGAACCGAAAAAACACAATTAGGTCCGCCCCCAGCCACGCCCCTAAAATACCAGTCTTTGGAGTTGCAACATGGTGTCAAATCAATAGAAGTTAGAACACTGGCACGTTCTAAATGTGAAAAAGAAAAATAAATTTATATTACTAATTTATCACCATGAAATTATTTATAAAATATTTAAATGACCGTGGTGGGTCAATTTTTCTTTTTCTTCACACCTGTATTTATTTGACATTTCAATTTTTACGCACACTGGCTGATCGTCTGCGTTCATCGTTTTACCCAAATCGATTGTAAACAATGGCTGGTCACGACGAATACGGCAATTTTGACATTGCAAATTTGAATACGGCAGTGTCATCTGGCTTTATATCTAACTTCACTTTTACAAACTGTGTTTTTCAGTCCTCGGGAAACGGTCAAAACCAAAATACAATGTAATACTGCTGGCCTACTTCCACCTACCACGGAACGTAATTTTTACGTGAAGTGAACAGTTGAATGAAATTTGAGGGAGGCGTGGCTTATGACGTTTTTTTTGCATTACGTAATTCATTGGTCAATAAAAAAATTAATGACATAAGTGCATTTGACTTGGAAAGTGTGTCAAGTGCTACCTGCATTTCAATAATATGCGCCCTCTTTTATGCCAGAAAAATAATATGTCTACCAGTTTTAGTTCTTAAGTCTTCGTTCGCTGAAGTAGAGGACGACTAACATTATTTGTTTATTTGGGTCGCGAACGTTTAATTATAAGGAATGATCGTTTCTTTTTGTCTATTTCTTGAGTTATGAACCCCAAAAAACAAAGTCCAAACATCGTGTAAATGGGCTACGCCCATTTACACAGTTTTGACTTTGTTTTTTGGGGTTCATAACTCAAGAAATAGACAAAAAGAAACGATCATTCCTTAAATGTTCCTGGAGAATGTTTTCCTGATCTGCTACACAATACATAAGTGTATAAACGGGCACAATGTTAATATTGATTGTGAACGAATTGTGAAGAGCTCTCCTTCTCTTCTTGTATGGAGTGCATAATATTGGATAAAGTAAAAGCATCCTTTGTCAGCAACTACTAAACATTCCAATGGTCAGGTCACTGCAGTCAGTTCTTATCCTACTCTGGAGAATGTTAAGACATCTCTTAAATACTTGGCGGTTTACGATTTTTTTTTCTATTCATTCGGTTATACTTTTCTTTTTAATTCACTGGGTAAATTTTACTTATTAATGAGCGTTATTCTTTATTCAAGTGAAAACTAATCGATTCCCCGATAGAGAGTGGAAGTCGAGTATACCTCTTTTACATCACTTACGAACTGACTGTCCTGCTGTCGTCCCGAGAGCAACAAAGCTACTCAACTAGGTTTTCTGATCTGTCGTTAACCCTTTACCCAATATAACGTTAAAAACCTGTCAGCACTATTCACAAGAATCACCATACGATTTCCATTATCTTTTCCAATTTTGTCCCCAAAGCCTAGCTTATGATCCGTCATTGGAACGCGCTCGTAATGAGTGATCATAAGATTTGTTTTCGAAGTAAAAAATAACAATAATGGTTATTCAAGAATTTTGTTTGTGTGAGCTTTTCATGTTAGGTAAAGGGTCATACAAGTCGTACTTCTATACGGTTCTGCACGTAATAACTCTTGAAACTATAGTGCACCCATGATCCAACTCTCTATGTGTAATAGAATAATATCCGAATACAGTGAGTCTAGAACTGGGGTAAGAATGTGAGATGGAAGCATATGTACAAGATTGTGCCACCAAAATACCACGGAGCACAGTTACAACCAGAGTGATATCATTCGATCTTTCAAAGGCACAATCAGTGCTCCAGCCCAAGGATCTTAGGTTCGAACCAGAATTTAGCTGGTCCATCGCCTCCTGCACCTACCATGCTTCCACAAAACTCGAAGGGTATTGAGTGGGCGATAATTCTACATGCGAACGGAAACCAAACCCGCAGGTACTCCAGAGGTATTCCCGACCCACGTACTGCTTTTCCGTTAATTGTCATCAAACGAGTCGGGGCCCACGGGTGAGACATTCAGGCCCGATCCATTGTACAGCCGACGAGTATGCATTGAAGTAATCACCATTATTTTATCTATGAACTGCCACTTCGATTCGGCATTCCATAGACTGCTAACGAGATAATTCCAAATTAGAGTGACTAACTGAACGTGGGGGGGGGGGGGGGGGTGCACCACCTTTCTTTATTCGCGCACAAAAGCTGCGTAATTGACTTATGAGTATAACATTTTTCAGGACACAGATCATCTATACTTTTTATCAAAGCATTCTTAGAGACATTTGTAAGTATGTGTTACAACACAAAATATATATACGGGTTACGCGCGTATTTTTCAGTCAAAAGCGCCACATTGACTCAGGCCTTCATCAGCTATTAATATTTTATCCCATACTTTGCGGATAACAAGCTTGAAGTAAATGTTTACTTTATTCCAGAAGGGCATTTCATTTCTATTGTACGTTTAACACGGATAAATATTCTTTGTTGTTGTGATGTCGCCAACAGCATCATACATCCACAACGACAGAACAGCGCAATGCTTTCTTAAGCGTAAAAAATAAGCTTTTAGCTTTTTATCGTAACTGTTCTTCATTTAACCCTTTACCCAACGTAACGGCCAAAACCGGCCAGCGCTATTCTCAAAAATCGCCAATTAATTTTCAAAATATTTTCATTTTTTGTCTCAAAAACATAGGTTATGACCCCTCGTTGGAACGAGCTCGCCGAGCTCGTTCCAACGAGGGGTCATAACCTATGTTTTTGAGACAAAAAATGAAAAAAATTAGTTATTCAAGAACGTCGACATATGCGATATTGCTTGGTGATTGAACCTCATCAACTCGATGTGATAGAACATTGCTGATCTGTTTATTATATTTCTGCACTTAGGTAATAGTTAAATAGAATAGTCAAGTAAATAGAGAAGTGAAAAAGGGGAAATCTATTTTGGTCGAAAGCAGGTGACAAACTTTTAGTTCCAGTTGCTTCCTCGGTGTGTTGTTTATCTCCAGTTCGCACTTGGTGTACTCGATCTGCCTTATCATCTCGGTTAATCTTGCACAAAGCTAATCTAGGTTAGACAGCAATCGTTCAAAATGAATTAATGAATTTGTACCATATCAGTAATGTTAAAAATCATAATTAACTGATAGTTTGTGGGTTTTCAGTCTTTTGTGTTGCGAGAGGTGGTAGATGATGACGCAGCAGGGCTCAAAATAAGCGGTGTCGCGTCGCTTTTAGCTATGCAAAACTTGCAAAAAGCTATACAATGTTCAATTATGTATAGCATTGCACTGGACCAGTCCAAATATACCATTGCAGTTTAAGGTTCCGTTGTAACGGTATTAACTTCCATCTATACGATAAATTTAAAACAATTTTCTTTCTGTAACTATGGTAAGCGAGAGAGAGAGAGTTGCGTTGTCAAAAATATTTACTACATTACTTCATATGTAAGATGAATTCTATTGTTTTGAATTCTTCCAGTTTTTACAACATTTTGCATAAAATGTCCATCAAAAATAACTTCAAGCCCATCAAATTAGAAATCCCAACTTCCATTTTGAGAATTCTATTAAACAACCAAGACGCCAATTGAAAATATCCAAGTCCATGCAACATCTAAAGGCAGTTCAGTTAAAAAAAAACATAGTAAATGTTTCATGTGTTGCAGATCATTTGGAAATGCCCAGAAATGGATGGAAACTATTCTATCTACTTAGAAGAATTCAATACAAAACAGCATAACATAACTCTGGTATACAAAAATAGCTATGCAATTTTTGCAAAATGCTTTTCATTTTTTGGAAATGTGTAGCAGAAAAAAAGTTATTTTGAGCACAGTGACGCAGATATCACCTATTCTCGTTTTCGATTTTTATCAGACTGTGCGCGTTTGGCCATAATCAGTGGTATCACAGTTCTTCTCATACTGAAAGAGAGGATTGATGAATGAAGTCTTGGTCATATCAATAATAGGTATATAAAAAGTACGTTTCCTTGCTCGACGTATTTCAATTGAGATAGTCGGGAAAGTTCTCGAGGTGTCCGAACACTCTCTGTCAGCATCAGTTGTGGGGTTGATGCTGTCACAGCGGACCGTCCTATCGGGTGGGGACGTAAAATGGCTGTCCTCTACGCGGAGAGAGACACACTCCGTGCAGGCTAAAGATCCCTTCGTAGTATTCGAGAAGAGCTAGGCCACGAAGTTGCAGCCATGAAGGTCATCCCACAAACCTACGCCATTGGGCCAAGGAGAGGCGTTAATATAAGTTGCATAACTTGTTCGCCAATCCTTGTAAAACAAATAAGATTAAATTGAGATAGTCTTGTTTAACCCTTTACCCAACGCAGACGATATCAAAATTTATTATTTTAAATATAATTTTTCCAAATTTGGCATATTACGGGGGCGAATGCGGCCGATTCGTTGGGTAAAGGGTTAAACAGTTCTCGTTAAGTCATTTCCACCCAAAGCAACAATAGTTTTTTTATGATGTTTTGTTTACTTTAATATTTTTAAAAAATGAATTTTATGATTTTGTAAATGGTCACTTTGCACTGGACCAACCCAAATATACCATTGTAGGTTAAGGTTCAATGGTATATTTGGGCTGGTCCAGTTCTATGTATGTTTCCTCGCTCGGCGTATTTGAATTGAGATATTCCTGTATGATCAATTCTCTCTAAGTTATTTCCACCCAAAGCAACAATAGTTTTTTATGACGTTTAGTTTACTTCGATATTTGTAAAAAATGTATTTTATGATTTGGTATAAGGTCACTTTGCACTGGACCAGCCCAAATATACCATTGCAGCTTAAGGTTCCGTTGTAGCGGTATTAACTTCCATCTATACGATAAATTTAAAACATTTTCTTTCTGTAACTATGGTAAGCCAGAGAGAGAGTTGCGTTGTCAAAAATATTTACTTGCTCGTAATTCTGTTAAAGGCATTGCCCTTTCTCATCATTTCAGTTTTTTATACATCCATTAAAAATTTCAATGCATTCAATGCATTTCATTTTCTCGATGAAGTCGTAAGTCAACAAATGCAATCATTGTTTTATTTCAATTAACAGGCTTCAACATCGCAAAGCGGAATCATTTAATCAAAGGTTAATGTTATTTTTACTAAAGCTGATTACCCAAGTTAGCGTCCAAATGTGTCAAACATGTCCCCATGTGCCTGCTGGAATGCACAATAAAATACCCTTTCTATTCATTTCAATTACTAGCGTAATCGAGACAACAGAGTAAGGTATGTGAGCGAACAATATACATTCTCTTGCTGAAGAAAGTCTGAAGGACACCACGGCTGCACTTTTTTGAAATACTAATAATGCAATATGTACAGTTAAAATTAGAAGTCCTGTCACGAACTGTTGACTTATCTAGGCTTAATTGCGCGTAGGAATTGCGCGCAATTGCCGTATCGAATGGCATGCAAAGCACGACAGGTTCTCCTGGTTACTCATAGCAAACACAGACAATGTTTCTGCCAATAGACCTCCGGGTTACCCGGAGGTCCATTGGCTGAAACATTGCTTGTGCACAGGCTATATGTACAGAATTTGATAGCCTTACTATGGTCATAACGCATAGAGTAACGCGCAGATGGACGTGCTATTTGCGCGCATTTCACGACAGGACTTCTAGTTTTAACTGTGTAGTATAGTACAGAGTCGTGATAGGGTGACATTCGTAGTGCATTTGGGCCTGTTTAGGAAATAATTTACACAAAGGAATATGAGAATTCGGAAGATCGGTGAGTGTACATTTATTATTATCAGTCAGTAAGTATTTTAATAAAAGCATTGTTTTATAATTAAATGATTATCAAAGGTTAGCTACGATAATTATGAAAATGCCGGAGTACTATAGATTAGTTATCTTGCAGGTAATACCGGATGAATTTGCCTAGACACCCAGCTGAATAAATTAATGAACAAATATATAGTCACTAGAATAACTGATTAGGTAATTAACAAATAAATATAAAGTTTGCGATTTTCAATTAAGGCTATTCTTGAGAGAATAAATGGTCGACCATAAGGTGTGTGTTATATTTGTTGTAAGATCATTTTTTATAGCTATTGTATATTTTTTCTATACTGGTGAATAAACATATCATAAAGTTTTATATTTTCGCCTCGCCTTGTTATTATTAAATATTAATGACGGTCTGAGGGACCTGTCATCCCATCGACCCCACCATAGCAGCCAGTCATATACTAGCTCTTGTTCGTTAGAAGCCATACGTTATGACCGAAGCGTCTGCGGCGCGGGATGCCTAACGGGTGACTAATAGTGACCAATAGGATTGAACTGACGGTTATAAATAAGGTTGACATGTAATTCAAGAAAGAATAAATGTTCCAGCATTTTAGATGTCCTAGGCCCATTATTATTCTTATCCTGTGTTATCCATAACACTCGATTTGTCGGTGTTTTCAGGCAAATAAATATTTACTCTTCCCGTGACATTACACTGCCGTTTTTAAAACCAGGTTGATCATTACCTAAAGCCTCCCACCCGCGTTCCACGCAGCCAATTACTGATCCGATGATAATTCCACAACTAATGCCCTTTCATTTGATCTCGATCTCTCTGCTGATCTTTTAGGGTCCGAACTATTGAACAATACAGAGCAGTACAGGGCTGCCTCTTACTTGGTGGACACTTTCACTAAACTGCAACGGTTGGGTAAACAACTTGAGCTTGATTAATTTGAGGGTATTGGCCATTATTTCTATATGACAATCTTTCTTGTCTGTTATGGCCTCTGTTTTGCCTCCATGTGAATACTTGACCAGGCAATAACTTCAATGCGTACTGTTTCTTCTGAGCGTGCGTCACTTGTACTACGGTTATGCTTTCGACTAATTTCAAAGTCAAACAACAGATAACACGAAACATCGGTGCGGTGATTTAATGGCATTTCGAGTCACGAACACTGTTGTCATAAAGTTATGGCAACGTAGTATGTGACTCTTAGTGTCGTCGCAGTGTTGGATCAGATAAGTTGTTACATAGAACCTGTGTTGTGGCCAGAGTGTCACAATTGCAGTTGGGTCAATTGACTTGAAACAAATCTACTTCAGAAATAAAAGTTACCTAGTCTGTGCTAAGATAGGCTGTATTTGTCCCACTATAACTTTTTTTCAACTTGGTTTTTTTTCTTCTCTCATTTCATTCTCTCTTTGTTCTTAACACTCCTGTTATTTTTTGTTTCTTCTCTCATTTCATTCTCTCTTTGTTCTTAACACTCCTGTTATTTTTTGTTGTCTCTTTTCTCCTCTATTAAAGGTTAAGAAATGTTACTTGCAATATATAAACCTGTCTTTGCATTTTACAAATACCATATGTATTCGGGGAAAGAACTCACATAAGCCTAATGCTCACTGCCTAACCCTGCCCATAATCTCATAGATTCGGTTATCAAGATAATATTACAGACCATGATGTTGTGCATTATGTATAGGTATGTTCATTTTGTTGTCAAATGTGGATTGCGTGTATTATAGCATTCTTGCTGAATGAACAGTTTTTTTTCAAATTAAAGATTCTATGCAAAAGTAATTAATAGAATTTTAATGAACATGAGGTAATCTGAGACTGGGACAAGGCATGTGTTACTGTTTTAAAAAAATCATGTTACAAATGATTAAGTTACTACATTGAACCAGCTGTACACAACGAAATAAAATTCCAAATAAAGATTCATGGGTTGTTTCTGTTCATCCGCTATATTTGGGCGCTCGGTGGTGTTGCGGTAACCGGTTCTCGTCAGATCACCGAAGTTAAGCAACGTCGAACCCGATTAGTCCTCGGATGGGTGACCGTCTGAGCGATCGATTCGGACTCCCGCGTTGTGTCCTTGGGCAATGCGCTTAACCCCGATTGTCCGCATGGGGGCATGATGACGCCGTGTACTATGGTGCACATGTCTTCAACCAATTTAACCCTGCCATTGCTGTAGTGCGGAGTCACGATGTTGGGGAGCTGGCAGCTGCTTGTCGTTGCTCGGTGGTTCTCTCCGGGTACTCCGGCTTCCTCCACCCGCAAAACTGACACGGTCATGATTAGCCATTGTGCATAAGTATGTGACCTTAAACACCAATAAATAAATAAATAAATAAATAAATAATCCGCTATATTTGGGCGTGGGAATATTATTCGCTGATAAATTAGAATGCTGGGACCTTAGGGCGTAGTCACAAGTATAATATCCATTTTAAAGCTTCTACTTATTCAATTTCCTGTTATTTTTTATTCGTTTCTTTATTTCTTATTTGTCCGGACAAAACTCGCCGACATAAAGACAGAACGCGGATATAGTATTTTAATTAAGGGTTTATAAACCGTGACATTTCCGTGAGAAATTATCGAAGCAAGCACAAATCATGCGATTAAATTCCAAGACAGAGCATTGATTTCAAGTGTTTTTATTTTTCATTTAATTTTCCAAAATCTCGTCCAATAAAACGACCAGCAAATTGCTTATAAAACAAACATCTGACACGTAGTTGATTGCGAACTTGGCTGATAAACATTATATAGATTCTTCCGGATTAAAAAGTTGGCTCCTAGCACTCTGGTAGTATTTCAAAGTTTCCCCCACTGACTCCATATTGACCACGTACAATGAAAAATGTAATAAAATATATCTTGTTTGACAGTGCTCAAAGCTCTGTGCAAACAAGATATAATTTGTTGAATTCACAGTTGCATTATGAGAAAAAAATTCTGCTGCGTTCAGAGGGTTAATAATGATTTGCTTGAACATAAATTAGTACAATGACGTTGCCAATTTCAGTCATGACATGGATTATAGGACATAATTCCTTTTGGACAGAAACCCACTAGGTCAATACATCCTCACAAAACATAGTTGTGCCGAGATAATATTGGGACGGGCTCATAGAACTGATAGTGGGTCCCTACTCTATATTTTTTTCAAAAACTGAAAAGTCGTTTCTCAAGGGATAATTGTGCAATTGTCGATAGCCGGTTTGAAAGGTAAACAGTTAATGAAATATCCCATACTTGAGTTTGGATAATAATCAATCGGTGTTTAGAGTTATTCGGGAAGAGATTTCCCTGGCGGGTCGCGTCGCGTGTTGTATCTCGTCCTGTGAGGTACTGACCTCACGCCATGCAATGCCACACCCTAAGTGACAGATCGGAACTTCATTTCTTGAAGACAATTCTCATTAGTTGAACAAGACATTCTCTTCCACAGTTAATTAAACTTACATTACCGTCATCAATGGGTTGTAGTATTAGCACATAATAATCATATGCTGATCTACCATTCATCAAAGGCCCCGCACTCGGGACATCGCCTCTCGAATGGCCCTTACAATGTGGATTCCGAGAGGTGGTGTCTTACTTTCTTGCATTCTACCAAGGAAGTGCATGCATTAATTTATTCTGCTTGGGCTGTGCCATTTTTATGGTGATATTACGGATGCTCTCTGCTGTATACCTCTCCTCTGGTTTTGTGTCCTATGGTCCACGTAGGAACTCTGTACGATCTGGACTATTCCTCTTTCTAAATAACAGATTTATGATTTGTTACTGCAAATGTTAACCCTCTCTTTTGCATCCTTTCAATTTCATTCCGCGACTACCAGATCATCGCCTGAGTGCTAGAATGTCCTATGTCTCCTGTGGGGCATAGGGAATTCTAGTACTCAGGCAACGAGATGATACATAGTATTCAACACGGAAAACGGTATTTATAAGCTGGTAAACGTGCTGGTGAATCTGTATTGTTCACTGATACATGTTATGGGTACTTCACAACTTATTGTTTGTATTCTATTGTTCATCCATTGTATTGAGCGTGCGGGAGCTCAGTGGTTATGGCATTGGATTTTGAACGGAAAGGTGTACGGTTCCATCCCCAGCAGCGGTACTGCGTTGTGTCATTTGGCAAGGCATTTAATCTCGATTGCCGAAGTGGGCACAGTGGCGCAGCGTACCAAGTCGTACTGCACGTCGATTGTGTACCTGTGTTTAACCAAATGCTAACCCTGCATGTGTGGAGTCAGTACGCGGAGGAGTCTGACAGTTGTTCTCAGCTGCTCGGTGGTTCTTTCAGAGTACTTCAGCTTCCTTCGGCTGTAACAAACAGTCCAAAAGGACTTAATCCTGGCTGTCGAAAGTGTCGTTAAACCCCGGTAGAAAAAACATACATTGTATCTTTATGTTTGATATTTGTCTTGTTGTATGCATCATGAATTTTGCTACATAAATATTGTTTAGACAAAATATCATATATTTATGAAGAAAATTAAATTATATACTGTTGACTAATGATGCAGAATATATTTTATAAATGAGGCTATCATGTAGAGGAATTCTTATGAGTCACGATTCGACATAAAATTTCTGAACTGAGTTCATTAAAATTATAAAACTTGAGTAAAAATACAAATGAAACAAAATACTGCATTTTGATTGGCTGAGAGGTACGGTGTAACTTGCAATCCACAGTGGCATTTTTTACACCGTGTTTAACCACGGTGTAAAAACAAGAATATACAAGAGCAAGCTATATGACTAAAAAAGTAACTATTTTTAATTATTAATTCATACCTTCTGCTCGGCTTTGTTAGAACAAAATAAAAATACAGGAAATTTAATATTTATGTGCAATAAAATATTGCAGATATGGACGTCATTGGAACTGGCTCATTGAGCCAGTCCCAATGACATCCATATTTGTCTGGCTTTATTTAAGAAACTTGTAAAGTACAAATTTTCTGTCAGTTTTTTCCCACAATGTAGTTTAAAGTATTAAGTACACCCAAATTCTTGGAAATAAATCCGTTATCCTTGTGTTTGTCAGGGTGTATGGGAATTTACACCTGTTTGGGAACTCATACACTCTTCTGCTTCGTATGTGAGGGGGATTTTGTCAGCCTCTGAAAACTAAAGTGAGAGGATTATGGCCAAAGGGATTTTTTTCCAAGAGGATTTCACCCCAAAGGGATTTTGTCAGCCTCTGAGAACTAAAGAGAGGGGACTATGGCCAAAGGTGTTTTTGCTCAATGGGGTTTCACCCCAGAAGGATTTTGTCCAAATGGATTTTGTCTCGATACCCTGATATAGGGCATCTCTTGCCATGATAACAATCGAGTTTGAGCATATTTTAACCCAGTGAGATGAACTGCCGGCTACATTTTTAACCCTTTACCTAACATGAAAAGCAGACGACACTTGCAAAAAAAATTCTTGAATAACTAATTTTTTTCATTTTTTGTCTCAAAAACATAGGTTATGACCCCTCGTTGGAACGAGCTCGACGAGCTCGTTCCAATGAGGGGTCATAACCTATGTTTTTGAGACAAAAAATGAAAATATTTTGAAAATTAATTGGCGATTTTTGAGAATAGCGCTGGCCGGTTTTGGCCGTTACGTTGGGTAAAGGGACACGTTTCTTCAGTAAAAAATATTGCCTCCAAAAAACGTAACAAAAACATAAGCAATATATTTGAGGCAGACAATTGGAAAAATAGGGTGAGGAATTACATAAGCAGTAATCCCTCCATTACACAGTAATTTGCCCCTAGCTATAGTCATGTGTTATACTGTTTACTTTTGAATCTCGAATTGTTCCTTTTCTGCTCTTCTATTCTGTAATGTTTTCATATAACAAATCTTTGAATAAACTATTGCTTAACCCCTTGAACACGAAAGGCCGCTTGTCCGACCCAGGATCGTGATACGACCTGAATTCATAACGTAGATAGTTCGTCGCCTGAGTGCTAGAATGTCCTATGTCCCTTATGGGTCCTCTACGGGACATAGGGCATTCTAGCACTCGGGCGGCGAGTTATTTAGTGAATTTGTATGGTACACTAATAGGGCTGTCGCGATTATTCGATTAATCGATTGCTGATCGATTACGCCGAAATCGATTAGTATTTTTCGTTGTCGAAGAATCGGTAAATTTTACCCCGTTTTGGACGTTTAATAACTTTAAAAAATGAAAAAACTATTGTTTCTTAATGTAAAGGGTCAAGAACGTCGACGTTAAATCTCAAGAAGCCGTTAGAAGCATTTGCCTCAAGTAAACAACGAAGACGATCCTCTTTTAGGTACATTCAATGGTTTGATGTTCTGAACTTCTGAACCGTCAGTGTAAAAATCAAGGCCGGTCGTCAGTTGTGTTCTTGCGAAGTTCGCAACTGACGACCGGCCTTGATTATTACACTGACGGTTCAGAAGTTCAGAACATCAAACCTTTGAATGTACCTAAAAGAGGATCGTCTTCGTTGTTTACTTGAGGAAGGTCAACTGACTTGAACTTTATTTTTAACGACTTAAAGAGAGGGAGATGTGGGGACGGGGTCATCTATGTACGATTAATCGATTATAATCGATTATTTGCGACGATTAATCGATTCCTAAATTAAAAAATCGTGACAGCCCTCTATACTAATCAAGATTTTCAACGTGCAGTCCGCAAAGTAATGAATATAGACTCTACCTGTTGATGGTTCTGAACTGCCACGACATATGCCATCAGTGTTAAACAAATAATTAGGAAAAAATAAAAATTTGACTCTCGCTTTGTGTCCCCAACACTAGCCAGTTCTGGGAGTTACATAAGGTATTGGGTAATATTATTTATTTATTTATTTATTTATTTATTTATTTATTTATTTATTGGTGTTTTAAGGTCACATATTTATGCACAGCGGCTAATCATGACCGTGACAGTTTTACGGGTGGAGGACGCCGGAGTACCGAGAGAACCACCGAGCAACGACGAGCAACTGCCAGCTCCCCAACATCGTAACTCCGCACTGCAGCACAGGCAGGGTTAGATTGGTTGAAGACATGCGTACCATCGACGTGCAGTACGCCATAGTACACGGCGTCATCGTGCACCCACGCGGGTAATGGAGATGAAGTGTCTTGCCCAAGGACACTACGCGGTTGCCGCAGGTGGGATTCGAACCGAGGACCTCTCGGCTTGCAGCCTGCACCTCTACCCACTGAGCCACGGCGCTCCCCTACCTGTTGATGGTTCTGAATTGACACGACATATACCATCAGGGTTAAAGGGTTAAACAAATAATTAGGAAAAAATAAAAGTTTGGCTCTCGCTTTGTGTGGCCAACACTAGCCAGCTTTTTTTTTAAATTTGTCAAAAAATTTCAACAAAACCATATCATGTGACCCCTCATTGGAACGAGCTCGACGAGCTCGTTCCAAAGAGGGGTAACATTATATGGTTTTATTGAAATATTTTGAAAAATAATATTGTTTTCAGCTGCTGCATTTGCATATTACGCGGGCGGATGTGGCCGATTCGTTGGGTAAAGAGTTATGCTCATTCCAATGGAATTTGAGGCATAATTTGGAAAAAGAGGGTGAGGACTTACATAAGCAGTAATCCCTCCATTACACAGTAATTTGTCCCTAGCTATAGTCATGTGTTATATTGTTTACTTTTGAATCTCGAATTGTTCTTTTTTGCTCTTCTATTTAAGGAATGATCGGGGTTTTTTTTTGTCTATTTCTTGAGTTATGAACCCCCAAAAACAAAGTCCGAACTGTTTAAATGGGCGTAGAAGAAACGACCATTCCTTATAATTAAATGTTCGCGACCCAAATAAATAAATAGTGTTAGTCGTCCTCTACTTCAGCGAACAAAGACTTAAAAACTAAAACTGGTAGACATATTATTTTTCTGGCATAAAAGAGGGCGCATATTGACCGTTTCCCGAGAACTGAAAAACACAGTTTGTAAAAGTGGAGTTAGATATAAAGCCAGATGACATGAAATTAGTTGAATTAGCAATGTCAAAATTTCCTTATTCGTCGTGACCAGCCATTGTTTACAATCGATTTGGGTAAAACGATGAACGCAGACGATCACCCAGTGTGCGTAAAAATTGAAATGTCAAATAAATACAGTTGTGAAGAAAAAGAAAAATTGACCCACCACGGTCATTTAAATATTTTATAAATAATTTCATGGTGATAAATTAGTAATATAAATTTTTTTTTTTTTTTCACATTTAGAACGTGCCAGTGTTCTAACTTCTATTGATTTGACACCATGTTGCAACTCCGAAAATTGGTATTTTAGGGGCGTGGCTGGGGCGGACCCAATTGTGTTTTTTTCGGTTCATTGTGTTATGAAAAGAAAAAACAGAATCGTGTGAGCCAATCGTTTTATCAGAAACGCATGAACCGAAAAAAAAAGTTTAATTATTCTGCAATGTTCTCATATTACAAATCTTTGAATAAACTATTTTATTTAACTCTTTGGATACGAAAGGTCGCTTGTACGGCCTAGGATCGTGATACTAGGGCTGTCGCGACTATCATTTTTTTGTAATCGACTAATCGTGACCAGTAATCGACGGTTAGTCGATTAATAGTCGCTTCCCATGATTTTTTAGCAAATCATTCTTCTGTTCGTAAAACTCTGAAAATGACAATGGCACCAGTGTGTTCAGACGAAGTGGGGTTGTGGGAACAACAAATCGGTCCCGACGGAAGCTACATGTAGTCCAATCTTGAACCCACAGTCCGTAATATAATTTTTGGGGTTGGTACGTCCTGTAGGACGTACCAACCCCAAAAATAATATTACTGACTGCGGATCCAAGTTTGAACTGGATTGAAGCCGATGAATTAAAGTGAATTTACCAAAGAACGTCCCTGCATATGTTTCCTTTCTGCAATAAGTTTCTCGAAATTTTGAACATTGAGATCTATGCATTCCCACGTCAGTTGTTAAAATTGGATCTTAGTCTGAAGTTCCGAACTTTGAGAAGTGATCTGACGTTCTGACTTTCGTCATAATTTTGTCACTTCCGCGCTTTGGGTTTTCCAATGGGTGCATTCGTGTGTACAAGACTGGAGAAATTCAGAAAAATCTATTCTTCTCGAGTAACTGTGAGTGTTCTTTCTTACACAGTCAGTGACAGTCGTACAGTCTTCCGGATATGAATGTTAACTATGGTTAGATATTTAAAGTTATTCACCTTCATTGATCATTCACCTCACAAAACAATGCAATTTTGCACCGACGTGTAGTAGACGTGTACCACTTTGAAAATGAACGACGATCGACTAAAAATAAAAAACGTCGACTACTTCAATAGTCGACGGTTAGTCGACTAATCGAATAATCGCGACAGCCCTACGTGATACGACCTGAATTCATAAAGCAGACAGTAACTTAGTGAATTTGTTTGGTAGACCAATTAAGGGGTACAACGTGAAGCCTTGACAATATTAATTGGTTTTCTCCCAAGTAATGAATATATACTCTTCCAGTTGATGGCTCTGAACTCATGCTGAATATACCATCAGAGTCCAAAGTGTTAAACTGAAAATTGGAAAACAATAAATTTGACTCTTAATTTGTGTGGACAACTCTGACCAGTTATAGGAGTTATATTAGGTTAGAGGTAAAGATGCGATCTTATTTATAACACTTCCTTACATTGCCCAATCGGTTGTCGGATTTTACGAGGAATCAGATGATTCTCTGTTGCTGTTCATAAGCTTCCATGTTGCAATCGCGTCTTCTTCATCCAGCAGATACGAATACAGATCAGATTTCTAGTCACAGAATAAAATGGAGAGGTATGTATCAGCCCCTTTGCATTTATCAAGTAGCGGGGGTTATCAACTGAGGTCCAGTTCATCTGAGTGGGCGTGGGTTATGTTTTCAGCAGGAAAATAGGCTGCACAAACCTCCAAGGATCTAGGAGAATTTCTGTCTTGTGGACAATCAGGTGGATTTTTAACCAATTTTTATCTGTAATTTGGGGAATTTTAGCTGATCTGCTGTTGGACACCGAGAATCGTTTAAAAATATACTCAATTTAGACATTAGTCGGTATGGCACACAACAACAAGTGATTCAGCAGATTCGCTGTGGCCTATATGGAAGGTTCTCAATGGTTCTGTGCTAAAAGCTTCGTTGTTTTGGGTATTAGATAGGTTGTTACTGCATAGAATGGTTAACTGAGACGGGTTCTTGTTTCTATTAGCATGTGATTCGATTCGTGATATCGAACTCTAGATAAAGGAACAGATACTGGACATGCCACACATTTCTTCATAGAATCCCAAAATATAGATACCCCAACTGAACCTGTCGTAACATGCTGGGTAACATTTCATGGAGAAAACGAATAATTATTTTGCGTCTAAAACTGGACATAATTTGAAATTCTGAATACGGAGGTTTGCGGTTAGACAGTCTACCACGTAGAACCCCATCGATACCCAAATAAAATTCTACATAAAAAACGAGAAAACCCATGAGCCGCATCGGATAACCACGCATGCCGCATTCCATCGAAGAAACAAATAAATTATCTCATCTAAAACTTAACTAAGATAAAGTTTGAGAAGGATGTTGAGCATTTTTTTTCTGGTGGATAATTAGGGTTTCACAACACTTTCAACTGATAGTGTCAGCTTGACAGTCTTGCGGTGGAGAAAGCCAGAATGCTCGGGGACACCCACCGAGCAGCGATGCTTAACTCTCAACACTCCACCGTACTAACACCACAAAAGCAGAGTTAGCATTGGTTGAAGGTATGTGTTTCACCCACGTGTGATAAACCTAAGCACAGGCGCTATCATGTCCAATGTGAGCAATGAGGATTAAATGCTATAACCAGTGGGACGCTATGCTCCCCTGCACGTTTTATCTAACGATTTTACGTTTTAAAAGCTTCCATTAGAGATAAAAAAAGTTGTCTTTTACATTTACTAACTGCAACTCACTTCACAACTACGATACTGCAGTACATGTAATAATGACGGGCTAAATGTTCGGCATAATTGAAGATCTTACAATTAAGTAAAGGGACGGTTTGATGCAGTTTTTGCTCAGTTGGATCTCTTGGATACAATGAATTTCATTCTCGGTAAAGCATTTATGGTTATCACATTACTCCATTGTCGACTTAATGTCTGAGGGTTGTGTCTAAATATGATCATCGATTTATTAAGTGCGTATAATCTATAATGCATGTGTGGTTGGAATGGTTTGGCACGCCAAAGGCGCGCAGGGACGCTTTGGAGCAAGCCCCTTTCGACCCTCGTGCATGTGTGGATGAATGATGAATAAAATATATGCGAAAAGATCAACATAATTAAATCACTGAGTGAACCAATGAACGAATTAGTAAGTGCATTGATCTTGGTGAGTGACTGGGTGAGTTACTGGGTTATTGAGTGAGCGAAAAAGTGAGTGAGCATGAATGCATGGGTCGGAATGAACACATGTATATTCGCATGAATGAATGCCAAAATGAATGTGTTACGAAATAATTAAATCAATAAATGCATGAACGATTGGTTGGTTAAATAAAGGAATTACTGTTTGCAAGTAAATGTGTTACCAATGAATTCATTGATTGGTTAATCGACTGATTACCTAACTGTCTGACTTATTGACTGGTTGGACCAATTAATCAACCAATCAATCAGCTAATTCGTCAGTGTTTCAAGAAATTTAGTGATCAAATATTGGCAGAATTTACTTGTCAGTCAATTAACCAATCAAATACTGTGATTCCAAATTATTTATTTAAATATAATTTTCATTTCCAGCATTAATGCAGCCATCAGCAGTGTATTATTTCTGTATGAACCACAGAGTATTGCCTGTTTCGGTGACCTATAAACAACAATATTTGCCAATGGCTCCATTTATTCATTTCTTTCCTCTTTCAAAGTTTATACACTGATAGACTTCAAAGCGGTGGTTGTTTAGAGGGGGAATGTGTAGCATGCGTAGGTTATCTAGAATTCTGTGTGGTATGAGAGGCAATATCTAATTTTGTCCATATTCCTCTCCTCGCGCCCAGGCTCTTCATACACATAATATAATTGGGATGATCATGGTTCTAACTCTCGCAGCCCATGAGTTATAACAATTGAAGCTAGGGAATGGTCAATCCATTATCATTTCCACTTTTCAATGGTGTGAATGGTGCACATCTAGCACAAATGCGTGTCCCAAATCGTCCACTCAGTTCCAATGTGTTCTATGTGCCAGTAGGCACATAGAACACATTGTAACTCGTGGGACGAAATGTCTTGTTTCTATGTTTATCATCTCAGTGTGGCAATACTTGTTCGACTCATGGCATGTGCTCCATGTGTGGATGATAATGATTCGTCACGCTGAATTATAGTCGAAAAATCGTATCATCCTTGATCCCAACGGATACAATGCCTTCTGGTTTCTGACGCTCAACTCGAAATAACTCCTGCAACAACTTCAGGCTATTAAAGAATACTGAACTCTCTCCGTTGATCAGACACTACATCGCATCGTGTTTACAAAATCATTAATGTCAGGAAGTTGTCTGAAGGTGCCGGAGAAAAATTCATACTGTATTTGATATTTTGACATTCAAGTCAATCCACCGTCTGTCGAATATTTCGATGATGTATTAAATTAACGTCGTTTTCATTAACTTGAACGAAAAATATAAAGTACCCTTAATGGGTTTTTAAAGCTACTATTGTGCACTCTTCATATTCGTGAACGGAATGCACGGGAGAGAGAACTTATTTAAAACAAGAGGCCCCAAAGGGCTTTAATCGCTCACCTGACAAAAAAGTTCGAAGAAGTATTTTCGGTCACATTCACTTAGTCATTTGTTCATCAACACTACAGAGGAATGAAGCTATAAAATTATTCATAACTCTGGTGTCCATGTCAGATGATATTATCATTGGTCCTCATGACTGCGTCCAATTCGATAAGTTGTCGATAAACACTGTCAAACTTCCAAGGTTGTTATGTCACTGCAGTTTGAAAGGCAAATTGTATGGCAAAACAGTAAGGAATGGATTTGAAAAAAACTTAAACCTAACCTGCCCCCATAGAGAGCCTCGATATTAACCCTGCGACTCGAGTTGAACAAACTTGAATCTGTACCCCATTCCCCCATAGAGAGCCCAAATATTAAGTCAGGCACTCGAATTGAGCAAACTTGAATCTACCTCCCTCCCTTTAGAGATGTTGCATACGAAATTTTAAAATATTTTCACTGATGGATCTGATGAAGAAGATATTTAAAAAATATTCCTCATAATACTCTAAGTTAAATTTTGGGCTTCGATAGAGTGAATGGGACCCGCCTAGAGATGTTGCACACAATCGATAGAGTGAATGGGACCCGCCTAGAGATGTTGCACACAAAATATGAAAGGATTCTGACTGGTTGATAGGAAGAGGAAGATTTTTAAAGAAATTCCCTCATATTGCATTAAGTTAAAATTCCGGCTCAAATGTTAACTCGGGGCCTTGATTTGAACAAACTTGAATCTGACCCCCGTAGAGATGTTGTATACCTAATATCAAAAGATTCTGATTGGCGGATCTGAAGAAGATTTTTAAAGAAATTTCCTCATATTTCACTAAGTTAAAATTTGGGGTTCCACAAGGAGCCGAAATATTAACCCTAGAACTCGATTTAAACAGGTTGGAATCTGACCCCCTCCCCCCCCCCCCCCCCCCTAGAGATGTTGTATACCAAATATAAAAAAAATCTTCTGATTGATGAATCAGAACAAGAAGATTTTTAAAGATTATTCCCCATATTGCACGAAGTTAAAATCCTGGCCACTACAGGAAACCCAAATATTAATTGAGGGGCATGATTCGAACAAACTTGAATCTGCCCCTCGTAATAATGATGTACATGTACACTAAATATTAAAAGATTCTGATTAGTGGTTCCGAAGAACACGATTTTTAAAGCCTATTCCCCATGTTGCACGAAGTTAAGATTCTGGCTCCAGTATTGAGCCCAAATATGAACCAACGGGCCTAATTTAAACACAGTTGTATCTGCCCGCCCCCCCCCCCCTATCCCCCACAGTGGTTGCTGTATGCCAAAGATTAAGAAAATGTCCCCTATAGAACACCCTGTCACAGGCGATGGCAATGATTCAACCATTCCATTCAGCTGGTCCTGAGGATTTTTCATACCAAATAACAGTTCTCTGTTCTGTATGATTTGGGTAATATGGGCATTTGGAAAATTTCTGGTTTTAGTTCCTGGGCTTCCCACGGGGAAACTGATGTTTTTGCATCACTCTAGGACTTATGACTCAATAATACGACATACCAAATTTGGTTCAAATCGGACAATCGGTTCAGCAAATATAAATTTTCGGCGGGGCCAAAAATCTTGCCCCTCCCATTACGAAGGCAAATGCTGCTCCATGAACTTCGTTTGAACAAACTTGATTCTACATCTCAAAAGGAAGCTCCATACCACTGGTTCATGAGAAGAAGGGTCTTTTTTTTTTAAATTTCGAGCATTTTCCCTCACCTCCGCCCCATTGAGCGTGGCAACTTTATTTGTACAAACTTGAATTGACATGGACAAGGACCATTCATATCAAATTTAGTTTAATTCGGTCCAGGGGTTTAGGAGGAGAAGTCGATAATGTAAAGTTAACGCCGGACGGACCGACGACGGGCGGACGGTCGGACGGGCAGACGGACGGACGGACGACGGACGAAAAGTGATTAATAAAGCTTTGCTCAGGTGAGCTAATAATGTACATGCTTGTTTATTGTAACCCATTGCCTCATAAATTCAGTTTTTGTTGTGATTTATTGTCAGTACAATTAAAACTAGAAGTCCTGTCATGAAATTCGCACAAACAACACGTCGATCTGCGCGTTAACCCTTTACCCAACGTAACGGCCAAAACCGGCCAGCGCTATTCTCAAAAATCGCCAATTAATTTTCAAAATATTTTCATTTTTTGTCTCAAAAACATAGGTTATGACCCCTCGTTGGAACGAGCTCGTCGAGCTCGTTCCAACGAGAGGTCATAACCTATGTTTTTGAGACAAAAAATGAAAAAATTTAGTTATTCAAGAATTTTTTTTGCAAGTGTCGTCTGCTTTTCACGTTAGGTAAAGGGTTAATCTACGCATTATGACCATTGTAACGCTATCAAATTCTGTACAAATAGTCTGCGCACAAACAATAGTAGTATAGCATGTACCCGATCGTCCCTGATTACCCGGAGCTTTGGGGAAGCAGCTAGTGTTAAATTCCCATAGGAACCGGAACCTTTTGGGGCAGCAACTTTTTCCTGTGCAAAGGTACGGCCTCTTGCAGCTAGATCCTCCAAATGATGTACCTACTACCTATATGGTATGCTATGGTATGTATAGTGATATATGTACGCATGGGGCTATAGGTATATATTATTGGTAAGTGGTGGGGAGACAAGGTCAAGCAGTATTGTGGGGGTAATGCATGGTCGCCCATTGTGGTATTGCGAGATAGTCCTTGATGGTTTAGATTGGCAGTTTTGGATGAATGGTCCGTTGGCCTGTTACCCCCTTAGTACTATTTATCTATAGTACGCTCATAGAATCCGAGAACCGATTGAGCAGTGTGATCATTGTATCACTGTTATTGGTGGCTCAGTAGGAAGAGATGCAGGCTGCAAGCCGAGAGGTCCTCGGTTCGGATTCCACCTGCGGGAACCGCGTTGTGTCCTTGGGTAAGACACCTCACCCCAACTGCCCACATGGGGGCACGGCGGCGTTGTGTACTTAGGCAAACTGCACGTCGATGGTGCACTTGTCTTCAACCAATGCTAAACTTGCTTGCGTGGAGTTAGTATGTTGGGGAGTCTGACAGTTGCTCGCCGTTGTTTGGTTGTTCTCACCGAGTACTTCGGCTTCTTCCACCCGAAAAATGTCCGACACGAGGTGACTCTGGCTACCGAAAGTGTCGTTAAACCCCAATAAATAAATAATAAATCACTGTAAATGACTTGTGTGTACTAAAAACAACTCACCTTTTCTTTTGAGAAGAGAGTCTATATCCATCTTCTCCATTGTATCTGAACAATAGTTTGTTGTCTTATTGAAAATAAACGACAAGTAGCTGAACGTTCTGCAGCAGATTGTTCCACATTCCAGTTTTGATCTTGTTTTTATAGATAAGGAGATGGTTGTTTGTGAAACTTAGGATTGCATTATAAAAGTTTTGCTGCTAAAAGCATTGCAGAAAACGACTCCCATGAAACAAAATACGATTGCCACCAATCTTGCTTCCATGCTCATCTTGTCATCTGTGGACTTTGTGATCCTGTGCGTCCCAGTGTGTTTACCGACAGTGTGCTGTATCAATCATCTTATCGATCAGGGGTAGAGAAAAAAATCAAGAGGTCATTTAATACTTTATAGTATTACTAATTTAACACCTTGTTCAATGTAGATTGTTTAATACAGCGTCCGATTCTGTTCTTTGAGAGATTCAATGAATTACTTTTTCTTTCAAATGATGATCTTGGTCTTTCGGTGGTGGTCTCTCCTATTGCATACGCCAGTCCGCTGATGCTTTAAAATCGCCCAGACCGCACACAATATGCCTATTGTTTAATCTGGCACGTTATATTGATGTCCACTGCCCTGGAGCTTACATCGTATCGGATAATCACCCTCACGAACAGTTAGTTTTTTGGTTAAGATGCCAAGTGGAATAACTAGCCATATTATGTGTGTAAACATATCAATAGTGTGAGCGCTGTCGAGAATCATTCGAGTTCAAATATTTTCAGTATTGCTGGCCCAAAATTTCAATATTGATGGGCGACCCTCCCCCCCCCCCCTCCCGGCTCCCGAATATATTCGTGGTTGTGGCACTTCTATAGATTGGTTACACTTACGTATCTATATCTGCACGCCCATGCCTATGTTGGAAATGCCGGAAGCAATATTAATGGATGCAAACTGTTTTTATCCCACGCTATTCTTATTTTGCTGTGCACAAGCACCAACAGACGTCAAACGCAAATAATGTTTTGTTTATATAAATTTGTTTTATCACAAATTATTGAAGAGTGCCTGTGGGCACTCTTCAATAACTTGTAATAAAACAAATTTGGATGAACAAATTCAGACCACTAAAAATATTGTAGCACTCAACCATTTAATGATATAAGACATAAAACCCGGCTCATATTAGCGTTAACGGCTGTGACGTTCAACCATTAACTAACATGAACATATAAGTTATCGGTATTTATCACACTGATCTCTATACAACTGTATTGCTAGAACGTTCAGTGGTCACATATAGAAAAGTATCTCCACCGTCGCCATATTGTGGAGAGGAGGGGGCGGAAATTGCTGTAAATAAAGAATTCTCGCCACAAACAAATTATGAAATGTTTGCAGTTTCCCGACGCCTCGCAATCGTCATTCACTTTGATGTCTGCATATATTTCAATTATTACCGGCGAAATTATAAAGATGATAGAGTGTTATTCGTTTTCGTGCTCGGTAAACATTACCATGTTCGCTGAAGTGAAAGTTTTTACGCTGTGATTCCAGTCACAGAGTAACGGTTTTCACTCTATCAAACATCATGGATTGAGAGCAGTTACTGCGTTGAATGACTTGAAACCATCTTAGATGAGGGCGAGGGGTGGGGTGCTTTTCGCTGTCGTTCCAGAAATCCAGTTGTATAGAGGTCGGTGTTTGTTCCCTAGGAAACAATTAAAATGAACTCCGCACATATTGCAGTATTTATTTGATATGACTGTAATGGAACACTATAAAATATGTGCTATGTTTCTATACGTTCGAATATTTTACAAAACGTCTCGAATCTGCAATCATGTGTTTGATTATAATACAAGCGTGTATTTTCTTTATGTCATTGAGTGGATTTTATCCAACGATGCATCACTCTTTTATGATATCAAATAAGGTCTATTTTGAAGCGGAAAACTGAAGCTAGTATATATTACTCCATAATATTAACGGAAAAATATAAGGTGTAATAAAGTATATTCCAAGTTTTCCAACTTTAGTTGATTTAATCGCTGAGGGACTGTAGTATGTAAAGTGGTTTTCGTGCCCTATCACCCGAATCTCTCCCCAGACTTCGGACTTGACGCCTTGTCACGGGACACTGTTACGTTATGTTGAGGATGTTAAGGTAGTCCGCGTGAGCGGCGATGTTGTGACGTAATTACCACAGTGATACGTGACCTCAGTGCACATTCATAGTGCGTGTTGTAAAGGGGTCCGTGTTTCCGTTATCCATTTGTATATTGCAGGCCGCTATCTTGTTTTCCACGTGGCACGTGGTCGCTATGTGATCCAAAATCCTCTAATAGAGTGGAGGTGTTCGAAGGGTGTGTTCGTTTGAATGGGAGCATATCAAATTAACACCAATAACCCAACAACAACCTAAAAACTTTATAAAATCACCGAAACGGACCACGTAGTGCTATAAGACTGTCGAGGGTGGTGGTGTTATTCTATTGTAAAAGGTTATTTTTATTGGCTCGGATTCCCCTAGATTCTTCGGTTTTTGCCTATTTATCTGGTGCCGATCCCTTCGATATCCTCTGTTTTTATCTAAGGCTCCCTCTTATACGCACTGCACCCTAGCATGTACTAGGCAAGCAGCTTTGTTTGATGGGGCAGGTTTTGATGAATGGAACAATCCAAGTGAGCTCAATAAAGACTTGACAGAGGACGGGGATTGGAACAGAGTCAGACCTAGTTAGCAAGCCTGTAGTAGTATCATGGATTGACAGTAATGGTACAAGGCTGCACGGATGATAAAACACTCTAGCACAGGGCAGAATAGTCGTAGCCAATGGTAATTGTACAATGCTCTAAGAGTAGTAGAACACTTTAGTAATGGTGATTACAATATAAGCTGATCATAGGACAGATGGAGGCATGGTGGAAACTAATGGTAACACTACCAGTAGCTGTTTACGAGCTCGGAATCCCATTTATGGAAGCCCAATTATAAAATCTATTTTACAAAATCCCTACAGAATCCATTTTTGGAAAACATCTGTGGTTATAGAATCCTTTATTTCCGGCATGAGTCGAAAACTGTTATGGGGAGCCATTCGTTCGAGCAATTGCGCTATAGCTCAATTGTTCGAGGGGATTCTTGTCGCCTGGGCGATGCCTGTTCCACTCACTATTCGATAGCCCATTTGATCGATTGGAACCCAGTCAGTCGTTAAACCAATGTCTGTTCCAGTCGCTACTCGATTGCCACTTGAGCGTATCCTTAGGACCCTTTGTGTCAGATAATTATGTGAAAGTGGGCACAGTTTAGATGAATGGAGTGCTCTGAGTGCGTCCCTTGAGTTCCAATGTGTTCTATGTGCCAGTAGGCACATAGAACACACTGGAACTCAGGGGACGAGTGGTCGAGGCCAAAGTTCGAGACTAGCGACATCTAAAATCAAACAGAAGTCCAGAATAGTCAGGACGAAATAAAACAGGGTATAGATAGATAAGCAAAAAGGCGTCCGATGTAGATAAATAGGCAGAAACCGAGGATTCTCGGAAACTCCGAGCCAACAATTCAATAGGACACATCACCAGTCCTATAGCACTACGTGCTACTCTTATTAGCCAAAGATTGGGTGTTCGCCTGGTCTTTTTTAGTTTTAATAACCGTTTTTGATGACACCAAGTCGCCCACTGATAATTCTTTTACACACAAATAAGATATGTATTTATTTATTGGTGTTTAAGGTTACATTATTTTGCACAATGGCTAATTGTGACAGTTTTACGGGTGGGGGAAGAGAACCACAGAGCATCGACGAGCAACTGTTGGCTCCTCAACATTCTAACTCTGTTCAAGCTCCGCTCAAGCAGGGTTACATCGGTTAAAGACATGTGCACCATCGACGTGCAGTGCGCCTTTCATACATTGCGTCATCGTGCCCCCATGTAGGCAACCGGGATAAAGTGCCTTGCCAAAGGACACAACGCGGGTCGTCCCCGATAGGCATCGAACTCGGGACCTCTAGCACAGAAGTCTAACAGTCTACCACGGAGCCAACGCACTCCCTCGCAAATAAGAGAGCCCGACAGCGCGATTAAATCAATTAACTTGGAAAACACTGACGAGAGCGCAATCATGCTGACATAACCCGCTTTTAGAATTCAATTTAGATCCACTGAGATAATTTTATACAGGCTAAACTAAACAAGGTGTATTACTAGAGAAAGAAACACACAGTACCATTCAATTTATTCATAAGTTCTAAACAAATGCGCCCGGCTTTGTCGCTCTTTGCCAGTTTTTGCCGGACCTTAAATACAAGTACCGTAAATAAAGAACAGCAGCGTTCCATGTGCAGTCGATTTTCTGAGCACCTAGTTCCGAACAAATAAAACAAAGATTTTTACCCAGACAGATCTCTCTGTCGCCTTAATTCTATTGTTGTTTGTCTCTCTGCTGTTTGTATTTCTTTAAGCCTATGCTCTCGCTGTATCGAGGGGTAATTGTCACTAAGTTTTGGTAAGGTACATTGGTTGTAATTTACTTGCCCTTAGTTTTTATCGTAGAGCAAATGACGAATGTTCTGAAAAAAACCCAAACATCTGACTTCTTGCGCTCATGACCGACGACGGGTATACATCAAGGTAATGTAGACATATACAATCAAATCCACATGAACGACTCTATTTCCACTTTGATGGAGATATTGTGAATGTCTTTCGGCACGACCTCCAACTTCCGAATTAATATTTCGGTAAAATACGTAAAATTTAAACTCCTGGCAGCAATACTGATTTTCTCAGATTATTTTTTTTACAAGATACAAGATCAATCATTTCGCAGGTTGGTGATATATGTCTAAAGACGACCGAGGCGCGGTAACTCAGTGGTTAGGGATTTAGACTTTATGTGTCGAAATTGAGTATAAGTTAAAACTAGAATTCCTGTCACGAACTGTGCGCTTATCTAGGCTTAATTGTGCGAAGGAATTGCGCGCAATTGCCATATCGAATGGCACCCAAAGTACGCAGGTTCCCCCGGTTACTGATAACAAACGCGGGCAATGTTTGTGCCAATGGACATCCGGGTTACCCGGACGTGCATTGACTGAAACATTGCTTGTGCAAATGTCATATGTACAGAATTTGATAGCCTTACTATGGCCATAGCGCGTAGATTAACGCGCAGATCGACGTACTATTTCTGCGCATTTCATGACAGGACTTCTCGTCTTAACTTACAGTATCAGAATTAATCCAGACAAACTTTAGTTTAAAAGGGTCATTAGAACATCTCGTAAATTGTAATAAAATATTACAAGGATACTTACAGTTTATTACAGTTTATAATTGCATAGCATAGAACGATATTAAAATTTGTTGCACTCATACATACAGCAGGCTTGGTGAGAATCACTGAGAAACAAACCTTGTGGTTGATACCTGTCGATCACAGTACCCACTGTTTACGTCGAACACAAGATGTGCGTACAAGTACCAATGGGCACAGTACTGTGAAAGTATTGCTAAACTGTTAACGAGAGGTGAGAAGACCTCTCTAACGTCAGTTACACCCAGTTAAACCAAACCTTTTTGGACGATGTGATGACATTCGAACGTTTTGGTATGTTAAGTTGTCAGGTTTGATGAGATGTTGTTCCCCTACTGATGGGAGGAATTTTAATTTAACACTCAACTTCAAACTGTTTCATTATTCTGTCATGTCAGACCTGATTTTCGAAATAGAACAGAAGCCTGATACATAGCTCTGACCCGTTTTAACTGGAACTGGCTAATCAATCACGTACACATCTGAGAGAACATCATCCAGACCGACGACTATAGAAGCTTGGAAATCCTATTTAGGGAACTGACTACTGGAGGCTCTACATTGGCTTCATTGGCAAAGAGTGCCTCATGTCCACTTGTTCAATACGATCTCGCTTGATGTTTGTTCAGCAGAAATTACGCAATTCAAGGCCAGTCACATTCCACACGGTATAAAAGAGCCAGCAGAAGCCCAGATTAACAGGGCATTAACCCTTTACCTAACATGAAAAGCAGACGACACCTGCATAAACAATTCTTGAATAACTAATGTTTTTCATTTTTTGTCTCAAAACATAGGTTGTGACCCCTCATTGGAAGCGCTCGACGAGCTCGTTCCAACGAGGGGTCATAATCTGTGTTTTGGAGACAAAAAATGAAACATAATCAAAATTAATTGGCGTTTTTTGAGAATAGCGCTGGCCGGTTTTTCGCCGTTACGTGGGATAAAGGGTTAAGTCAATCAACACGGTAACTCCACCCATCTATGGCGTTTGGTGAAGGTGGATGCTGTTAAGCCGTGACATTGCCCACTTTGTTTGTTTACTCACATTTCGTGAGTTTTGCGCGAGGACTATCATCAATGAAATCATAAAACCCCTGATGTTATGTGTCTTCATTCCTAATGGCAATGACATCAGTTTTTCTCGACGGTGCTTCAGTCCCCACCCTCCGCCTCCGCGGGACATTCTGAAGAATCGACTGTCCGGTTCATTGTGTTAGTGTGTTAGACCTACGTTATAACAAATCCGCTATCAAATTCATAACAATGAACATACCCAAGAAAGAAAACTGTCTAGTGTAATGCACTGTATCTACGCGATAATGCAAGTGGGATTCCACTGTATGTACTGTTTAGTCCATTAGTATGTATTTACCATTCGAGGCTTTTCTTACTCCCCTTCCAAGATATAGGGGAATAATTATGAGAGGTAAAATTATATCAGTGGATTTCCAAGCCTTTAAATAGCATTTTCCTCTCGAGGGCAATTGAGATCATGGATATTCGTACGCTAGCCAGTTGTATTCCAATGACGTGGCCCTTTTCGTTTTGTTCTAAACAAGATGTAAAACCCCTTTTCCTGCTAAAACCCCCTTTTCTGCTTATGGTCTGTTAAGATCGTGTTTTTTGTTTGTTTTTGTTGTTGTTGTTGTTGTTGTTGTTGTTGTTGTTGTTGTTGTTGTTAATTGAGCACGTAGGGGGGCCGAGACTCAGTAGGTAGAGGAGCAGAGGTCCTCCCACCTGCTGCTACAGCGTTGTGTCCTTAGACAAAACACTTCACCTCCATTGCTCACGTGGGAGTATCGTGGCGTTGCGTACTAAGGCGTACTGCACGTCGATGGTGCACCTGTCCTCAACCATTGCTAACGCTGCTTGTGTGGAGTTAGTATGTTGGGGAGCTGACAGTTGCTTGCCGTTGCTCGGTGGTTCTCTCTTGTACACCAGTTTCCTCCACCCGTAAAACTGTCGGGGTCATGATTTGCCATTGTGCAGAAATATGCGAACTTAAACACCAATAAATAAATAAATAAATTGCGCAAGTAGGTATGTTTTTCAATTTCCATTTTAGTCACATTATACCAATTAACAGTTTCTGAACCATGGCTAGAACTGACCCCGGGAGCTTAAGCTGGTCCTGTGGATGACAGAGGCTTTGAATGATTTTGCTAGATACAACTATTAGATACGAAAATGGACTGCATCACTTTTTGGTAGCTTTTTTAATTCTAGACGTAGATATTTTTATGTCTCCATCTTTTCGCTTTAATTTCCCTTTATTGATTCTGGTGTTCTGTATGTGTGAGTACATAACGTCTGTTGGGTGAAACATGGCGCCATCTGCACTGCTAAAGCATTGCAGATGGAGCCTTGCAGCACCCACGTGACGATACGTTCATAGTCACAATGAAGCTGATTATTAGATGTATTATCTGTCCCTATATCCCGATCAATTCTGTCTTCTGATTAGTCAAAACTCCTCGGACAAATATCCATGGCAAAAGGCGCACCCAACATCCAAGGTATATAAGAGCGTGCAACATTCAGGGTATAAGGGCAATCGAAACATCGAACAAAAATCCCAGAAAATGATCACAAATATCAAAAGCTTTATAACAATTCGATCATATTTTCTGTTATAAATTGAATGAATAGTCGAATAATTAAATAAAAAATATTCATGTGTTTGGTCCAACTGATTGCGGAACGTGACAAACGCGTCCACAAATTTGTTTTCACGATGATTCTATTGTGTTTCAAACGGGACAAAAACGTTATATCCGCCAACATATATGGTATATGGAGATTTAATACCTGGATGTCTCATTTAAATACCTCGCCTGCGGCTCGGTATTTAAAAACCGACATCCAGGTATTAAATCCCCATATATCATGCATGTTGTACATGTTGGCGGAGGGATAACTTATAATAGACTAGTTGCGCCACCCCAATAAATGTATATTAAACCCTGTGTGCATATATAAAATAAGGTTACATAAAGTTTCATTGTTAGTGATGTCTTTCCAAATCAGTGATGCATCAAACCGAAAGATCCACGGTTCGATCCCCGCCAGGGTTCACTGCGTTGTGTTCTTCGGCAAGACACTTCATCCTGACTGCCCATGTAGGGTCACGGTGGCACTGTGTACTAAGGAGTACTGCACGTCGATGGTGCAGTTGTCTTCAACCAATGCTTACCTTGTGCTGAGTTAGTAAGTTGGGGGGTCTGGCAGTTGTCACCGTTGCTTGGTGGTTCCCGGATATTCCGGCCTTCTCCACCCTTAAAACTGTCCGACAAAGGGTGACCCTGTCTGTCAAAAGTGTCGTTAAACCCGAATAAATATATAAGTGAGGTTTTTCCCTAGCGGTATCTATTGTCATAAAGAGTATAATAGGAAAACTCAGTTTCGTGGTTGTCTGTTCATGTGTAAATAACTAATTGAAATATTGGTTCAGGAGCCGTGGGCGCCTGTGGAAAGATGTGCGGCCACTAATGTGGCTATTTTTCAATAACCCCCCTTGGTGGGTTTTACCCTTATTTTCCAAGACAAAGAAGACGTTCTTGTTGGCAAAGCTGTCCGTGTTCAGAGGACGATGTGTTGATGTCGCCTGTCGATCTTGTTGTTGTTTCATCTGTAGAGGAATGTGATGATTTTTTGTATATTATAAACTATAGACTAACTAATGTTCCGGAGATCCGATTTTATATCTGTGATTTTTCTCTTGTAAGATCAAAACAGAGCAAACCATACAGTTGTTAATTTTTTAATCATTTGGCCCATTTGTGTGCTCAATGCACTGTCTATATAAATGCATGCCTTTAGTGTCGGAATTATTTTAACATTGAGGATAAAAACACCATTGTATAATTCTAATTCCTTACTTTTGGCTCTGCCATTAACCCTTTACCCAACGCAGCCGATATCAAAATTTATTATTTGAAAAATCATTTTTTTAAATTTTTCAAAAAAATTCAACAAAACCATATCATTTGACCCCTTATTGGAACGAGCTCGACGAGCTCGTTCCAAAGAGGGGTCACATGATAAGGTTTTGTTGAAATTTTTTGAAAAATAATATTTTTTCAGATGCTAAATTTGCATATTACGCGGGCGGATGTGGGCGATTCGTTGGGTAAAGGGTTAACTATATATGTTAAAAGATAAAAGGTCTTGTTTGTTCAATCGATAATTTTTGCACCATTTAGAGCGAAAATAAACACATGTTAAGCATTTTAATACAACAGGATATTTTAAATAAAATGTTTGTTGATGTGGTCATCCTGATATTTCAATACGATCCCTTAAAAACGACCATTCAAGTAATCGTCCCTGAATTATATTGTCATGAAACTCGGCTTTCGATAAAGTTATCTCCCAGAAAATTACTGGACGCACAAAAGTTCGAATTAAGAAGCCATAGAGTTTCTGAGAGAACTCTTTTACACAATCACTTCTCACCAATTTCTCTCATTTCTCAAAGAACTCTTTCTAATAAGTTTTAGTTGTTTTTATTCGTTTAAGTGCATTTTATTTTCTTGAAAACTTGTCTGATCACCGGGATCATTTACAACTTTTGATATCATTATTCACTACTGTCCTCGCTATTTATTTCAATGTCATGATCATGTTCTTTGTTCATTTATTTCTCATATATTTTACTTTTTGAATGTATCCTTGTACACCACATCACTTTTATCACTACGATCTAGCATTGGTTGTTGGTGTTACACTTTGCACTAATAACTAAATATATAAACTAAGAAGCAAAATAATGGTTGAGAAAACACCTATATCCTATGGCATCGGTAGAAAATAAAGCCACGTTTTCCTTTGTTACTTTTAATGAACGAAAACAGCAGACAGCTCCCTGAGCTGCCTGCTGTTTTCGATTATTAAAAGTAACAATCAGAAACCTGGCTTTTCATAGCAAGCCAGCTAGAAGTAACTAGCTCACAGATAATCCATCGTTAAGAATATCTATCAGTGACACATCTACCAGCAATAAGTATCCACTTTAGATCTCTGTTTAGAGAATGTGTTTTTATAGTAATTTGCATGTTTTTTTATTCTTCCCAGGAAAAGAATTAGGAAATTCTACCTCCTAGACTCATATTTATGGAATGGACAGTGCCTGTATTATATGTCACAATACGCACACTGTTGATATAACGAATGGATAAACAGTTGAAGAACATCAAAAGATAGGGAAAACATCGTTTTCTTGTATTAAAATGAGTTTCCACAGAGAATAATACCCAAAGGCCCAAAGGTTCAAATGGATTGGAAAAAAATTGTAAAAAGCAAGCTTCTGTACTTTTTATACTACTCAACAGGAAAATGTCAGAAGTTAGTGAAATGATGCACCCATTGATGAGACAAATTTGCTTGTATTTCGAAATTTCAATTTCTAGATACAATTCCCACACCCTTGGTGTCAAAAGTACTGACAACTCTAAGAAATTAAAGTGTGCTAACCGTCTCTGAAAAATCTCTTCCAAATGAGAAAAATATCCCCTGCGGTTATTAAATTCTTAATATGCAACAAAAGATCCACTGAGGTAAAAATCACACCGGGGTGTGGTGGCGTGGTGGCTCAGTAGGTAGAGGTGCATGCAGCAAGCCGATAGGTCCTCGGTTCGAATCCCACCTGCGGCAACCGCGTTGTGTCTTTAGGCAAGACACTTCACCCCCATTTCTCATGTGTGTGGGGGGGGGGAGGTGGGCAGTGGTGTGTTGTACTAAGGTGTACTGCTCTTAAATGGTGAACCCGTCTTCAACCAACGCTATCCCAGCTTGTGTGGAATTAGTATGTTAGAATGCTGACAGCTGCTCGCCGTTACTCGGTGGATATCTACGGGGACTCCGGCTTCCTCCACCCGTAAAACTGTCGTGTTTATGACTAGCCATTGTGCAGAAAAATGTGACCTTAAGCACCAATAAATAAATAAATAATAATCAGCTGGCCCATTTGTGAACAGTCTATATAAATGGACACAGTGTCAAAATTACATTTTTACTGAGGATAAAAAACATCATTGGATAATTTTAGTTGTTTACTTTTAGCTCTTCCATAAACTGTATTCGATATGTTGGAGATGAAAGGTTTTGTTTATACAGTACGTGGAGAGTGGATTGTAACTAAATCACCCGTGGAGTAGGGTTATCACCCAAGCTATAACTTTCAAATTGTGTATACATCGACAACAAACACAAGCAATGTTTCAGCCACTGGACCTCCGGGTTTAACCCGGAGGTCCATTGGCTGAAACTTTGCTTGCACTGGTTATGCTTTGCAGCAAATTTGAAATTATTGCTTGGGTGGAATCTCCACTGTGTGGGTGATTTAGTGATAATACACTCTCCACGTACTGTATATATGTCAAGATCACTGACGTCGCCCAGGAGTCATTGAGTGAATTTTTTAGAATTGATTGCATTTTTTTTTACCTCTAATGCAGTTCATACATAAATTTTAAACCCCCAAAAAGTGGGTGGGGCCAAACATATTGAAAGTGAGTAACGCTTATATCTCAAGCTGGTAAGACGTGTGTACCTGGGACCAACGCAAAAATGAGTCGAAACTCAATGAAGGTTTAAAATATGGTCACGGTCACTGAGATCACTAGGGATCATTGGGTGTATTTTCCAACATTGCTGGAAATCATATTTTATGTCCCAAATGCATTCCTAAAGTCCACAATGTCTTTTTACACTAAAAAGTTAAGTGTGAGCCAAACATTTTGAAAGTGGGTCACGCTCACATCTCAAAATATGGGTCAATATGTCACTGAGGTGACTCATGGCTCAATAAGTGCATTTTTTCAGAATTGCTGGAAATCACATTTTATGACCCCCTAATGCATTGTCGAAGTTTTTCATGTTTTTTTGTATTGAAAACAGGTGGCGGCGCCCAAACTTTTGAAAGTGCGTCACACTCATATTTCAAGCATGTGTGGCGAAGCAGGGTTAAGTACCCCGTTAAAAATGATCGTCTAGTGGATTTAGGTTAGGACTTCAATCGTGGCAATTGGCCACAGGACAATTTAAAGAGTTCATTCAAGAAGGCAACCAGTTTCTGTGGAGTCTGCAAAAGTTCTTGAAGTACTGCAGCCGCGGTGAATGGGTGAAGTCAAAACACATAAAAATGTACTCACAGTTTTCTATTTATTGAAACCCTATTTTAAAGTGCCTACAACTACACTGATTTCTCTCTCTGGTAATAACTGATGTTGAAGATACGAAATGAAACTAAGTCGGAAAATATCACATCGCTCTCATCGTATCATTCATCTACAACTGGTGTCTGGCCTGGCAGCGTTCTTTCACGAAAAATAGGAGAGTGACTTCTGTACATGTTGGAAGCCCAGAGAGAAGTGAAGTTCTCTGGTCTTTCCGTCAGTTTATATACTGTTATGTACGTGACTTTCCGAGCGCAGCTGGTCACGTCCACAAGAGCACAATGCGAAGGTTGATACCACAGCACACCACGTATACCCCAAGATGGCGGAGAGGTGTTTCATAACCCCTCATCTCCATTCTGGGATAGCAGGGGCATCCTGTGCTATCAGTATGAATTCTCACACTAAAATGACGCTGGCATGCTGTTGGTTTGCATTTATTCACTTTTATTCACATTTATTCTCAAGGTTAGGGGGTTACTATATGACGCCCATATTTTATTATCGTACGTGATATTTACACAGTTCCCATCGCTAAAAGTTATTCTTGGTGTGTCGGGGTTTTGCCAGGTTAGAATATAATACCAAATTCTGTCAAAAGCATCTTGATAAGGTTACTGCAGGTCAGACTGCAGCTGGTGTTTGCGTGCTAGAGTGTGAGAACTGAACATGTAGTTCGTATGCACTGTTTATATACTGTTATGCAATTTTAATTAGAAATATGAAAATCTGCAAAATAGCACGACAGCATAGCCATGCCTTTAAGAGAGTTTCTGTATTTATTCAAGTCGAGAAAGCCAAATATTTTAAAATAGTATGTTAGCATAGCTGTCCCTTTAAGAAGAATTCGAAAACAGCTTTCATATTTATTAAAGTTTATTTTCCAGAGAATTATTACCAAGTGGGACTTGGCCACTCTTATTAACACTTAGGGAGTCAAGGCTCCCAAGTCAAATTCTATTAACCCTTCGTGTTCCATGGAGGGCATTTCGTTACACATGGCGTATGGTCTATAGATCCGGGACCAACACCAAATGAGCTGAAACTCACTGGAAGAACACAATATGGCTCAAGATCACTGAGGTCACCCAGATGTCACTGGGTGCATTTTTGGAATTGCTGAAAATCAGCTTATGATCTCCTAAGGCATTCAGTTAATGCATGTATTTTTGTACTCTAAAACGCGGGCGGGCCACCAATTATGAACGTGGGTCACGCTCATATCTCAAGCATGGTATGATATATGTCAATATGGACATGAGATCAAACACCAAATGATTTGAAACTAAATGGAGATTCAAAATATGGCTCATGGTCACTGAGATCACCCGGGGCTCATTGAGTGCATTCTTCAGAATTGATTGAAATGGGATCTGTATGCCCTCTAATGCATTCCCTAAGTTTATACATGCATTTCTTCACTCATCGAAGTGTACGGGAGCCAAAATATTGAAAGGGGCCTCGATCATATCTCAAGCATGGTATGACACATGTACCTGGGACCAACACCAAATGAGTATACACGCAATGAAGGTTCAAAATATGCGTGACGGTCACGAAGGTCATCCATGTGTTATTCAGTGCATTTTTCAGAACTGTTGGAAATTGCGTTGTATGACCCTCAATGCATTCCCGAAGTTCATACATGTATATTTACTCTAAAAAAGGTGGGTGGTGAGCCAAGCATTTTTAAAGTGGGTCAATCTCATATTTCAAGCATGGTATGGTTTGTGGAACATGGACCAAAACTAAATGAGTTGAAACTCAATAGAAGTTCAAAATATGGGTCATGGACACTAAGTTTACCCAGTGGTCATTGAGTGCATTTTTCAATTTTGAAAATCAGTTCATGATTCCCTAATGCATTGCTGAAGTTCTTGCATGCTTTCTTATACTCCAAAAATGGGCGGTGCCACTGATTATGAACAAGGGTCACGCTCATATCTAAAGAATGGTATGATACGTGAATATGGGACCAACATAAAATGTGTCGAATCTCAATCTAACTGGACGTCATGGATAAAATCCTGGTCTGTTCATCTGCCAGGCAAACTGGTATTATTTGACAGGAGAGATAATTCTAATGCAAGATATTAACGTAGAAGGTTTACCTGGGCTTTGATGTGTTATTTATTTATTTATTTATTTATTTATTTATTTATTTATTTATTTATTTATTAATTTATTCATTTATTTATTTATTTATTTATTTATTTATTTATTTATTTATTTATAGGGTTTTTATTTATTAGGGTTTAACAACACTTTCGACAGTCAGGGTCACCTCGTGCCGAAGAGGTTTATGAGTGGAGGAAGCCAGAGAACCCGGAAGAGCCACCGAGCAAAGGTGAACAACTATCAGTCCAACCAACGTACTAACTTCACACAATGAGGGTTAGCATTGGTTGAAGATAAGTGCACCATCGATGTGCAGTACGCCTTAGGACACGACATCATCGCGTCCCTGCGTGGGCAATTGAGATTAAGTGTCTTGCCAAAGGATACAATGCGGTTGCCATAAGTGAGATTCAAACCGCGGACCTCTCGGCTTGTAGCCTGCATCTGTAGCTACTCTGCCACACGCTCCCTTAGAGGAGATTTGCAAAGGTTTACTGAGCGGTTCAGGATAATTTACGGCCCTCAGAATACAACAGAGTACAGAGTGGAAAATATCGACGGACAGATGGCGTGGGTGACAGCGATAGATGCTGCTAAATGTTTGCAAAATGTTGAAGAAGCACCGAGACAATTATTTCTTCAAAGTATGTCTTCATCAGTCGGTCCAGATGATGAAGAAACTTCTAAAATCGTTGAATCATCACGGATACTCAAATACTGCGCCAGTGCATGCATCGGATATACAGACCGACCTTTCGAACGACTGGAAGGAATAGAACTCTTACAATAACAAATTAAACCCTTTGACCCCTAGTGGTTTTTTCCATGTCAGTTCAATTGCAGCAGTTGGAAGAGTCCACATTCTTTATTTGGGGTTAGATCAATTAATATTTTCAAAGTACAGTCTTGGGGTTGCACGTTAAAAATATAGATTGGTCTACACCCACATTCACTTAACAGCTGTTCTACTTTGTGAAATTATGAAGTATCATGTTCCTGGGCAAGAAAAGCGGAATCTCGGGTTCTAACGGTTAAAACTGCCTTCTGCAAGATAGATACAAGTGGGAATGATCCCATAGATATGGTGGAGTTTTTTACATTTTCCATGCAACTTGGACTGAAAATGCATGACGAAAGCTTAAAGCTAATATTCAACAGCACTGACGTTGACAAATCAGGACAACTCCCCCTCAGCGAATTTATTAGTTATTTTACTGTGATGGAAAACTAACATAGCAGAGATCTGAAAAGATCTTAGCTTTATGAATAGGCGGTTATGGCTATCTTTATTTTCTAAGGCCATGAGGGCAAGTTTTCGCCCTCCTTAATGTTTTTAAGGCGAGCAATTGGCGAGCGAATAAATCGTTTTCTAAAAATGCCAGGCCTGCAGTATGCAACCCAACATCACGTTATGAGGCCCAGATCCATTCAGGGTGTTTTGGGGTTTTTTGTCAGCAGTAAGACAGGACTGCTTTAGATCTAATGGATAGACCCATGGGAGGCCGTGACCTAACAAGACGCCACACACTTCCGCGTAACACCACGTTGAGTGATGCCACTTGTATGTCGCTATCTTGTTTTCTATCGCTATTGCGCTTTCGGTCGACCTTTTGTTTGTTGTACTGGTCGTTGGTAGAATCGGATGAAGTCATTTTGGATGTTGTGTGTGGAATCGGGATCTTGTTGAATGTTAGTACGCGTTCCACCGTTTTGATTCGGTTGTATGTTGTCACCAGCACACGGCTTCAATTTGGATGCAATGCAAGACAGCTATTGGTGTGTAATCTTGTTTGGGGACAAAAAACAGAGATTATATAAAATTTCCTGCAGGCCTTTTCACTATTTGAAATTCAATTCTCATTTTAATTTTTGATTTTTTGTTCATTTAAAATATAATTAAACTCTTTTTCGGTTTATGCGTTTTCAGATAAAACGATTGGCTCACACGATTCTGTTTTTTCTTTTCATAACTCAATGAACCGAAAAAAGCACAATTAGGTCCGCCCCAGCCACGCCCCTAAAATACCAGTCTACGGAGTTGCAACATGGTGTTAAATCAATAGAAGTTAGAACACTGGCACGTTCTGAATGTGGAAAAGAAAAATAAATTTATATTACTAATTTATCACCATGAAATTATTTATAAAATATTTAAATGACCGTGGTGGGTCCATTTTTCTTTTTCTTCACAACTGTATTTATTTGACATTTCAATTTTTACGCACACTGGGTGATCGTCTGCGTTCATCGTTTTACCCAAATCGATTGTAAACAATGGCTGGTCACGACGAATACGGCAATTTTGACATTGCTAATTTGAATGAAATTTTTGGAAATCAAAATGATTTTATATTTGAGGAAGAATATTTGGCTTTATATCTAACTCCACTTTTACAAACTGTGTTTTTCAGTTCTCGGGAAACGGGCAAAACCAAAATACAATGTAATATTGATGGCCTACTTCCACCTACCACGGAACGTAACTTTTCCTTGAAGTGAACAGTTGAATGAAATTTGAGGGAGGCGTGGCTTATGACGTTTTCTTTGCATTACGTAATTCATTGGTCAATAACAAGTTTAATGACATAAGTGCATTTGACTTGGAAAGTGTGTCAATTGCTACCTGCATTTCAATAATATGCACCCTCTTTTATGCCAGAAAAATAATATGTCTACCAGTTTTAGTTTCTAAGTCTCTGTTCGCTGAAGTAGAGGACGACTAACACTATTTATTTTTTTGGGTCGCGAACGTTTAATTATAAGGAATGATCGTTTCTTTTTGTCTATTTCTTGAGTTATGAACCCCAAAAAACAAAGTCCAAACTGTGTAAATGGGCTACGAATTTTCATTTTTTCTTTCATTTTAATTTTTAAATATTGCTTCAATATCAAAGTTCGGTTTGTTGTGTTATTTATAAATGAATGTTCCGCATTCGTTGGTGAAAGATTAAAATAGTTTACTGAATGGAACAGATATACGATGAAGGACAGCAGCACAGATACCACCGCTCACCCCTTCCCTACATATTTGCTTTGGTGCAATACATGTAGGGCGATGAAAAATGAGAAATAAATAGTACAAACTAATAATCCTGATGCCACGACCCCATGTCACGAAACGTATTATCACTCATGTCGATTAGAGTAGGAAGTTTAAAATCAGCCTTTCTTGTGTAGTAGTCAGGGTACAAGGACCATTTATCAACCAGCCTTTGTCTCGTGGTAAATCGGTCGCATTGTGTTGTAGAGCTTGACTGTTCGAGTCTGTGCTCCTGCACTTCTCTCACTCTTTTTATTACATTGGTGCCGTTGACCAGCCCTCAGCAGTTGATGGCTCTGTTGTGTGTGCTATGGTGGAGCATCGTGTATGTTTCGACCGCCCTGAGGTAGAATCTGGAATGAGACTCGCGGTGGGTGATCTCAAAAAACGTAAGAGTAATGAACGATCGAGGTGTAAGGGTCATTTACCAACCAGGAGGGTTGGTCTGGCTCTCTTAGTCCCTTGTAAATCGGTCGCTTTGTGTGCTAAATGTCGACGGGTCAAGTCTCGGCCCCCGTACTTCTCTCTCGATCAGTGACATGTGTTTTCGTCTAAGCATGTATCTTTATTTTGCTTGGAATGGAAGATACATATGTTAGTTTATACACAGATAATGATAATGATGGGTACATGCAATCGTGCCAATATACAGGCATTTCTGTAATATATTATCGGGAAATTCCAACAAATTTAGTTGCGTATTTCCAAAGAATTACACCTTCAGTCGCTTCCATGCCTTTTACCTCAAAGTTCGCCTTCGGGTTAGAAGATGATAGAAGATGATAGAAGTAGAAAAAATAGAATGGGCAGTGGCCATATTGCGTCATGCGCATCCAAACGGGAGACTAGTGTGTAATCGTACATTTGCTGATATGCAATTGTAACTGTTTTCCCACTGCACCGAGCCACGGTAGCAATCCGCCTCCATTGAGTTTACACTACCTTTGTTGATTACTAGAGACATTCTGGACACAACAACAGGCAGACCATTATTCATTCATCGTGTATCTTCAGTATCGTTCCCAGATACCAATCTCCTTTATAAGTACTACTCTTTATGGAAAGTGCTAGTTCTCGTTTGTAAAAGGTTCTTATCTTAGTTTTGTGCAACCTTTAGAGTTCAGTAATTGGCCCAGCACACAGGCAAACACTATGAATGCATTCTGTCAAACATTCTTATTATAACCTCAGTCTCCCTTCTAATGCAGTTAACCCTTTACCTAACCTGAAAAGCAGACGACACTTGCAAAAATAATTCTTGAATAACTAATTTTTTTCATTTTTTGTCTCAAAAACATAGGTTATGACCCCTCGTTGGAACGAGCTCGACGAGCTCGTTCCAACGAGGGGTCATAACCTATGTTTTTGAGACAAAAAATGAAAAAAATAATGAAAATTAATTGGCGATTTTTGAGAATAGCGCTGGCCGGTTTTGGCCGTTACGTTAGGTAAAGGGTTAACCAACAAGTAAAGTACCGGTACATGTTATGGTAGCGTTGCCAATCCTTTTTTTCACTCGCTGAGCCAAGACCTGGTGACTGGGTCTGGCTACAAGATTCCGGTAGGAGGCGGACAGTTATTTTTTTGTTTCTTTCAAATAAAACCTTTCTAAAACTTTTTCTCAAAACTAAGAGAATCTGAGCTTCGCATTTTACTAGGATCGGCAAATCAATGACAGACTGCTAAGCATCTACACTTTTCGAACGTGTCAATCATCACACATACATGCAGTTATGAATACCCGTATGCAGACCTGTAAGCCCATTGGCTCTTGGGCTCTAATGCTCGTTTACATTTTAAAGGCCAACAGGGTCAATGACGCCAAAATTATTATTACACAGCGATGGCGTTCCAATAAGCTATCCCATGACTACCTATTCTACTATATATAAAAGCCTCAATTTTAGCTTTATACACCAACCGTGATGAACACGCCAGCAATGGGATTTCAATAGTAAAAATTTACACCTATAGTAGAGTACATCCCCGTTGACCTTTGGTGACGTCGACCTGAATGCGAACTTGTATAAATTTATCGCACATCGCCTCGCGAAAAGTAAAATAGAAGTGGCAATTATTTATTACGTTTTTAAATGGGTTTACCTCATAAGATGCCAAAAATGAACAAACATGCCGATGCTCGTGTAAACAAAAACAGTTTCGCTCGTATGTACGTCTTGTACTCAGTAAAATCGAGAAAAAATAATAGCGTCTCTTAATAATCTGACGATCATGGTATAAATAAAATATACCCAAAGTAGCTTGGTGTACCAAATGTTCACCACTCGTGGTGAACATTTGGTACACCAAGCAACTATGGGACTGGGTATATTCTATATCTATACGCACTGGAAGCACCTATGAGCCTTTATAACCCATTGGTATTTTTTATGAGGCCTGGGTCTCTCGATTGCTCATAGTGGTTCAAATTTTCATGCGTTGAAAAAGGGATTCAACAAACACTCAGATACTCAGGAGGGATTTCATAAGAGGGATTCCTAACAGATGCATGCTTGTAAAATCCGTTTTGTTAATCAAGTGAGCCTAAAGGAGTACTATAAACCCATTGGCACCCAAGGGCCCATAAGCTCATCCGACGAAAAAGGGATTCAACAAGCATAATCAGATTATCGAAGAAGGGGATTCATCCAAAGAAAAAGGGAAACTACGAGCATAATCAGATTATGGAAGGTGATTTCGTAAGTGGCATTTCTAGTCGATGGATGTTTGCAGAATCCTTTTGATGGAATGTGACAAAATGGTACCTATAAGTCCACTGGCTTTTTATGGGCCAGTTGGTTCACAGGCTCATATGGTGAAAAACGGATTTTACAAGCATAGATACTATCGAAGGGTACCTGTTTGGGGGATTCTTAACCGATGAATGTATGTAGACTCCGTTCTTTACCGTATGAACCAAAAGGACCACCTATTCCTAAAATGGGTTTTGGGCCTATTGGCTTCCAGTGACTCATAGCCTTATACGATGGAAACAGGGTGCCAACACTCAGCCATTTGTGAGAAAGGGGTACTGAAAGCGGGATTTCTCCTCGATGAATACGGGTAGATTTCCTATTTCTTCGTATTAGCTTAAATGAGCACATACGAGCCCATTACCTCGTTTATAAGCATATATTCTTCCAATGGATCATAGGTGCTTAAAGGGTGTGTGAACGATCAGTCTGTTGTAAAATTGGGCTACAAAAAGTGGGATTCCCAGCAGACGAATGCTTGTAGAGTCCCTTCTTCCTCGTTTGAGCATAAAGACTCCCATTTGCTCCTTTAAGAGCCAGTTTGCCCATATGATGAAGAATGAATTCTAGAAACATTCATCATCTACGGGATCGCACTTTTGGCCAGCCCTTTCGTTTGCTGTGTTTTGGAACATCTTTCTCAGGGTTTTAAATGTGCCGAAATTACAGAAAATTTTAGGAAGCCTGAAAATTTAACTGTGTCTACAGTACTTGTAGAACCTGTGACCTGAATGTTACTTTGTATTTTGTTTTGGCTCATGTCGGGACCTGCTAACTGGCCCACCCAAAACCAAGTCTCATGATCGTTCTCTCACACAGAACTGGGAACTGGTGGAGAGAACACGGAACTGGTAAGTGGTTAAAAAAACAAAGAACTGGTAACTGGTTGAAAAAACACAGAATTGGTTGAGGTATTGCAAAACGATGTAATGGTGAATGGTTTATAGAAATGGAACTAGTTAGAAAAGTTAGAGGAAGGGTCAGAGATCCTTAGCCACACATCCCACCTACTCACTAAACTGGGTTTATGGGGGTTGCGGGTCCCATCCTTGACTTCAGGAATTTTTGTGGGCCCTGGATAGTTGATCTCCAGCTTCTTAGAGGTAGTGCTTAGGGTTATGTTGGACAACCCGATTTGGGTTGTTGTATATATGTTTCCCTTAATGGAGCTACAAGATTGTCATGGCTGTAGATGCTTCCGTATACACGCCTCTGTGATCACAGGGGGGGGGGGGTTCATCGACCCCCCCCCCCCCCCCACCTTGTGCTTAGCAGTCTGACCCGAACGTTACAATACTTTGTGTTGGCAGAAGTAAATCGTGATGTCTGGGGAAACCTCTAGCTTCGACTCTATTTATTTATTTATTTATTTATTTATTTATTTATTTTTTTATTTATTTATTTATTTTTTTTTTTTTTTTTATTTATTTATTTATTGGTGCGTAACGCCACATTTTCAGCTAAGGTTATACCGTGGAAAGAAAACGGTAGAAAGTAAAACATTTCATTGTCAATAACGAAGGAAAATAATTGATTAAAAAAATGAAATAACGACAATAGGAATGCCAAACACAAGCTTGTTATTTGTCGCCCCGTTCCAGTCTGCCTGCTGCACAGATTTGATGTTGTTAATAATATGTGGTTTAAAATCGATGAAAGGAATTTTAAACCCCGTGATAGGCTTCTTTAAGGCCTGTTCTGCCGCCCTGTCAGCCTTGGTGTTATTGGAGATACCAACATGTTCAGATAACCAGCAAAACGCTATATCATATCGGTCAGACATGAGAGTACTTAACTTCTCAGGAAGCTCCAAAATGAGAGAGGATTCTTCAGCTAGGGATTGAGTAAAGCTTGCAAAGAGGAAAAAGAGTCGAAAAATATGGTCGACTTCCTTTCCTGTATATCCTTGATGTATTCAAGTGCTAGTTGCAAAGCTTTAACCCATGCTGTGAAAATATAACCTTTAATTAATATTCTGACTGAGGTGATCTGATCTCCAGTAACAATGGCTGATGATACTTTGTCACCATCGTCAGATCCATCTGTTTAGATCTTTCTACATGCACTATGTTTAGACTTAATTTCGGCAATTGTTTTTGCTTAAACCGCAGAGAGTTTGTCTCAGAAAAGAGATGTGTTAAGATGGTATTCTGGGGTCTGAACTTCGTCTCTAGACTACGTCTATAAATCAACTCATCTTTTTCGATATAAGCTCCGAGACGAGGTCTCGACTTCAAACATCTCCATGTTGGTAATAACTTATATGTATCTCATAGACATCCGAGTATCTTTTATAGCCCAAGAACATTAGGTTTCACTAGGGAAAAAAATCGGAGAAAGCTGATTTTTTCAGGGAATGTCGAGTACATGTCACTGAACGATTAGACAAAAGTCCCCTAAAATCCCAGTTGAGCTTTTTTTTCTACAGCCTTTTTTCGAAAACGCGTTTGAAAAAAATAAAAAAAAATCGCACGAACTTTGTAACCTCGAATTGATCCAACTGTATTTTTTGTTTACGCGTATTTCGAGCTACATAATGTCTAATATACATTTACCTAGAGGAAAATGTGCATTCTGTGACAATTTCTGCGAAAAATTATTGAAAATTCACAAAAAAGTATTGGATTTACGCAAAAAATGACGATTTTCCTAACGGATTTGCCCAAAGGGTCGTAGTACAGAACGGGATGTTAGTTGGACAGACGATAAAAAATCCACCACCATTTGAAGACTTTTATCATTGCTTACAAAATAGACATTATGGAAGACCCCCTCTGCTTCTGGCCGAGTTCCCCTTTTGGCATAAAATTCGTCAGCATGAGAACTATTTTCGGGCTTGGGACCGAACAGACACGTCTGTGTCTGGCAGCATTAGATCAATAAATAATATTTACAGAATGTACAAAAATCAATAAATAATATTTACAGAATGTACAAATCAATCAACATGGATTAAGTTACATTGACTATTATCAACGCTATATACAGAAATGACATGACCTATATACATATTATCCATCGAACTCAGAAATTTCCGACAAGACAGTGTTTCTGTGGTTGTTACAAGAATCCGAACTGCAATTACACAAACCTGAGCAAGAGAGTCCTGCCTTCTTACACCCACACCTTTTTGTACAAGCACTCTTGCAACCACAACTGATCAGATTCAGTAGGTTATCGGGGGCACATGGCTTTGTGGCTGCAGTCGGTACAAGAAGTCCATTGTCTAGCGACCACCCCCAATCCGTCGGAGGAAGCGAAGTGCCCAGCCATTGTTGGACCTGGAGATAACATCTGTAGACATGTTGTTGTGCAGCATCGCTGCTTGGTGGGAGTGAGGCTAAGTCGATGGGTTTATTCAGTTTAGATTTTGCTACATAACGCTTGTAAGTGACATATCTATATTGGTCGAGAGAGGAAACAGTTTTACTCCCGTATAAGATCAGGAGAAGTTGTTCCCCGGCAGCGGCTACTGCACTTGGTGTACTGTCATCCGCCAAAATTGTGTTGACATACTGTTGTGAGCCGCTAGTAACATCGGAGACAATTGTACTGAATACTTTTTTCTTACCAACTCGAAAGAGTGCAGACGTAGTGTCACAACCACTTATAGAATGTGCTACAAGGAGGTTGCTTCTATGGTCACCCATTTTGGTTGCTATTTCACTAACTGAAACTAGTAAGTTTGGGGTAATGGAATACATCATGTGAATATTACATCCCGGTTGAACTCGAGAGGTAAGAATGACTAACAAGTCTGTGTCTGTTCCCACAACGACAACATTGTTGTCATTTTGAGCGATGTCAAGTGCAGTTTCGGCTATCAGTACATCAGCATCAGCCTCGGCCTGCTTGGACTGAATATTGATAGCAGAAAGCTCCTGCATTAGAAGATCGATCAGTTGGGTTTTGTTCTTGGCATTTGCAAGGAAATCGGATTGGGGTGTGGTGGCTGGTAACTCGGGTGAGATATTGATATCAATGGAATACCTGTCTTTAGATCTACGGGCTTGTTCCATGCCCTTTGTCGACATTGTACAAGCATAACCATCAAAAACAACCACGACGTTCGCCCCAAAATGTCTCACTAGATAATTGGAATATGATGTACATATGTCCTTATATGACGACTGTTTAGGCCATACAACTGCCCTCAATAAAAATCCACCATCTACAACAAACAGAGAATGTTCTGGGATTTTAGTTTGCTCGGAACCGTATGTTTGAGGATCTTACCGAGCGTGCTTTTCTGTGTCTTCCTCATTCCAGCAGAATCAAACAATGCTGGTGGTTTCGGGGCGAGTTCATATTTGAGATACTCTTCCATCTCTGCTTGTGACTGAATAACACATGTGATGCGGTTGAACAGAATTGTGGGGTCAATCACTACCTTACTTCCACGGACTTTGATGCTATTTGCCATCGATGAGAAAGACTTCACAGTGTCAACACGTCGTAGTTTGATGCTGTTGAACGTTTTGCTTACAACATTCGATACGCAACATTCACCAATTTTGCGAACTTGGTCACAGTTCACAGTTTCGTCGGCCACAAGCCCGGTCGCTATAGAGACTAATTGTAGTGGATCTCTATTCTGAAAGGGGGAATGCACTCTGAGCCAGTTCAATAATTTGGTGATATCATTGGCATCAGTCAATTGTGAACTTTGACGGAGATCCCGATGTTGTTCGCCATGACCAGTGTGAACATGAACAAAATTTTCGAGAGCATTACATATCGGAAGGCAAAGAGGTAGTCCATGTACCCATTTCGCAACAGTGCTATCGGTTATTCCCCTGCCATGTGTGAGACCACCAGGGAGCTTGAACATTCTCATTAAACACTGCTCTATGGTCTGATCAGAATATATCCCGTCCCAGAATTTATCTGAGGGCCTTATGGTAAAGTAACCTTTCTCAGTAAACAACTTCAAATCATCCTGTTGCATTATTTCTGTTAGCTCATTCATCTGCTGCAAATAGAGATGAGAACTTTTTGCGTATGCAAAATGACCACCTGCGTGAAATACTGGAATCATATTGCGAACACAATATGTGTGGAGTTCCCAGTCGCCTGTGCGCTCTGCTCTCAAGAACAACTGGAGAAGACCTATTTGCTCGTAGTATTGTACCCAAAGCTTTCCTGTGCGTCCTATGGACGCATTCTGGAGCAGTTCGTGTAATTTTGACAGTAGATGGTTGACACTTTCTTGATTGACAGCGTCAGCTGTTGTACAGTCACCTCTGGCAAGTCCACAGAATATTTCATTGACTTCTGTGCAGTCTATGTTATCTAGTGTTCGGCTTTCTTCAAACACAAGTTTTGTAATGGCAATTTGTGTTAGCAAATGGGCACGAACTGCTCTTGAATATGCATGACCACTGATCAAATGATGGATTGACCCACCAGCATAAACAGTCCCCCAAAGTTCATCCAAGCCGCTACCAGCCATGATCGAACCAATTGCCCCTAAATATGACATAATCATATGGAAGCCGCCGAGTCTAACGAAAACTTTTGTCAACTTATCTGACGAAGACACAATCTCCACTGCTTTGATATAACGTGGTTGGTCAAACGTCACTGGACAAACGTTCAGTCACACATTACATGCCAATGCATCTTGAGTGTAGGCGAACACCACATTATGTGATTTAATCGAACATGGAAATTGAACATTGATGCTATAATACGGTATTTGAATGAGAAAAGTCGATGCCGTTTGAATTTGAGTTTAGGGGGTATGGTTAATATTTCACACGTTTCACCAGTTTATTATAGAATAAATGACTATTGTTATATATCATTATAAAGCCACTGCTTTTCTGCAATTTTTGATATATAATTCAACTCCCAAAGTAGTCGTAGATTTGATTTAATGGACGTTGTGTACCGTTGTGTGTATGAAAACAATAAATTTTTTTTCGTAATTTTGTACATTTTCGTGAATATTTCACCATTGAGTGTGAGGATTGGTACAAAGTTGGCATTTTCTGTTGGGGATATGTATTCTCAATATAATTCAGCACGATATTTATGATTCTCACCCTACTAAGGCGAATAAGAATGAGAAATATGGAGCTGGGTCGAATTTTTTTTTTAATTTTTTTTTTCATCAAAAAAACGCTTTTACTAAAAAAGCTCAACTCGGATTCGCGGGGACTTTTCACACTTTATCCGCAATGTGTGTCCCGGAAACATATAAAAAAATCAGCTTTCTCCGATTTTTTTCCTTACTTTCTCATTTTTATGTCTAATGTGCCTGGACTATTATCTAACATTCTAAATTATTTTCTACTGATCCCACTATTTCACACTCCCTATCGCGTGTGGGCAACTCCACTTATCCCACATTTATACACCGTGACAGGGAGATCTCATCAAGCATCAAAATTTCAAATGCAACAACCTGATCATATTGACATTCGCTTCTCTGCAGGAAACCCGGATAAGAACTGTGATTTCAATTCCACACAAATATTCAATCCAACGTCAATTTCGGTCAAATTAATAAGCAGAAACACAAGAACATTTTAAATATTCTGTTAATAATTTCCCTCCACTGGTACAAATCGTATTCTGAAGTTAGAGCACAACGAGTTCAAAAGAAAACTCACGCAAGCGAATCATTAATTCATATTTCTTCAATGATTTTGATGATGATCAAATTCTCTTTGTTGGAAATGTGCAAAGCAGATACTTCAATCCTTTACCCAATGCAGTACGGCCGCCATAGACTGGTCACTTCTCACGGGTGGAAACTATTTTCACGCACGCAATAACATTAAATTCCAAATAATAATTATTGGAACAATCATCAAAACATTAATTAATGAAGCACAGGGTTTTTTTTTTCATTTTTTGTCTCAAAAACATAGGTTATGACCCCTCATTGGAACGAGCTCGACGAGCTCGTTCCAATGAGGGGTCATAACCTATGTTTTTGAGACAAAAAATGAAAAAATAATGAAAATTAATTGGCGATTTTTGAGAATAGCGCTGGCCGGTTTTGGCCGTTACGTTGGGTAAAGGGGTAAATGGTTAAAGACTAGATTTTATTACACATCCATTAAATTTTAAACCCTTGTATCCATCGGAATCGCCGCTATGATATAAATGATTCTGTAATCAACGGGTGATATACAAGCCTGAACCTTTTTACCGCACCGTTTAATTACGCTTCTTAAAGTTTCCAAATTTCGTTATACAATCATCGACCGTCTGTCGCATAGTGTGAAAATGAAAACGTCCGAAGCAAAATAAAGTCGGTTCACAAACAATTAGTTTGCCAAAAATGAGATAATATTTTTAAAAAACCCAATCTTTTCCAACCAGAACATTAACCCAGTCCCGTGGACGTCTCCTTTTGTGGATCTCATTACATCTAAATTGGTCAACTTTATTTCGGTAAATCTTCGTACATCTTGAAAGGCTTCGAACTTTTTTAAAAAATGTTTCTCCCAGCTGTTTTGCAAATCTGCACAAATTTGTACTTATATTTCTACTAACAGTAATAGCCACCAAATAGTTAGGCGTGAATTGGCACCAGCCGAAGAGAAACAGCGATACGAATTCAAAACAAACACTGGTTCCGAAAAGGTTGTTTTGATTTTTTATCGATCCATTTGATCAGTACAGCTTCAGTCAAAACAAACTCTTCACCTTTAAACATCAGAATTAAAATTTGTTTATTTAAATGAATTGTAATGCATGGGTTGTGTAATAAACACAGAACGCGATGTGTGTTTGAATCGGTGAGTGTTTTACATAACTCGTTGGAATGGCGTAATCATATCATGATCAAGGGACATGTTGGCTCATTGTTTTTGAAAGCCCTGATAGTGGCTTCTAGCACTCAATCAGTTAACCCTTTACCCAAACGCAGACGATATCAAAATTTAATATTTTAAATATCATTTTTTTTAAATTTTTCAAACAATTTCCACAAAACTATATCATGTGACCCCTCGTTGGAACGAGCTCGACGAGCTCGTTCCAACGAGGGGTCACATGATAAGGTTTTTGTTGAAATTTTTTTAAAAATAATATTTTTACAACTGCTGAATTTGCATATTTCGCAGGCGGATGCGTGCGATGCGTTAGGTAAAGGGTTAAAGCGTAAATGACTGCGATATTTCAGTATCCATCTAAATATATAGGACATGCTGACGCTTACAGTATAATTGTACTTGTTTTTCAGACCTTTCGTCTGACTGCACTTTCATTAGAAACTCAAACGAAAAAACACACATAAGTGACATAGACACTTGTTGAGATTCCATTGAGTATTTTTGTACATAGCGTAATAAAGGTGTAACTCCTTCTGAAAAAAAACACTGGAGGAAACCATTCATCAAAAGTTAATAAAAAAAAATGTTAGAATTAAATATCAGTCCAAGACACACAGCCGCCATACTTGCTTCGGTAATGTAGTAAAAAACTGCAATACATCCCTAACGCATGCCTGATGCGTTAATATGTTTCAATAAATGTATTTCACCTTCTGAAAACAAACCACTGAAGAATATCTTCATCAAATGTAAATGGTATAGCCAGAATTGACATTAAACATCAATCTGACAAATACGACCTTCAGGTTTGCCAGAACAATAGAAATCTGTCCATCTGTACGCCACACCCTTCCACAGATCGATACAGTTGAACTTAGTTCCTGTAAATGAATTTTGAGGCGCCCAGTCATTCCATTCAATCAAACTGCCATTTGAAAATTTCCAGATACCCTCCTTTTCGACATCGGTTCCATCGATGAAAAAACCTTCGATAATGCTGTATGCTGAAGTAAGAAATAAAATGAGCGAGATAGGTGAATATACAAGTAAATGGCGGAGTATAAGTCACTAACATTTCATAAAAAGGCATTATGTATTTTGTCTGTATTAACTCCGTAACTGTCGTGTATCCGACCCCCTGATACAGATGTTTGTATCAGGGGGTCGGAAACAAGCACGTTCCTTTCGCGTGAGTTCTGGGTGCGCGGTGGCTCAGTTGGTAGAGGTGCAGGCTGCAAGCCGAGAGGTCCTCGGTTCGAATCCCACCTGCGGCAACCGCGTTGTGTCCTTGGGCAAGACACTTCGCCCCGATTGCCTACATGGGGGCACGATGACGCTGTGTACTGAGGCGTACTGCACGTCGATGGTGCGCATGTCTTCAACCAATCTAACCCTGCCTGTGCTGCGGTGCAGAGTTCAGAGTTACGATGTTGGAGAGCTGACAGCTGCTCGTCGCTGCTCGGTGGTTCTCTCCGGGTACTCCGGCTTCCTCCACCCGTAAAACTGTCACGGTCACGATTAGCCATTGTGCATAAGTATGTGACCTTAAACACCAATAAACCTTAAACCTTCGCTTGAGTTCCTTTTTTTCTTTTTGTTCATCCGTACGAATAAATAGTTCGTTATGTATTCGTCTACATTCTTGACTTATCCCCAATATATTGTAAGATGAAAAGATTATTACCATTATGTGGATATACAAAATATGTATCTGAGTCTCGCTCTGGGTTTTAAGGGTACATCACGACTCGTCTTCGACTCGTCTTGATCTGCACTTAGACCCCGGAGCTCGACTCGGATACATATTTTGTACATGCACATAATGGTAATAATCGCTATTTATCGTGTAATTAACACCAGAACGCCGAGTTGTATACCGATACTTAAGTGCTAAAGACGATGGCACCTTGTTAATTCCAAACGAACATCTGTAAATCCACAGCTCGTGTCATACAATATTTTGATTGAACCGCTATATCTTTTCAACGGCGTATTTAGATGAAAAGAAAGAACCATCGCAATGACCCTCCCTACCCCTTATGATGTGAAGTCAATCAATGCGGTAAATTATCCCATTAGTGACGCTAGCTATTACGCCACCACTGCAGTAACAGCGTAACATATTTTACATCATCAAATAATAAACGAAACCAAACGAGAAAACTGACAACACAGGAAAAAGTGCTCAATGTCAATATTTTCATTTTTCCCAGGTAACGAAATATATAATTTAAAAAGCAATCGGTAATTGTGAGGGGTCGGAAAACTGAACACCTGGAGCCAGTTCTATTTATCTTTTACAGCTGTATATTCTAGAATTGTATTTTCTGCCTATTAATATAACTGATAAAAATAAATCATTAGCTTTTTAAAAGATATGGCAAGTTTGGCAACTGGCAAAGTGCTAATGGTCCATTTCAAACTTTTTAAAGATATATCTAGAAAATACAATTCTAGAAAATACAATTATAAATTTGTTATTGTATTGGACCCTGAAGAACGTGTTAAGCATAGTTATGCATGGTATGAATTGACACACACCCTCCCCTAAGATGGCTGCAAGTGAGGTACTTGTCTATACTTTTAGATCAGTCTAATTTGAGCACCACGTCAAATATGGATGTGAACTGCATGGTTGGAGATACAGCACCGGTATTTACTTCTTCTTGGCGTCTGTTTTAGGTTTTAGGTCCCCCGTCTTAAAATGCTAGTTTACAGCCCCTTGTTATAGGGCTTCACCATTATCACTGGTTCCCTCACACCACCCGTTAATGTAAGTTTACTCGACTGACTCGAGAAGACTTCTTAGTTTCCCAGTGTCGAACCAAAGGTCTATTTGAATGTAAATTACGCATGACGTTTGCTGAGAAATGCCACAAACATGAATATAATAGATCTCAAGCTTTAAGTGCATGCTCAAAAAGAATTCGCCACTGAAAAGCAATGGCCGTCGACAGTGTCGTATACGACACTGTTGACGCCGATTGCTTTTCCAGGGCGAACTCTGTGGGTTTTTAAAAAACTTATTTATCTACTTTATACGTAAAAACAGTAACGTTTTATCTTTTATCGTTATCGAAAACTCGCCGTCAATAAAAAATCTTTTATCGTTACTGCAGTAAGAATAAAAGTCACGTGATATCGCAAGAATACAACGTTCACGCCCATCTCATTTGCATGACGTACTATTTCATTCAACACTTTGAATAACTAATTATCGCTGCCGCGGATCGAAACAAATAAAACGGGGCGTATTTATCGAAATGTATTGAATAAAAAAGAAGGCCATTAATTAAACTTACTGAATTGTAAAAATAAAATTTGACGGAAAAGAGTAAAAATTAGTAACTTACACTTTTTCAAATGAGATTATTTCACCCTTCGAGACTTTAATTATCCTGACGTTCAAACGTCACTGGGAATTCAGTTTCTTCAACATTTTTCAAATTGTGACGTCAAACGTCGGAAAGTACAAATAACCAGATATTTTCACATTAGTGATTATCTGGTTGAAGGCTAGATTATTTTTAGTGGTCTGCATTTGTTAATCAAAACTTGTTTTATTACGGGAGTGGGGGAGGTGGGGGTGTAGATAAAAGGGTTATATACACATGGTGTTTGTAAAAAATCTTTTATCGCGACTCGAGCGTTTTCGGGGGCATATATAGCTACGAGTCGCGACTCGTAGCTATATATGCCCCCGAAAACGCTCTCGTCGCGATAAAAGATTTTTTACAAACACCATGTGTATATTACCCATATTTATCTGTTGCATTGTTTATTTTGGCACAGCGTTTACCGTCGTCAGTTGAGAAGAATTTAAAGACATGTATACAAAGATCAGTGATATTCGTACTCCATATTGTCAACAGCACGAAGAGAAATTAAGTAAATTAATAAGTACAGAAGTTTCTTGACATTTAACCCTTTACCTAACCTGAAAAGCAGACGACACTCGCAAAAAAAATTCTGAAATAACTAACTTTTTTCATTTTTTGTCTCAAAAACATAGGTTATGACCCCTCGTTGGAACGATCTCGACGAAAAATAATGAAAATTAATTTGCGATTTTTGAGAATAGCGCTGGCCGGTTTTGGCCGTTACGTTGGGTAAAGGGTTAAATTCAACTTCAACATTTTTCTGTACAAAAGTCAGTTTAAGAAACAATTTAACCGTACTTAATATTACCTGGCATTTTCATTCTGATAAAATGATCGATCGTGAGGTTTAGTGTGCATGTTGTCGATGGGTATAATTTACAGAAGTACTAATTCTAGATCTATAGATAATAATTGCTGGTGTATATAAACTGTTGAATCGTGATTCGATCTTTTCATTTCAAAAGAAGCCCCGAGTGACCCAAGAGCTGATCAAGCTCCAGCCTATTCCTTCCATAGCCATATAGGGTTATTACCACCACGCGGGTTTCTTAGATGGTGTATATATTTACGTTTTTATTATAACGAGCCGATATATGACCCAGAGGCGTCGTCAGGACTTCAGAACACCATTGTGGGAACCCTCTTAGTGATAATAACTATCTTATCTTACAATATTCCTCACTTTCTGGTCTTGGTCGCGTATATTTTGATAATGATTTAGCGTAAATTATTTTTAGAAGATCATGACGTCATATTTCGTTCTTATGCTGTACATGATGTAATCCCTATTCATCATTCTACTTGTACTATGACCGCTGACGTGTATAGTAGTGTTTCGGCTGTGTTTTCCTTTTTGGGTTTAACGCATGGTGGGCGTATATGAAAATACAATGATGGCAACAAATGACCTAACCAATTTATTTCGTTGAGTTGGTGCTTTATTCATCATTGTATTACTTTTTTCATGTCGATAACCATTGATTGTAACGCTGTATGGTGATTAGTAACTAATTAGTAACCAATCACCGGTAATCTACACGAGCGATCTTGTGGATACCAAGAACGACAAGTTTAAGAAAAAGAATTCCCTGACGTATCGTATCCAGAACCAACCACCCCTTTATTTCCCCGTTTATCACGTTAACTGTTTGAACCTGAGAAATCGATTTTTTCGGCCCGGGAACATGATACGTCACATTTTCATTAAGTAGAATTGCTGCTATGTGAATGTGTGGGATAGATGAATCAATATTTTCACCTTGAAGCCCAAGCCTGCACGTTGAAACTATTACATGGTCTACCCTTTAATAAGGAATATGGAACCTTCCTATTGCTGAAATTAAACTGACATAGAAGCTACCACCAGAGTTCAAAGAGTCAAGATCTTTCACCAATCAAAACTTCCGCGTTAATAGCAGTCGATTCTTCTTGTGACGCTAATGTTGTGTCTCGTTGTTATTGGCGGGAGAGAGTTATCGCCAATAGCCATCAGGTTGATAATAACCTGAGCCATCACTCGTAATAGGCATCACCGTGGTCCACTCATGGGCCCTTTCACCCGACCATATAAGCCTATTAATGCCTGTATCAGTAAACAGCTACTGACCTGATGTACTAATGCGACTGACCAAGAACTGTTGTGTCGGCATATTTGTCACTCTTACAAGATGTCCACCATCAGATTCACAATCCGTCCTCGAGTCATCTGCGTCAAGTTGTGGTGATATTATTATCTTGTAACACAGATCGACCGAAAGTTCATACTGATAACCTTCGTGACTTTCACAAACTTGAACTGAAAAATAACAATAATATGAAATGAGAGCGCACACTTACCAGACATATTAAAATTACGTTGCACCCTCATCTCCATGCCAACTGCACGAACAAGTGATAATTCAAAACAGAAAACAATGAGAGAAAATAAAACAACCCAGTGTGTATTACACAGATGAATTATGTTTTCTGGCAACCTGCTCAGAAAACGGCATTTTGTATAAACTCTTTGAACACTGATGTCGAAATATCAGAAACTTGCAACTGCAAATTCTTCAAATAATGCATCAAGGAAATTAATCAATTCAATATTTTTGTTGTATTTTATTCTTCAAAATAACAAATATTTTTTTGTAAATCAATAGAAATGAGTATATACAAAAGAAAGTTAAAGAAGATCTGGAAAAACACTTCAAAAATACAAACAACAGTACATGAATGCAATCAGATCAAAGAAAGTCTGTGCATCTCCCTAAGGTGGGAAAGACGCTGATAATAGTGTGCATTCACGGACGGACGGACGGGTGACATCGCGGACGGAGGGACGGGCGGCTAAAAAATTTACGGAAAAAATTATAATTTTAATTCGTTCGGACAACGGTTCAAACCTCGTGTTTTGGAACAATTTCGGTGGGCATAGAAACGGTTACATCCCCAACCCTTTTGCTGAAGAGACACTAACCATAACCCCAACCCTGAACTGACCCTATCCCTTAATATAAACGCCGAAAATTCGCATTTTGCCACAAAAGGTTTATATTTTAGTAATTAAGCCCGTAATATGTCAAATGAGCTCATAATATTTCTGAAAGCTCATAATGCATCTCCGGACACAAAAAACTCGTAACTCCCGTATACTTGGACAGACGTACGGACGACTTCAGATCGGCAAACGATCGGGCGTTCTGTCAGGCGGCCGGGCGGGTCCGGGCAGGCAGGCTGACAGGCTGGCATTCTTGGATTATTACGTTAATTTTTAGCTTTTGTGAGTGCGTTTGAATACAGAAGAAACAACGAGAGTCATGATCACCAACACAAAACGTCCCAATTGTTAGGTTGAACTTGTTGAACGTTGCAACACGTGCAACAATCTGAAACGGGACAATATTTGGCAATGCATTTGAGAGCATGCGATTATTTAGGGCATCTCTGGGCTTTGGTCAATACGAAACTAGGTTCCAATACAGAGTAGATAGACATAAATGGTTTGAGATTTTTCATCTGTGTTACATGTAATTGTTTCTTGCCATTAGTTTTGTACGTTAAAATATATTGCCTCGCTGATAATTACTTTCCACCGAGACACGTATGGGACAGTGTTTTCTTCTAGAAAGTCCTCTATCCAGTTTGTATTCTTCAAAGATTTTATAAACATCAGCACTAATGCCGTCTTTGAATTTTCCAGCAGCAGCTTTAGTCTACTTGAGGTTTGAGATAGCAGTAGTTGTAAAAGTATTTTATTTCAAGAAAGATACTTCATTCAAGCATGTTACAAAATAACACGGTGAAAGGATTCCGAAGTATGGAAATTGGATTCAGCATTAGAGCTTATGTAAGCTGTCTCCACGAATAAAGAATATGCAATCAGGTTCACGTTACAGGAAGTTACAGATACAAATAAAATGCTACTAAGATACGAAGGTTATAGAATGTATAAAAGAAGTTATGAGGAAAATAATGCATTGAATGCGTTAGACAGTTTGCAGATCAGTTTGGACTATTGGTAGATGGTTACCTGTGCTAACGTAGAACGGCAGTGCCATTCCCTGTTTGGGTATTTGGAGTTATGACCACGATGATCGTAAGATGGCAGGACATGGACAGCACACCACAGTAATCTACTCTATCTGTTTAAATAGATCTGTACAGTACAAAGGGGCCTGGTAAACCGTCATTCAGCGGACAACTAGGTTGATGCCGGCGGTCCGTAAACCGCTAACTTTGCCAGCACCCCTGCATGTTTTAAGAGATGGTAAATATTGATTGGGTGCAAAACCACCACCATGAGGCGGCGGCAGCCCCCCCCCCCCCCCCCCATAGCGCGCTGAATATTGTGATTTAATTGAAAATCATCCAGATAGTAATTGTACAATGATTAAGTCACTTTAAACATAACTAGGCATGTCATATCCTCCGCATGATACTAAAATCTATGCATTTTGTTAGTTTGAGGCTGTCACATGGTCACGCAATCCGCCGGTAACCCAACTTGGGACACGCGGCGTCAGTTGCGTCCACGCTGGACTTAAGCTACGCTCCCGTCCAATATGGAAGCAACCGAAACCACGTACGCCACACCGGGCCACAAACAAACCGCGTAACCAAAAATAAAATGAAGTCTGTACACGTCACGAGTGTAAAAGGTTTGAGGTCATTCCTTCGGTCTTTTGTTCATTCTTTTCCCCATTTTCACCGGGTAATGATTTCCAAAATATAAAATTCTCTCTCTCTCTCTCTCTCTCTCTCTCTCTCTCTCTCTCTCTCTCTCTCTCTCTCTCTCTCTCTCTCTCTCTCTCTTAACTGGTAGAGTGCTGGATTACTTTTGGCCACCAAAATTTATTTACATGTTTTTGCCCTGTTACAATTTATAGGAGAGTGCCGACAGGCACTCTCCTATAAATTGTAACAGGGCAAATCTTAACAGACTAAATGAGATCACTTCAAAGATAATATGAAGCCCAGCCACTGAACTTGAAGCCTCTAAGTTGCAGTAACTGTACTTCAGAATAAAGCCCAAATATGGGCTTCCAGCACTCTACCAGTTAAATGGGAGGTTTTGTTTGCCAATATACAAACTAACACTTAAGTCAACCTCATCTGCATCTCGTGACAGAAGAGGCGAAATAGCTACTTCACCAAAATTTAGAGAGAGCCGTTAAAAGTTCTTGTTTTGATTTGTGTATAGTTACATGCATATTCTTATGTAAAGCTAATCCAGTAAACCTGTAAACGTAGTACATGGTGCAGTGTACACCACTTATAATATCCACATGTGACATCAACCCGAGTAATGTTATACCTCTCTGTCCACGTACGCTACAAACCGACGCTTACATGCTTCTGTCGGATTGGTTGGACTTAATATGCTCAACATTCTGAGGTTGAACTGATTTATTGTATAAAGAAGGGATATTTCACCTAAATGGTCGAAAACTACATCAGTCTTGTTTGCACATGGAGATTCTGCATGTTTTTCAGACAACATCTGTATGACCTTTCTAACTATGTTACCTAAGTCGTTGATAAACTTGGTCGTAACTGTGAGTCTAAAACTCTGCATGGAAAAACAAGACTGAAGCTATAGGGATGAATTCTGCTGTTCCTTCTGTCCCTTTGTAAGTTTTCCTATTTTTAATTCCTAAATGTATTACACTGCCTTTTTCATATAATATTTGTTTTTATCTAACAATCAAATTCATTTTGGCTTGAAAACCACGAAATCACATAATGTATTCTGATTCCGTATCATATAGACGACTCATTCTGATTTCGTATCAAAAAGACGAGTCGTTTCCGTGAACGCCACGGGCAAGCATAACATGCGCATGAATACATTCTATGTGCGTTTTGGTGATCAATTCAGCTGATCGCTTACCAAATAAAACAAAATCCCCTACAATTAGCGACAGAACTATTAATAGCGAATGCGACCACCCCAACCCCCCCCCCCCCCCCCCACAATAAATAGAAACTGCACAATTAAATATTCCACACTTGTAAATTCGAGCGTATCATCATAGGAAGTGACACTGAGAGTGAATAATTTTACAACGCAATTCTGAAAATTTGCGGTGACCGCGTTATTCATTGTTTTTTAAAGAGCACAACAATACTGTTCCATAAAATATGGGTTTTTTAAAACTTTTTCTCGCCCAACATTATGTCCCAACACTGTATTAATAATTTAAGATTTAATCTGTTTATGTGACAGAATTGTTAGATAAATGAATTATCATGATAATGTGCATGTCCTGTGATTTGCATCAGATTCTCGGTGGTGCCCAGAATGGGATCACAACTGGCCGGCAAAGCCGGCTCGTTGAGATCCCATTCTGGACACCACCTCGGATCTGATACTAATCACAGGACATGCACATTATCATGATAATCTGTATATATAATTTCCATTTTCGACTTACGTTTGCATATTCGTTCGCAATCTTATTAAAAACAATAATGATATATTTTGAAGCTTTATACTGGTATCTCCAGTGGAAACTATATGTCGTGTACATTTGCCACAGGTAGTATGTATTGATAAAGATTTGAAGGAATGAACAAAGACGTGTCATCAACAGAACAAACGAGACTGCCTTGATTCAATTCAGCGCCAAACGCAGAGCAAATCTATTCACTTAAGTCGACAGTAAAATCACGTGTAAAAAGAGAGGAAAGTATTTCCTTTAGCTGTTTGTTTGTCTAATTGGAACCCATTTTGATAAATACCTCTCCCGAATAAAATCGGCCTCATCCGCACGCGTCATTTACAAACTGAGAATTTGAAAAAAAATATTTAAAAACAAATTTCAACAAAAACCATCTCATGTGACTCTTTATTGGAACGCGCTCGTCGATCAGGTCAGATGAGGAATCGCACGATGTGATTTGGTTTATTTTTTTTCAAAATTGAAAAAAATAATTAAAATAAATCTTATTTTGGTATCTTGTGCAGTATCAAAGCCTCTCTCGGTTTCCACAACCAGCTGTAAAACTTTCTATTTTTGAAATATTGGAGGTACAGTGAAGCCCATTTAATTGGATATCTCTTAACCGAATTACCCTGTTAATTGAATATAATTTCCCAACATTTACCATACCTCCAGTACAAATTTGACCTGTTAATTGAATACAGGTTATACAATAAACTCCTGTTAATTGAATAAAAAATCTTGCCACCTGTCGAGAAATTACCCTGACTCTCCCCACTTTTCCTTTGTTAAAAGACCAATTTGGCCTCTGTACATCCAATACAGGCATTTAATCTATTATATCTTATTTGACAGAGCTCATCCAGCTCTGTCAAACAAGATACATGTATATTAGAATAAATGCTAAATTTATCTCTAGAATCCAGTTAAGTGACACAATCCCTGTTAATTGAATACTGCTGTTAATTGAATAATTTTCATTGGCAAAGTGGCTATTCAATTAACATGGTTCCACTGTATTTGCTAACAATAAAGGAGATCATCCAAGAATTAACATTTTCGTTATATCCCGGTGTGACAGGAATGGAAGTCCGTAGGAAAATTAGTCCCTCTGGACTATTATTCCGCGGAATTATAGTTCTAGATCTAACATTTCTAGGAATAGTAGTCCGCCGGACTAAATAACTTTGGACGATATTTTTATTCTTGCAAGCAGCAGCAGGTTTTCGAACAATGTATACAAGACTGGCAATAATGAGCTCCATCTGTAGTTTGCGGGGTCTGTTTTACTTTCGTTGCTACTTTTATATAAATTTACTAATAACTCCATTCTTCGCCGACACTGTAATGTGGACATTCTCAAGGAATGCAGTAAATAAGAGGGCAAGAGAGCAAATAATGCCACTCCACTGTACATGGCGTGCTCATTTGATATCTTATCATATTCGCAAGACTTATTTCATTTTAGATTTTGAGTCAAATATTAAATGTTTTCTTATGCTACAGTACGTGTAGAGTGTATTATCGCCAAATCACCCAAGAGTGGAGATTCCACTGAAGCAATAATTACAAATTTGTTGCAAAGCATAACGAGTACAAGAAAAGTTCCAGCCGATGGACCTCCGGGTTGAACCCCGAGGTCCATTGGCTGAAACATTTCTTGTGTTTTTTTGTCCGTATGGGCAGAGTTTGAAAGTTATAGTTTGGGTGATAACTCAACTCCGCGGGTGATTTTGTTACAATCTACTCTATATGTACTGTACGTTGGACAGGATTGGGTCAAACTGTTTTAAAGAATTATTCCTTATGTTAACGGCATTTTACACACACGGTTTTCGCAGAAGTTTCAACAAAGTATTCATTGTTTGGTGATATATAAATAATTTTGTCATACTCGGCCTAGTTGTTCAGTTATTTGAGATCCCTAATAAGAGATTCATTAAATTTCATTCATCGAATAACTTTCGATATTTAATTTGCTGATTTTTATAATTTGCAAAAGAAGAAAATTCAAATACCCATAGACATCCTTCCCGGATCCATATTTGTTTTAATGATTTCACGTTTTTGTGGCATAAACTAAGTTCTTTGTTCCAGAAGAGTTTGAGATGGGGGTTGAATATATTTCTGGTATGACCTCGTCTACAGACTCGTCAATACTAACGATTGAATTCTTAGCTTCATCTCTTCTGATTTGCTCTCTGGGGTTTTTCGGTTATGGAACATTTTATGTATGGATTCGATCAATTTTGGTTCAAGATCAACCTTAAATCTTCCGTCGATTTTAGGTGATTCCAATAAGATTTCAAATAATTTTCCCCGAGTGGGCGCATGAAATGACGGAGCAGATCGGGAGAATGACACCGGTAATGGTTTGAAACATAACGTGGTGTATCTGGGGCAATGTAATTAATTAATTTATTATATTTTAGAGAGAGCCTGGAGATAACCTGGGCATTTCATCTGTCTGTCAAATAAGTTATATTATTATGCCTCACGTTTGTAACATCAGCCGTGATTGGTTAATTTGACACCCAAAAAGTCCCGTTGACGTGTGAAGGAAAGCCATTGCAGGAAGGAATGGCGCGATCCATCCGAAATGTACAAACAACCCAAATATTGTATTACGTCTTCAATACGTTACGTCTGGTATGGGGAAATTTTCAGCTGGCAATAAAGGCGGAAACAATAATCGATTTTAACGGAATAAATCCAAATCCGGTGATTTTGTCATTAAGGTTTCAGAAATATGTTTGAACAAACTTTCAACGTTAATTGTCAGTGAATGGAAATGAGGTACTGTTTTTTATCCTCAATAAAACATTGCAGGTTATCAGCTTAAAAAAGGTAGTATTTAATTAGATAAATACTTCATACCGTTACGAGACACTCGCGACAGCATGAAGTATTTATTTAATTTAATGATGCCTTTTATAAAGACTCGCACCCGCTACTCCCAGTGGATTAACAGTAATTAGTCGATTAATCTGTTAGTAGTTAACGTAGGTGACCGCTCTCGTCGCCTTCAGATAGGGATCTGCAAATCACAAATTTCTTTTCGAATCGAATCTCGAATCGAATCGTGTCTCTGATATCGACATCGAATCGAATCCCGAATCGAATCTTAAAAGACAAGTTATTTCATATTGCATCAAACGGAAGTTACGGAACACTGTGATGACCCTTACGCGACGGAGTGAACACCTTAAAAACCAATAACTAAATATTCTCTGTAGCACCGTCGCTGAAACAGCTAGACCTATTGTCCATAGTTTTAGTTTTTGAAGGCCTAAGGCTTAAGAACGTGAATAGTAACAAGTTAGGCCTTCAAAATCCAAAAACTATGGATAATGTTCTGGGCCAAATTCACACCTTACCTAACAATTAAACATTGTCAATTGTCATTGTCATTGTCAATTACTCAAATAAATAGGAATTGAGCCTACATGAATGAATTTTCTAATGACAGTTTTATACTATTTTTTATTGGAAATGTAACAAATAGAAGTTAGTACGAGAGATTCGAAAAAATCGAATCCTGAGACTGATTCGGGATTGATCTCGAAGCATACGCATGGTATCGATATCGAATCGATTCTCGAATATTCGCAGGACCCTACCTTCAGAGGACTTTGTCAGAACCATCGGATTTTTTTCTTGACCAGTTGTCCGTTCACTTTTGGAATAATTGCCAGTTCAGTTTAGTTTTCAACACTCTCCTCCCATTAGCGTCTAAGCACCAAACACTTTATTTGGCACTACAGTATCCAGAATGTCTAAAACTATGGCGCCAGACAGTTTTGAGGCAAACGTAAACATTGACTATAATATCTTTGCATTTTCTTACTCTTGAGATTAGATCGTTATGGTGATCCAGTCGCGTGAATTAAAGCTAAAGGAGTAATACAAGACTTCTCAACATAAGTTTGAAAATACTATTATTGGTGAGATGAGAAAATGTAATATAAGTTTTGAGAGTTAGTTTAAACATATTTTATTTGCCAAACTGTACATGCAAAATGGATTGGAGAAACGTAGTTTCATCTTTTTTGTACCCCTCACCCGGTGTATGCATTTCAAAATGTATTTGGATTTTCTACAAATATTTAAATTTCGGAAAATAGATATCAAGAAAAAAAAATACACAACATGAGAAAAATCACCAGAATATTTCTACAATATTACCAGAACAAATCAAGATCACCGCTTCCAGAAAACGTCAAAGCCTGCAGTGTACGATTCTGAATGGGCGGGTAGAGATTTTCTCTTCCCCTCTAAGAAAATGATACTCTGCCAACAAACGGCTTGCTAAGTAGCCTCATCGGTTACGATGCAATGTTTTTGCTTACGACCACTCAGATGAAGCGGCCGGTAGAAAGAATGTACCACTGGACTTTTTGAAAACTTTGTTTATTTTCGTTTGCAGTTAACGGTGGTTTACCGTACAGTAGATCATCTGGCTAAGTTATATCGAAATGGATGAGACTGCTTAGTGAGATGTGTGAGTAGGGTCGAAATAGGCTTTTACATATGTGCGTAAAATAAAAGCTTCAATGACAAAAGAAAAAAGTCGTACAAAATGACGAATAACGAAACATCTAACTGTGCAGTTATGCGATTTTTTTTAGATATTTGTTTTGCGGTTTAATCTTTCACCTGACGAATTGGCCGCATCCGTCATATTCAAATTCTGCAGTTGAGATCAATCATTTTTTTTTAACAAAAGCATATCACGTGATCCCTAGTTGCAACGAGCTCGACAAAATATCAACTCATGTATTGAGTTCCCCTTCCTGAATTTTAAGGAATACGTTCTCCAACAAAACCCCATCTGAAAATCTTTTAGTTACCTGAGAAATGTTCGACGGTGATGGCTTCAATTTTTGGTGACGCAATTCAACGGCAAAAACTTTTAAATAATATCAGATTGTCATGAACTTTCAGTTTTATGTTGTTTGTTTTTCGACTTATCTCAAATTTTCATGTTTTTATGTGAATTGATGTTTTCGCCTTTTTGGCACTTGAAACGTCCAAACGGTGATACATGTAACTTCCTCGTTACTTAACGTACAGCTATGGAATTCCGTACACATATTCTCGGAAGGTAGGTCTAAGGGCACACTGTTTTACGTTTCGTCGGCTGAGTGTTAGAATGTTCTATGTCCCATAGGGGACATAGAACATTCTAGCACTCAGGCGACGGTTTGTCACATCTCAACTTCCTCGTTACTTAACGTACAGCTATGGAATTCCGTACACAGATTCTCGGAAGGTAGGTCTAAGGGCACACTGTTTTACGTTTCGTCGGCTGAGTGTTAGAATGTTCTATGTCCCATAGGGGACATAGAACATTCTAGCACTCAGGCGACGGTTTGTCACATCTCCACTCCCTCGTTACTTAACGTACAGCTATGGAATTCCGTACACAGATTCTCGGAAGGTAGGTCTAAGGGCACACTGTTTTACGTTTCGTCGGCTGAGTGTTAGAATGTTCTATGTCCCATAGGGGACATAGAACATTCTAGCACTCAGGCGACGGTTTGTCACATCTCAACTTCCTCGTTACTTAACGTACAGCTATGGAATTCCGTACACAGATTCCCGGAAGGCAGGTCTAAGGGCACACTGTTTTACGTTTCGTCGGCTGAGTGTTAGAATGTTCTATGTCCCATAGGGGACATAGAACATTCTAGCACTCAGGCGACGGGTTGTCATATCTCAACCATTATCTAAAACGACGTCAAATTTACATCTTCGTCTTCGACGTCCATTATCAACTCATCTCGTAACTTTTGGAATATACTCACTGAATTAATACCATATCTAAACATGTATTTAATCCTATGAAATATGAAACGTCAGGACCGAACTCTGAGGTGGCGCCATGGGGCCATATGATAATAAATTAAACTGCGTCTGATTTTTATACATTTTAGTATTTTGTGGCGCTCAGAAATTGGAGGATTGAGATTTTTTAGGTTTTCCATTATCGCGATTTTTTGACTTTTTAATCACTAAATGTTGACCTTTCTTTGCATCTTAATTAAGAAAGTTAATGTTTTTTGGAAACGTTAAGAAACTGCGTTTAGCATCAAGCTTGGCCCCAAAAGGCGTTTTCCGTTATGGATTAACTTCTTGAGATTCCCTTTGCGATCTCAATCTAGTTTATGAATTACTTTTGCCCAACACAAAGCCACAGATTGCACAAAAATGTCGCTTCTCACAAAGACGTTTAACCAATTGTTTGGTTGTTATTTATATCGCATGCCATATGACCCCGCCAGTAGCACATAAAGACGTTTAACCAATCGTTTGGATGTCAATTATATCGCCTGCTACAGGACCCCGCCCGTAGCACATCAAGGCATTTAACCAATCGTTTGGATGTTATTTATATCGCATCTACAGGACCCCGTCCACAGCACATCGAGACATTTAACCAATCTTTTGGATGTTATTTATAACGCATGTTATATCACCCCACCCGCAGCACATCAAGACGTTTAACCAATCGTTTGGATGTTATTTATATCGGATGTCATAAGACCCCGCCCGCAGCACATAAAGACGTCTAACTAATCGCTTGGATGTTATTTATATTGCATGTTATAGCCCCCATGCCGAAGCACATAAAGACGTTTAACCAATCGTTTGGATGTTATTTATATCGCATGATATAGGACACCACCCGCAGCACATAAAGTCGTTTAGCCAATCGTTTGGATGTCATTTATATAGTATGCTATAGAGCCCCGCCCGTAGCACACAAAGACGTTTAATCAATCGTTTGGATGCTATTTGTATCGCATGTTATAGGACACCGCCAAGCAGCAAAATTTTACTCTATCCGAAATCGTCCAGATAATTCGATTTGATTCAAGTTGCTTCGTACTGATTCAAACAAAAATTTTTGAATCGTCGACATATTGTTTACAAACCATATCAAGTGTCTTCCATTGAATTCTTCTATCACCAGGTCTTCTGAACAGGAGACCTGATGATAGAAGAAAATATTAATGAGGAGAAATTAATACTTGATTCATATCTAAAAATTCAACTGTTTTATTTAATTGCCCAAACAGACAAGTTACCGTTGAATTAGGGCTGCACGATATCCAAAACTGAATACCGGTATCGGTATTTAAAAAAATACCGCGATATACCGGTATATCGAAGACTGTTTAGATATCTGAACGTAAGTCCCCAATCGGGACTTGAGCCCTAACAGTAGGAACGAATCAGCATGCCTTGATGGTGCAGTTTGAAAAACCTTTACCCAACGCAGACGATATGAAAATTTATTATTTTAAATATTAGTTGATCGGATTTTTAAAACAAAATCTACAAAGCAATATCATGTGACCTCTCATTGGAACGAGCTCAGTGAGCTCGTTCCAATGAGGGATCACATGATATGGTTTTGTTGAATTTTTTGAAAATTATTTTTTAAACTGAATTTGTATATTACGCGGCCACATGCGGTTGATTCCTTGGGTAAAGGGATACTATTATTCATTCGGGGCTACAGTTAAAACTCAAGACATCTTGAAAGTTAAATTGTGGGTGAATAGATAATGTCGATAAACCGATATTTTTGTAATTACACCGGTATTCAATCGATACTGATTTGAATACCGGTGTATATCGGTTTGTCGATATACCGTGCAGCCCTGCGTTGAATGCAATACTAGCGTGGAGACTGACACTATTTGCAGTTGTAAGGAGGTGTAATATTTACAAATTGAAGAGCTGTGGGATTTGATTCGGGTCGAAATCCACAGCCCGTTTCGGGTTTCAAACATTTGTTTCGAAATCCTCTTCCTGTCTCGGGTTTCAATTCAATCCAAAATTTGAAATTCGTAGGGCCCTACAATGTTATGCATTTTTTTTTCACAAAAATACTTTTCCTTTCATGTTTAGATCATTTAATTTTCTTTAATGAGATTTGATTTGCTAGCATGTGGTTTGTCGAATTGAGAATTGCTAGAATATGATTGGTCGAGCGGGACTTTTCATAACTGGATGAATTTTAATATAGCATAAATATCTGCTTGGACCAAGGGAGGGCCACTAAAAATTTGCAAGACGTGACGTGCTATTTTTTATTCGGCTCCTTTTTACACCCACCCACCCACTACGTGCAAATTTTCTACTACCGTTCTCAGACATCCACCCCCACACTCCCATTAAAATCCAAAATAAACTTATAAACTTAGTAGGCGTAGCTGTCTTTAGGGGGTTTTCATAATGTTCCTAACCCTTTGCCCAACGTAACTGCCAAAACCGGCCAGTGCTATTCTCAAAAATCGCCAATTAATTTTTATTATTTTTTCATTTTTTGTCTCAAAAACATAGGTTATGACCCCTCATTGGAACGAGCTCTTCGAGCTCGTTCCAATGAGGGGTCATAACCTATGTTTGTGAGACAAAAAATGAAAAAAAATAGTTATTCAATCATTTTTTGGCAAGTGTCGTCTGCTTTTCATGTTAGGTAAAGGGTCAAACTGGTACCACCAATTTAAACCTCTGTGGGCTGCTGCGGGCCCCAATCTTACAAATGACAAGCTGTTCATTATCAGGCTTGACCAGAGCAGGTGTACATATACGGGAACAAATTTTCACTTGAATTGTTCCAAAAATATTGTCTGCACATTTTCTACATTTCGAACAAGACACCCACCCCCTACTAACGTGTGGCATTTTCCCAGTTTAAGCCCAATATTCTCACATATAAAACCTCCTGGTGGTGTATTTATGTTAAGAGTGTGATGTACAACATCATCTTTAAGGTTTGAAACACAAATGATGGTATATATTAGCTGATATATTGATGTATTTTAAAAAATTAAAAAAATTGCACAAGTTGGAAATGCACATTTTTGGTGCACTCAAGAGACCCACCCACCCCCACGTCACCTCTTGCAAATTTTTGGTTGCCTCCCCCTGCTTGGACCGTGACAAATCGGCGGCCGGGCAAAGATGTATTACTTTTTTATGCTTGGTCCCATCCATTGTACAAATGAACTTTAATATTAATTTTCCGCGATTCAGCAGAATAGCGGAAAATATTGTTTCTTGGTGAGAGAGAATTAAACATAATGGAGGTGTGTCATGGCATAGCCAACAGAAAAATTGCATGGGGTGGAGTGTGTTTTATCGTAAAAGGATTAATCGGGCGGTGGCGATTAGTCACGTTGTTAGTTGTTTATCGGCGGGAAAGTTGTTTTGTCATTTCCAGCTGCCAATGTCGGAGCCCGCACACTGATTTTGAATTCATGGATTTTTGGTGCACACCGACAAGAAAGGAAGATGGCAAAATATATTAATTTTTTTTTATTAAGGTACAAATCCGGTATCTTCCCTGACACATTTTCTTGAAAATTGCTACCGGACACAGATTCTTAAAGTTTTCGCCTTTTTCAATATTTGAAGAAAGTGCTTTATCTCTAGTTTTTCCTGGGTAGTCGTTGATGTTGATGATGGCACCTTGGCATATAATTTACAGCACTTCAGAATATTTAAGAGAAAGGGGAAGAGAGGGAGAAACTGTAATTGCGGCAGATGGGTTGTTAGTTGTTATTGATGTGGATTGCTGTTCACGCTAGTATTTCTCTTTAATATTCGAGACTGTGTGTATGAGCCTATGTTGAAAATAACAAAAGTGCCGTGTGCACAATTCATATATACATATTATCGCAACAGTGAAGTGATGTGGGTCGTAGTATCGCGTCGAGTTGAGGAGGTCAGATCGCCGGACAATATTGTACATATCAATCGGGTTTGCGACGACCCAGATCACTGCATTGCAGCGATAAAAGGTTTATTATATGACATACTTCAACATCGCATGGCAACGCTAGCATTGACAATTCCCCCAGCCTTTTTTGGTAAATTGGATTGAAGTAAAAAGAACTATTTCAGTTTATACTTATTTCTGTAACAGGTGTACATTTCCGGGAATCCCGCGATGCGCATGAATAACATAAAAAATGTCTTGAATACGATAAAAGAAACCCGGACCGCCGTTCGAGCACACCCATTCCAACTCGGAGTAAAGTACTCTCGGCGACCGGAACAGCTAATTATGCGAATTCGAACGCACCTGTAAATAGTCCATCATACTATAGTGGTCCAGAATCGGATTCCACACGCTGAGTTTTCCGGGAACCAGGAAAAGACCGTCAAACAGTAGTGATATTTAGTGGTTAAATTCGATAGTCATATCGTCCCCTGAGTTCCAATGTGTTCTATGTGCCAGTAGGTACATATAACACATTGGAACTCAGAAGACGATATAATAAAACTGACTGATATAAATGAGGCTGACTTCGTCAGCGTAAGGGTATAATACACGCAAATATCCTGATTTATATTATAAGGCACTTGATACAGCTTAACACGCCTATCCCATATTCATACTCGGATAAACTGACATTTAATCTATTTCAGTTCTAATGAAAAGTACTATTAGTCTCAAACATTCCGGTTGATGCATACAGCATACACTTTTCTTGTACCGTCATGCATTACTGTTCAAACACTCATATCTTTGGCATTTCGGTTGTCATTATTTCTTATTTATATTCAATCATTTTACTTCATAATTGTCAACAACCTGTTTTGTTTTATAGCATTTCCTAGCCAGGGTATAGCCCTATGGCCTCAGCTGCTGATGTGGCGTTATGCACCAATAAATAAATAAATAAACCAAAAGTACAGACGAGAGATCAGGGGTTAGGAGAACAATTTATAGTTTAACCTGCAACATCCGACCGAAACAATAATTCAATCCACAACCATTGTTAAAAAGATTAAAAATAAATTTGCGAGAGGAATATTAAAACACAAACAAATAAAAATATCAAAAATATTGCATAAAATAAATTTAGTACTAAAACATTGAAAAGCTTTTGTCCACTTTTGTCATTTTTTTGTAATTGACCTTTTCCATAGGGCTTCTGTCTGCGGATCTTTTCTCCATGGGAATTATGTCGCACTTATGGCTTTTGTGATATTCCGTTCTTTCTTTCCTATCTCTGCTGGTGAATAAGTAACGTAATGAAGTTTCCGGCGAACTCTGTCGGTTCTTTTAGAAATTTATATATGTCACCTCCGTCTGTAGCGGACTTTTGTTGGGTCTGTCCCCGACACCATATTGTCATCAAGCAGTGATGTTGTTAATCGATATGAATGCTCTTTCAGATATTGTATTTGCAGATCGGATGAACGCCGATGGACTGTATACATTGCTTTCGATAGCGTTCTGTAAAGTCTTTGATTAAACAAAAGGCTCGGATTAGGTTTTGCAGCCAGCCGCAGTAGTATGGAATGTATGTTTCATGTACAGGTTGCAAGACCACGTAACTTAGTGACGCCATGTGGGTCTGCCGTTGTAGCCGACATGAGCAGCTGTGATGCTACTACCACTGGTGTCAGTGCGTTTGCGTAGCGAGTGTAGTGACACGCTGAAGGCTGCCATATTGGTCCTATGTAGTCACGTGGTTGCTATGAGCGTGACAGGGTTCTAATAGAAAGAAGGTGTTCGGTGGGCGTGTTCTGTTCTGTGGTAATAGGTCCAATTACTCAAATGGGCCCGATAACTATTTTAATATTTCGGATTCCTTCGGAATCCACTGCTTTTATTTATCTATGCCCATGTTGTCTCCATTCCTGACCTACGGTATCGCTTCTGTCTGCTCACCCCTATTCGATGTTCCGGAGTACATTCAAGTAATGTAGCAGAGCCTTTCAGGTGGAATAGTTTTAGCTTCTTGTTACTAGTTTTAACTTTCGCTCTCTTCTGAATAATTCTAACCCTATTCCGATAGACATCTTCTTGTTCTTAATTGCATAAGTCAAGTTTCTTTTAACCAGATCATCCAATCAGATCACGTTACTGTAACTGACTGATCAATCAAATTACTTCATTCGACTAAACCCCGCCAACTTTCTCATCATTATCTGATACAGGGGCTCCTAAGAATAAAATCAAAAGTCAATCGAGCTATCGCGGCATTGCTCAAACGAGTGACTCCTCGAACGACTCTTCGCCTCATGTTGGACCTAAACGGATTAAACAACCACAGACGTATCTCAGAAAGGGATTCTATGATAGCGGTTCTGTATGCAGTATTCTCCTAGCTCCTGCTATCTCTCGCTGCTACCCGTCTTCCCTGGTCTACACTATCACTCGTTTCGTTGCTGCTACTTCTACAGCAGAGAACTGGGAAAAGTCAGACAGTGACGAGAGCAGTGACTGCAACAACCATTACTCGGACGTCTCGAATCTTATCGAGAAAAATGAGCTACAGAGCAATTGCTCGAACGAGTGACTCCTCGTACGACTCATATCGGTATTTGAGAATATTTATGTCATGGTGATGCATTACTGGATGATATCTTTTGAGTACCACTGTTGTGGAGAGATTTTGTAGATAGTTATTAGATGACGTCTTCTCTACGGGTGCTCTACTTGCAAGAGGTATAATCATGCAATATTATATCTCACGTGACTTCCTTGCATTCTGATTGGCTGAAAGATGATACCCTATTTCGTGTAGTTTGCATCCACAGAACTGACCAGGCACTACACCCAGGCACTACACGTTTTCTATTTTTAGCACACTACTATATCAGTTTTCTTTTCATACTGGGCGAATAAAACTGATCAGGCTAAATTTAAAAATCGATTCACAGAGGCACAACATCCACAAAACGACCCGGAAAGAAATCTTTGTGGAAAAATGTATCGCTTTTCCATTGTTGAAGTCACATTTTTCGAGGCGTTCATTTTATTCCTTGAGAAGATGATCCCTATCTCGTTTCGAAGAGAATGATTCATACCTGGGTCCAACTTTCATGCGAACGCGTCCGGATATGAAAAATCGTTTGTTTCGCTGCTCATATTATTTCGCTATTCAATTGTATGTTTTGGGCAGTAAACGAATAAATAATGGAATTCAGTTGAATCTTCGGAGTTTGTATCCCGTGCTGACCCATTCGGTAATGTATATGTGTGACAAATGTGTGGAAATTATCAAACTGCGTTGTCAAATTTCGAAAATTTTAGTTTTCATTCGCGAGTTGCGCGATTCTAGAATACACAGTTCCGTTTGGGGGAAACGTTTTGTTTACCCTTGCCGACCGATTCAAAATCTGTCTTCTGCTCATATCAATAATCCAAGTTAGCCGTGTTTTGGAAGAAGAATTTTTTTTTTTAAAAACTACATGGTATTTTTTCTATATAACGCTGGTTGGTAGGGCGGCTACCTTGGTAACCGACTAACAAATTGGGCAGATGTTTTTCTTGATGGGTGTTCGATATAATATAAGGATTAGTGCATGTCTTGTCGTTGACTACGCCCATATAGTGCCCAGTGAGGTGGTGTAGTTCCCTCCGCTTCGCGGCGGGAACTACACCACCTCACTGGGCACTATATGGGCGTAGTCAACTCCAAGCCATGCACTATTCCTTAAATATAACATTTCATCCCTTTTTGTATTGTTGTCAGGTACGATAGCCTTCTATACATTAAATAATCATTTCGTGCATTTACAGTTCAATTACCCAAGGCATCTTCTTCGTCGAATTCATCTCTGAGAAATATATACTTCTTTGATTGTGTCATCTTCTTCATGGATTATGGGATAACCATCTGATTACAGACTTTTGTTTGTTCTCTAACGGATGTTCTTTCGTGGTCTGTTCCTGTTGTTTTACTCTGGTTGGGTTCTTGATAAAGCCCTTGAAGAACGCTGGCAGCTGGCTTCGTTTGTTCATTAATTTCTTTTGCTTTTAGCGGCTTGATGTCGTTGCTTCCTTTCATTCCTGGTGCTCGGTTGGTAGGTAAGTCATCAAAGCTACAGCATTCTTAGGTTGGTCTGTAATTTCGTTCTTGGTTTGATCTGTAGGTTGGTCTAACCTTGAATCTTCATTCTCTTGAACGTCATTCTTCTTTAGATAAATAAACACAGTGGATTCCCAAGGAATACGAACTATTAAAATACTTGCCGGGCCCATTTTGGTGAATAGATTCACTTCCTTGCAATCGAAACCACCCTCCCTTCCTAATATATCCCTGTCCGACTCATAGCAACAACGTTTCACCACAGAAACCAAGATGGTTGTCTCCAATAAGCAAAATATGCAACATTCTATAGACACGTGTACACTAACAACTCGTGCTGGCTGGCACACTGAGACCACCGCTCACTATGGTAATGACGTCACATCATGGCTACTCACGCGGGATACCATGACAACCCCCACATGACGTCACTGAGTCACGGGACTATGAAAACACTTCCGATGTCCTATAGTCTATATTTGAAACATACATTGCACGCTACTAGTCTTTAAAGCTTTTTATTCTGTCGATCGTCTGTTAAAGTGTGGTATCAGGACACAGTTGTCGAGAGAGAGAGAGACGTGCGGTTCACGAGATATGCATCCAACGCTTAGGTAATGTCATCTAAAGCCCAGTATAAGCGTATATGCCATTGCCTTAGCGTCACCTGCGTATTTTATTTGGGGATGTTTCGTCTCTACGAATGCGTCAGTAATTTTTAGTATTAACCCTTTACCTAACATGAAAAGCAGACGACACTTCCAAAAAAAAAAAAAAATCTTGAATAACTAATTTGTTTCATTGTTTGTCTCAAAAACATAGTTTATGACCCCTCGTTGGAACAAGCTCGACAAGCTCGTTCCAACGAGGGGTCATAACCTATGTTTTTGAGACAAAAAATGAAAAAAAATAATGAAAATTAATTGGTAATTTCTGAGAATACTACTGGCCGGTTTTATCCGTTACGTTGGATAAAGGGTTGACTGGTAGAGCGCTAAATTAAGTTTTTCATCAATATTTGTTCACAGATGTTTGTTTTGTTATAATTTATGGGAGGGTGTCTATAACAACTATGGGCGCCCTCCCATAAATTGTAACAAGGCAAATCCCAACAGATTAAATAATTTCAATTCAAAGATAACAGAACGTACTTCCACAGAATGCGAAGCTTTGAAGCTGCTGTACCCGTGGATACGAGTAACGCCCAAATATTGGCTTCCTGCACTCCACCGGTTAAAAGGGAATCGAAGATGGTTCACCAAATATTATTTTATTTTTCATTTATTTTAACAAACATATTAACCGCACACGAATTACAATACACACACTAGTTCGAAGTTCGCGTGACTACTTCATTTGAGGGGGATGGGGGGAATTAACGTTTAGCGTTTTCCTAGTTCACATAACATTCGTTAGTCCGATTTCAAGGTCTTGTCAATTCTACTTTTTCTGTTGTTTATTCAAACTTTTGCACTATCGTCTCTGAAGGCTCAGGTATCTTACGTTGCGTTCTGTCGACACATATCAAAGTTCAATTGCGTCTTACATTCACGTTCATATCAAAGAGTTAATTTTGCTGTATCCGGCTTTTAGGGCACACCAGACAACATCTCAACATCCCACTCACATGTTAATTCTAATTGCATAGAAGCTTACTGAGCTTGTTCCAATGAGGGATCATAAGCTTTTCATGCTAAATATGAGGCGTCTCAGTTATTAAAGACTGTTTTTGGCAAGTGCTTTGTGCTCTTTGGGTTGCATAAGGGGTTAAAAGGCAATGATTTATTTAAATAATTCATAATTATAGTGCGATAATAAAGTCGAAGAAAATATATACAGAATACTTATAGCTTTGGACTTGATAACCTAATTATTTCATGTGTGACAAGGAGTTGAACTGTAAATTTTCAAAAAGCATCCGCAGATTGTGAGCTGAAACTTTATATTTCATCTGTTAGTTACGAAAGAAAAAAATACGGCAAAACCCAATTCTAAAAAAATCATTTCACTTTATTCTCAAATTAAAGCAGAGTAATTTCTTCGAAAGCGACAAACATTTCAATTTAAAAACCAACGAACCGCTTTCACCAACGAAATAAGTCGTCCGAGAAACAGTAATTCCGTCAGCTTTTCACTGAACGCTGTACAAAAACGTTAACGTATGTTAATTTAACCCTTTACCCAACGAATCGGACGCATAATATGCAAATTCAGCAGTTGAAAAAATATTATTTTTCAAAAAAATTCAACAAACCATATCATGTGACCCCTCGTAGGAACGAGATCGTCGAGCTCGTTCCAACGAGGGGTCACATGATATGGTTTTATTGAAATTTTTTGAAAAATTTGAAAAAAAATGATATTTAAAATAATAAATTTTGATATCGTCTGCGTTGGGTAAAGGGTTAATACCGCAAATAACAACGACTACGAAATAGGAAACATCTCCCACTTTCATAATATTTTGGAAAGTGTAGTTCGTTTTTGTTGATACCATTATAACCGTGATTTGCCAGCTGTACCTACAGTGAAGAATGCGAGTTTTAAATAACGTAGTTGTGTGTTTGTTTCTTCCAAGACGAAATGTACGACTTCTACGTTTTTCCTAGTTCTTTATATTTCTGACGCAGCACTTAATAAAACTATAAACCTTCTATTGTATTAAACCCAAGTGAATGGTAATGGCTTGTAAGTTTCTGTCAAAAACACAAAGCCTTCAAAAATTTAACGGCAGATGAAACACATAAAATTTAGTTTACATGGTGGGATATATCACTAGAAACGTTGCCATTTTAATACCTTCTTTGCCCTCTGTGTCTTTCGGGAGCCATGGATTATAGGTCTTTCTAAATAAAACTCTGTCTAAAAAATAGCTGGAAATGCACCAATTGCTGAAAACGAGAATAAATTATTCAAAATCTAAAACATCATTTTTCTGTCTCAATTGAACAGCACATCTGCTCTCATCGGATCACTTTCGGTAAGCTCATTCTGATGAGTGGACATACGTTATTGTGTGGGAGAGAAGATGTCTACAGTTTTTGGCTCATTCATTTGAAAAAAAAAAACTGTGGATGTATTTTAGCTCAAAAGTGCTAAACTAATCCAAAAATATATTCTCCCAACTCGACCGAACACCTTCCGGCCATGGAGCACTCACCTTTTTAATTATTGTTGTGTCTATATGCACAAACCAGCACTGACCAGAATAATAAGTTTACCTTTTTGATTGATAGCGACGTCCACATACTGTTCATCCAGCTTCTTTGAACAGCTGCAAATTTTCGAAGCTTTGTCAAAGGAGAATGAGTAAGAAGTGTCAATCTTACTACAGGTGGTAGCACATTCCAGTCGGGATCTCACTTTTATTGAAACAATAATATTTGTTGCTGGTGGTATGTTGGTTTTCAAAATGTAGTTTTTAATTGTGAAAGTGTTGCAAATAATTCCTTCGCATAAACAGAGAACAAAAAGAACAATCAAAGTCATGTTTGAAAAACAATAAACTAGCTGTAACGAAGACACTGCAAAGCAGTTTGCTGTCAATAAATAACAAAACTCTCGAACTCTGTTTCCCACTTAGACCATTCCTGTTGTCAAGCTGTTGTGTGTCCAACATATCATACAACGTTATTGATTTGTTTCCGCTTTTCCTGTCTCCAACAACATATCGACTGTTTCCTTTCTATCTTTTTCAAAACGCAAATCCACTAATCATATGATTAGGTTCATTGAATAAGGAACAATCTATACCTATAGAAACCAGACTCAGCTTGGGGGAAACCGGGGACTGAAGAAAGGCTGCAACGACCAGATTTTGCATTTCGTGAATAAATGAGGATGAGGAGCGGCGAGGGTTAGAGGCCCGAACAACTCTGGCTAAAACATTGCTAACGCTTTAAAAATAATGATCTGGTTAGAGATGGGCATTGAGGATTCTTTTACCGACGAACATATTGTCTCCAGAGGAAAATTAGCTGCAATGTCCAAGTCGAGCCATGCCGTTAATATAGATTATTATGACAGAAAAGTGATCTCGTTTGTTTCTTCTATTCCGTCTCGTGGACGAGGTCAGATCGCCGTATCACACCAGCCGCCGAAGGCGTCGAATGTCATCCGGCGATCTTACCTTGTCAACGAGACGGAATGCGACAACGAGACAGAATGCGACAAACCAGATAGCTTTACTGGCTAATGATCTGTTTATTACATACCGTTGTAGAAATCCACCTTTCACACGAGAAATCAACATGACATGTGTTAGGAACAACATTAGAAATTCACATTATTCGACAGTGTTTATTTACACAAATGAAGCGTACGTAACCTAGGCGGATTCGAGTTTACGTTCTTGAGCTCCTACTTCGTCCTGAGACCAACCATCTGATACGGAATCGGAAAAACACTCAGTGGTATTCGGAGATCGGGACACGATGGGTGCAAAACATGGCGAATCATTGATAGGTATATTGATAAGATAAATTATTTTTATCATATGACTCGTCCGTTTTGTTCACTTTAAAACATTAGATATTTTGTTTTCATATTAATCTGTGATAAATAAAGCCTTCCGTCAATTCCATTGGTCAGTTTCAAAACTAGACAATTTAATTGGCTGAACAAAATACAACTGGGCCACATTTTCATAATTTGCATAATTAGAGTTGGGAGCTTTCATTGGTCAATTTCAAAACTGGACAATCTGATTGGCTAAACAAAATACAACTGAGTCATATTTGCATAATTTCAGTAGGGAGAATTTACGTTATCTGTCCTATTTAGGATGGGTTATATTGTATTAATCTTTTACCTACAAGAAAAACGACATTCATTTTTTTTAATATTTTCACTTTTTGCTTCCAAAACATAGGTTATGACCCCCCATTGGAACGATCTCGACGATCTCGTTCCAATGAGGGGTCATAACCTATTTTTTGGAAGCAAAAACTGAAAATTTTTAGTTATACGAGGATGTTTTTCCAAGTGCCGTCTGCAACTCAAGTTAGGTGATGGATTAAAAAGTCATACTAAGTGGCTAATTTGTGCGTGTGTATGTCATATGATAAATAGAATATGAAATGAGTGTTTTTCTCACATAATATTTATGAAACTCGTCCGAATTTTCCGTTTGGGCTCGCCAAAACGGAAAATTCTTAGACTTGTTTCATAAACATTATATGAGAAAAACACTCATTCCATATCCTCTATTTATTACACCAAATAAGGAGTGTGTTTTAAGGTAACACAAATTTAATCTTTCCAATTGGATATAACAACAAATCAATATTCACTTCACAAAATGTAAATCAACACCCCATCACCTCATTGTTCTCGATTTGGCATTGATAGATTCGCGCCGTTTACATTCATAGTGTGCTTGCCGATTGTTGAAAATTATTTGGATTGAAGAAACCATTATCTGTTGTTCACTTCACTTCAGGTGTTTCATTGACTCGTCTTCGGGATGTCTCGAACTGAGTGTATTTATTGTAAAAATATTGACCGGTAATGTACTACGGGCGGTGAATAAAGCAAAATAATTAACACGCTATGGGAAATTAACATAGCGTCTCAGAATGAGCTATAATAAAACATGTTAATACAACGTGTAGAAATGCTCTGGTCAAAGCGTGTCAAACACAACATGTTATTACAAGGCTTCTTTGTAGGGATCTGCGAATCACAAATTTCTTTTCGAATCGAATCTCGAATCGAATCGTGTCTCTGATATCGACATCGAATTGAATCCCGAATCGAATCTTAAAAGACAAGTTATTTCATATTGCATCAAACGGAAGTTACGGGACACTGTGATGACCCTTACGCGACGGAGTGAACACCTTAAACACCAATAACTAAATATTCTCTGTAGCACCGTCGCTGAAACAGCTAGGCCTATTGTCCATAGTTTTAGTTTTTGAAGGCCTAACTTGTTACTATTCACGTTCTTAAGAACGTGAATAGTAACAAGTTAAGCCTTCAAAAACCAAAACTATGGACAATGTTCTGGGCCAAATTCACACCTTACCTAGCAATTAAACATTGTCAATTACTCAAATAAATTGGAATTGAGCCAACATGAATGAATTTTCTAATGACAGTTTTATCCTATTTTTGTTGGAAATGTAACAAATTGAAGTTAGTACGAGAGATTCGAAAAAATCGAATCCTGAGACTGATTCGGGATCGATCTTGAAGGATACGTATGATATCGATATCGAATCGAATCTCGAATATTCGCAGGACCCTACTTCCTTGGAATTCAACAATTCTGTGGCAAGTCCAGGTCTGTATAAATATGACACACGGACGATTATTGCGCCTTTCGTTTGCTAAGCTAAGGATACGTAACATCTTTGACAAAGAGTGTTTTTGTCCGAGGAAGAATTGCGTTCATTAATATACTAATTTTATCAGAGTTGGTAGACCCATTGGGGCGTAGGACACATGCCCCTAAACACCTTTGTTGCCATAGACATGTTACTCGGTTATATTATATCTCACGTGACCTTTTAGGCTCCTGATTGGACGAATGCTGCACCCCTATTTGTAGTTTGCATCCACAGAACTGACCAGGCACAACACCCAGGCACTACACGTTTTCTATTTTTAGCACACTACTGTATCGGTTTTCTTTTCATACTGGGCGAATAAAACTAATCAGGCTAAATTTAAATATCGATTAACAGAGGCACAACATCCACAAAACGACCCGGAAAAAAAACATTGTGAAAAAATGTATCGCTTTTCCATTGTTGAAGTAGCATTTTCCAAGGCGTTCATTTTATTCCTCGAGAAGACGATCCATATCTCGTTTCGAAGAGAATGATCCATACCTGGGTCCAACTTTCATGAAAAACGCGTCCGGATATGAAAAATCGTTTGTTTCGCTGCTCATATTATTTCGCTATTTAATTGTATGTTTTGGGCAGTAAACAAATAAATAATGGAATTCAATTGAATCTTCAGAGTTTGGTATCCCGTACTGACTCATTTGGTTATGTATATGTGTGACAAATGTGTAGAAATTATCAAACTGCGTTGTCAAATTTCGAAAATTTTAGCTTTCATTCGCGAGTTGCGCGATTCTAGAATACACAGTTCCGTTTGGGGGAAATGTTTTGTTTACACTTGCCGACCGATTCAAAATCTGTCTTCTGCTCATATCAATAATCCAAGTTAGCCGTGTTTTGGAAGAAGAAAATGTTTTTTAAAAACTACTTTGTATTTTTTTCTATATAACGCTGGTTGGTAGGGCTGCTAAATTGTACCTTGGTAATAGATTAACAAATCGGACAGATGTTTTTCTTGATGGGTGTTCAATATAATATAAGGATTAGTGCATGTCTTGTCGTTGACTACGCCTATATAGTGTCCAGTGAGGTGGCGTAGTTCCCTCCGCTTCGCGGCGGGAACTAAGCCACCTCACTGGGCACTATATGGGCGTAGTCAACTCCAAGCCATGCACCATTCCTTAAATAGAGTGAGTTAAAATAAGCGCATGCAAGTGTATCAAGAAATAGACATTTCTGCAATCGATAATTTAAAAATCCAAACAACATTTGACCAAATTTATTCAACCTTCGGTCCGTTTCTGTCAACCCATTGAAATTTGATTATTGGCCAGGGACGGACAGGGCCAAAAATGTTACTGGAAAATGCACCAGAGGGCGCCCATGGCAAAGGAATGTTGATGTTTCGACTGAAAGAGCGTCGCTGCTTCCTTGCACTGAACGATCAATGGAATTTCACATAGAGGACATTTCGATGTTACTTTTTTATCATTTTTATCTAAAATTGGTTGCACTAAGGGTCCGGACCCATCGGGCCGAACATAGTTCGACACAGTGGGAGAAAGTAAACATTTTGAAGTGAATGAACGCTGTTTTCCCCCATCTGCATCAACAGGAGATGGGCTGCATCAGTTTTGGGTGCACTTGGGATTTTAGCATGAACCATAATACCAGTCAGCCATTGTTATTGGCGTTGGCATTTTATATCCTCCTCCGATCACAAGTGCAGATATCTATTAAAATCCTCAAATTACGATAAAATCTAAAAGCGAATATAACAAACTCAGCTTCATGTTAAACTGCCATGTACGATAACAAATCACTCTGACGTCACAACTAACCCATCACATTCAGAGAAAAAAAATCAATATTCCATGCGAAGTGACTAAAAATACATGTGATGATTAACACGTCACAGTGGAAAATCCAGGTTATTTGAACGTATGTAAATGCATAAATATTCAGTGCGCTTATGTAAAGAGCTTGGGAAATTGAAATAGGGTCCATCCGTCCGTGCGTCCATTCGTTCGTTCTCCCAGACATACATTCAGTACCTTCAGTGGAAGGATGGGAAACCAAACACAAAAGATTTCCATTGCATAGCTATCTCGTATTCCGCAAGTAGTAATTCTTTTGCCCCCCCCCCCCCCCCCCACATTCGTTAGGTTAGTAAGAAAGAAAAACACTTGAAGTGCCAACCTTTGGTGCGCGTCGCCTGACCGTCCGCTTAACCCTTTACCAAACGCAGACGATATCAAAATTTATTATTTTAAACACAACCATATCATGTGACCCCCTCATTGAAACGAGCTCAATGAGCTCGTTCCAATGAGGGGTCACGTGATATGGTTTTGTTGAAATATTTCGAAAAATTTAATTTTTTCAAATACTCAATTTGTATATTACGCAGGCGGATGCGGGCGATTCGTTAGGTAAAGGGTTAATGTCTCCTGCAAGTGTAGATACATTTACTTATTTGTGGTCCCTTTTAAGACTTGATAAAATATTTTCGTTTAACTTCTCCTGCATTTTTAATTGGAATTTTAAGAATCTTGTGGTGAAGTATGGGTATGAACGATAGATGATCTTATGGCCAGATATTTTTGAATAGGTAAATTTTCACAGAGTCATGGTTGACTTGTTTCTAGGTTTTCATTCCAAAAGCTCCTTCGACATTTTCCTTTGGATTTTTCAAAACATATTGTGAAGGATGGGTATGAAGTATAATTTCACATGTAGAAGATAATTTTTGATCAATAAAAACTTTCAGTTGATTTATCTTTATTAAGCACTAGGTGTCCATTACAATAAATTATCCATTTAACTCATGCTACTTTTTCGACGAACAATAATGATTTGAATTATTTACAGTCCATTATCATTGTAATTATGATTAGTAACATCTGGGTCCAATACTGTAAAAAACTTTTACAATTGTATTTTCCCGAATTGTGTTATCTAGTTACGACTTTAAATGGGTTGAAATGAACTATTATCATTTTCAAAGATCCAGCAATTTGCCAGTTTCCTCATGATTCATTTCAATCAGGTGTATTAATGAGTAGAAAAGATAATAATAGTAGTAGTAGTAGTAGTAGTAGAGGTAGTAGTAGTAGTAGTAAGTAGTAGTAGTAGTAGTAATCGTTAGTAGTAGTAAGTAGTAGTAG